>QNUK01000236.1:815000-987500 GCA_013621035.1 Clarias magur | reverse complement strand
CGGTCCTGCGAGTCTGACGTGGAGGTGGCGGTGGAGGACGTGAACGATAACGCGCCGCGCTTCGCCGCCGACCCGCTCGCCATCACCGTGTTTGAGAACGCAGAGACGCACACGCCGGTGGCCCGGCTGCAGGCCACGGACCTCGACACCGGTGAGCAGCGGCACTGTCCTGAGCAGCGCGATGCGGCGGCGCTTTACTGTAGCATTGTTGTGACATTTTACCCCAAAAATCCACGCTGTCGGCAGAGGCGAGCAGATGGCCGAATTTCCGCGGGATGGTTGATGATTAGCGAACACGCGCTGATAAACGTGGTGGTGTTTGAACGGGACGGGGAGAGCTGTGTGGAAGGGGGAAACTTTTGTCCTGCTTCAAAGAGCAGACTTCAAAGAGCAGATGGAGTTCAAAGAGGAACGCAGGGTGGAAAGTTATGTGTATAGGTGTGTGTGTGTGTGTGTGTGTGTGTGAGAGAGAGAAAGAGAGAGAGACTCGGATAAGTGTTTAATGTCTGAACATGTACGCCCTTGACTTTGTTTGCTGATTGTGTGTCTCCCTCTCTCTCTCTGTGCTGTGGGATCGTCTTTCTCTTCTTCTCTTTCATTGTCCTTTGTCCACGTCGCCCCGTCAGTTCCGTCCTAAATGTCATCCCGCTTTTCAGCAGCTCTGAATTCCAGCCTGTGTTTGAGAAGCCCACGCAAACCTCTGCTCCGTCCTTACGTCATGTCAGAATGCAGCTGTTACACATCGCGGGAATATTGCGGGGAGAGAGTGTCCCTCGTGTGACGCACGTCCGTGCGCGCGGTTAAAGCATTCGCGGATTCGAGGCGTTTAAATTTAGTATGTAGATAGATGAATATATAGCGCTACATGAATTTCTAAATTGTGTGCGTTGATGTTCGTCCTGCTTCAGGCTGGAGTCTCTTTCCATTTCACTCGTCTATCGAATGCACTGGTTTTAGCGTCGGCGCTTTGAGTGAACCGCCCTTTGCGGAAGTGCACTTTCCTTTCAGGATAACGTTAATCGTGAATAAACTCCAGCATGAATAAACCGTAGGATTGTGCACATTTAAAGCAGGTAAAAGGGACAGGACGTGCGAGACTGTAAAAAAAAAAAAAAAAAAAAAGGGAGTTCCATTAAACAAGCAGCCGCCATAGAAACGATATGTGACATAGTTCAAAAGTGGCCGCTAATATAAACCCCGCGCGGCTCTCGCGGCCGCTATAAGTGCGATTAGATATAAACGCGATTTCAAAGCCGGCCGATCTTTGATTGGAGCTTTGAACGTCTCCTCGCAGACGCTTTTCTCCCCGCAGGCAGAACGACGCGTGACATGACATAAAAAAAAAAATCGTTCGCTTAAACGTCATTAAACCGTCTCACAGAGGCCCCGCAGCATGAGTGATGGAGGGGAAGCGAAAAGCATGTGCATGAGAAGAAACTAATGCAATGCGTGTGTGTGTGTGTGTGTGTGTGTGTGTGTGGTCTGTCATTTTTAAGAGCCACAAATCCTCCTTGGCGAGTGTTTACACGCCGCCTGGTTTTATAGCGGCCCCGGATTATTGTTCCTGGCGCCGTTTGCCGAATCGATGCGTATGAATACAGGAGACGTGTTTCTGCATCGTGATGCCCCAATGCTGGCACGAGTCAAATCAATAACTTAGACGCCGCTAAATAATGAACTCATTATCCCACCCGAATGTGCTAACCGGCTTATTAGAAATACGACGCTGTTTACTCGCGTACAGGTCCGCCGTTTATTCTTAGAACGACAATAATAATAATAATAATAATAACAATAATGATAAGCATGTTCTAATGGTCAGTAAAGTCCTGCGGTGCCGCCGGGTTCTCGCTCGGTCACGGGGTTTATACGACTGCGCTGGTGTCCGCATGGAAACTGGTTTGAAAGAATCCTGGTTTTGTGAGTTTGTAACGAGAGGTCCGGGGAGCATCAGAGACGGAGGGACAGCTTGAAGTGAAGAGAGCGAGAACAGGAACTCATTCAGTTCAGGAACGTCAAAGGCGATAGAATCTGTAAGAGACAGACGTGAAATGAAACACTAATACGTAACACGTTTAACATTTCTCAGGAACTCGAGGCTGAACCGTTTAGAAGGTTCCGGATGCTCATTCGTTAATTATTATTAAATGAAGATGCATTGTTTTTTTTGTGACCGTAACCGAGTTGTCGTCCCGCGCGCAGGCTTGAACGCCGAGCTGGCGTACTCCCTGCTGGATTCGGCCGACGGAGCCTTCTCCATCGACGAGCATTCCGGGGTGCTCCGCTTGGCCACGCCTCTCGACCGCCAGCTCCGAGCGTCGTACACTCTCCGAGCTCGTGCCACGGACCGTGGCTGGCCCCGCCCCCTGTCCGCCGTCTGCACGGTCACCGTATCCGTCATCGACCTCAACGACGACCCTCCCGTCTTCCAGCTGCGCGATTACGTCGCAGCCGTCCCGGAGGACGTCGCCACGGGAACCCAGGTGCTGCGCGTCCACGCGGCCAGCCGGGAGGCCGAGGCCCGGATCTCCTACGCGATCGTGGACGGGAACGAAATGGGCACGTTCAGCGTGGACGCACACACAGGTACAGCTGTTCCGTCAGCAAGCGCAAAACAAAGTTGAACTCCGCCTCTGTTTAGGCGTCATGATGATAACTCCTACGCCTTTTACGTCCTGTACAGGGGTGATTTTCGTGATAACGCCTCTGGATTACGAGTTGTCCCATGAGTTCTCGCTTACGGTCGAGGCCACGGACGAGGAAACGCCGTCTCTGAGCGACAGGACCGTCGTCAGCATCAACGTGACGGATGTAAACGACAACAGCCCGGTTTTCAGCCAGTCGGTTTACGGCGCCGTGGTGAGCGAGGACACCGAGCCGGGCAAGGCGGTGCTGACGGTGAGTCTCCGCCCACCTCCAGAACCAGGAAATGGCATAATGAAGACTTATCGAAGTATAATGCCAACGAGGATGCCTAAACACAGTGTGTGTGTGTGTGTGTGTGTGTGTGTAGATCATGGCTGAAGATGCGGACGGACCCTCCAATAACCAGGTGCACTACTCCATCGTCAGTGGCAACCAAGGAAGCCCCTTCTCTATCGACCCTTTAAAGGGAGAGGTGAAGGTGGCGCGGCATCTGGACCGAGAGAAGGTACACACATACACACACACACACAGACACATACACACACACTTTTTAAATATATATATATAGGTATACTATTTATTTGTATATTTGTTGCTGTTGTCTTACTGTGTGAGTGTGTGTTTACGTGTGTGTGTGTGTGTGTGTGTGTAGGTGTCTGGTTACACTCTGACTGTCAGGGCATCTGATAGCGGGAGTCCGGCTCATGTCAGCACTGCCAAAATCAACATCGATGTATCTGACATCAACGACAACCCGCCTGTGTTCTCCCAGAGCAACTACACACTCATCATCCAGGTACACACACACACACACACACAAACACACATACAGGTCATATCGCAGGTCATATTGAAGAACCTTCAGGGAACCTAACCATTTAAAAAAAAAAAAAAAACTGGATCGCTTCCAATGTGAGTCGAGTAAGGATGATTCGTGAATCGATTCGTGTGCCGTTCTTAATTGACTCTTTTGTCTCTCACTGTTTTTCTCTTTTCCTTCTTAGTGATTCATTGTCACATGATAAACGTTGCCTTTGTGTTTTTTTTTTTTGTTTGTTTGTTTACCTGAAGGAGAACCGTCCGGTCGGGACCAGCGTCCTCCAGCTGAGCGTGTCGGACCGAGACGCGTCACACAACGGGCCGCCGTACTCCTTCTCCATCGCCGGCGGTAACGAGGATCACACGTTCGACATTACGTCCCAGGGGGCGCTGGTGTCCATCGGGACGCTGAGGCGCCGCAGCAAGGACAGCTACGTCCTGGAGATCCAGGTGAGACAGAGATATAAAGTGGTTTATTGCTGAGCTATAAAACCAGGATGGGGAAGTTACAAGGCATTAAAAGACAGCAGAGGTGTACACGTCGGAGCTGCTGGTTCGGAGCTGCTGATTTGGCTAGGTTCTTGCCCGGATACACAAACAGCACGTTCCCTCAGCGTGCCCCCCAGAGATCGATGTGTTCCTGCGCTTCCCGCTGCTCGCCGAGAGCGCAGTAATGATCCGCTGCGAAGACAATTACAGCTGCTAAATCTTCAGCTGTTTCTACATGTCATGGAAAAAAACCTCACGCTGGGTTTATACTTTCAAAAAAAAAAAAAGCTTGATAAATCCTTGTACTGACAACAGAAGGCCGCGGTGCGTTCCGACTCCTGATCGAAATCCAGCCAGGTGCGCTAGAACACCGCCGTCTCAACGAACAAGCTAGTTATTCATCAGGGGTTTTTGTTGTTTTGTTTTGTTTTGTTTTGTTTTTTTTTTGCCTTTAAAAGAAAGAAGTAGGCGAGTTATTTTAAATGGTCTCGAGTGATTCATTTGTGAAACGAGTGAATTGATTCAGTATTCTGAATTCAAATGAAATCAAATGCCTCTTTTCTCGTATGAAATAATTGAATTTACCACAAATCCCTTTTTGTCTGTTTTTTTTCTTTTTCTTTTCCAGGTAATTTCTTGTGATGAATCAATTCGGTTTACCGTATGAATGACTCGTGAATCATCTACTCTCCGTTTCAGGTGTCAGACTCGGGCCGGCCGCCCCTCTCCTCCTCGGCGCTGGTGTTCGTTCGCCTGATCGAGGAGAGCATCCACCCTCCTGTCATCCTCCCGCTGGACGTCTTCGTCACCACGACGACCGCTGAGTACGCAGGCGGTGGGGTTCTGGGAAAGATTCACGCCACAGACCAAGATGTGCACGACACCCTTACCTACGGGATCAGCTCCGACTCCGCCCCTTCGGACAGCTCCGCCCTGTTCTCCGTTTCCCCCGCCGATGGCCGGCTTGTCGCTCTGGGTGCCCTTGACTCCGGGCGCTACCTGCTCAATGCCACCGTAACGGACGGCCGCTTCATGACGTGGGCGCGCGTCACTGTGCATGTACGCCCCGCCCCCGCCCTCATCAATCTCGTGACCATCCGGCTGGGCGCCATCGCGCCGGAAGAGTTCATCGGCGAGCATTGGCGCAATTTTGCTAGAGCGCTGAGAAACACGGCGGGCGTGCGGCGCAGCGACGTGCAGCTCGTCAGCCTGCAGCCGGATCACAGGGACCTGGAAGTGCTCCTCGCTCTCGACAAAACAGGAAGTCCAGAACAGGCACAGGAAGCGGTGGTGAGGAAGTTGAACGCCTCCGCTGGTGCCATCGAGGAAATAACCGGGGTGAGGATTGTGCGTGTGGGCAGCAAACTTTGCCCTCGATTGGACTGTCCAGCTCGTCACTGCCAGGAGAAGGTGACCTTGGAGACGGGCGCCATGGCAACATACAGCACAGCGAGGCTCAGCTTCGTCACCCCGCGGCACACACAGACAGCCGACTGCCTCTGTCGTGGTAACGCACGTGCCAAATCTCCTCTGACACTGAATTCTACTGAACTGACTCATTTCATTGATTTGATTTATTCCTTGTGTGTTTGCGAAGGTGCTGAGTGCGCCGAGTTGAGCAAGCTGTGCATAGGGAACCCGTGTCCCGAAGGTACGGAGTGTGTGGAAGACCCAACACACACCACGTTCAGCTGCGTATGCTCAGCCGAGAAACATGGGCAGTGTGCAGGTAAGGACAACCTCGCACGGCACAACAGCATAATTCACTCCATAAGTGAATTGAACACTCTTCATTATAACTGTGAGCATGTGTGTGTGTGTGTGTGTGTGTGTTTCAGAAGGTCAGGCTCTGACATTCAGCGGGAACGGCTACGTGCGCTACAGGCTGATGGAGAATGACAACAAGGAGGAGATGAATCTCTCACTCAGGCTGCGTACATTCTCCGACCGCGCCATTATCATGTACGCCAAGGGCACTGACTACAGCATCCTGGAGGTAAACACACACACACACACACACACACACACACACACACACATGTCCACAGAGAGCTAACTATCAGAATAAGACTGGCTTTGAAAAACTAAACGTATACGGGGGAATGGCTAACACATGCCACGCCTTTTTTTCTGTTGTATCTGATTTCACACCTCTTTGTGTGAAACTGACAGTGGCAGAAAAACACATTCTTTACTGCTAGACCACACCCACTTCAGACCACACCCACTTCATTAAATCGGACAGGGGCAGAGAGCAGACCTCTTTACTGTTAGACCACACCCCTTTAATTAAAATGGACAGAGTTCAAAAACCACACTTTTTCTTCCTGTTAGACCACTCCCCTTTGATTAAAGGAAGAGACCACGCCTACTTTTATATAGGACCATACTTCTATGATTAAAACTGACAGGGCAGAGACCGCACTTTCTTCACTGTTAGACCACACCCCTTTGATTAAAATGGACAGGGTGGCAGAAACCTCACCTTCTTTAAGGTGCGACCACACCCCTTTTATCAAAATGGACAGGGGGGACAGAAAGCACCTTCTCTCCTGTTAGACCACACCTTTTTATTGAAATGGACAAGAACAAAGACCACACCTTTTTTACTCAGACCACACCCTTTGATTAAAACAGACAAGTTCCAAGACTACACATTCGTTTTTGTTAGGCCACACCCCTTTTACAGACCACTCATTCACTCCTTTACTGATAGCCTTCTTAAAATGATGAGTACAAAGGCTTCACTGAATGTGACGGGCAGATGCCACGCCTCTTCCACAGCTAGGCCACACCTTTAATGTAAAATACAAAACAGAATCTTTTGAGCGTATCATTATTATAGCGGGTTCTAATAGTGCGTGAGAAAACCTCTCCATTCTCTTCTTTCTCCCACACTCTGTCCATCGGCTCCTCAATATGGCCGCCTCAAGGGTCTCAACAGAAAACAGAGAGGGTTATTTTAGTGTTGTGAGAGAGAGAGAGAGAGAGAGAGAGCTTTCTCACAAATCCCTTTACTGCACTGAGAGAGACAGAGAGAGAGAAAGAGAGAGAGAGAGAGACTTATCTACGATGTTATCCTCATTACAACATCCTGCTATTTTTGCCCGTTACACACACTATTCCACACTATGCTACATTTAGCCCCTGAGAATGTTGAACACACACACACACACACACACACACTTCTTGCACCATACCTTATTTAGCCTGTGAGAAATTTTTAAACACGCATCTTATGATATTGTATAGCCTTATTTTAGCTAGCTTACTAGGAACAAAACCGTTTAGCTTTTTAAAGCTTTTTAAGGCTGATTTAAAAAAAAAAGTAATAGATATAATAGTTTTTACTAGCTTTCTTTATGTCATTTGCACAGCATGCTAGTTAGGGAGAATGAACTAGATTGCTCATTAGATAGTTAACTTGACATTAGGTTGCAATCGTTGACTTCAGTTTGGCTAACGAGTTATATAATGTTCGCACTATGTCAGGAAGCAGCAGCATTGGAAGGGGAAAAAAGTTACCTTGGAGCAGTACCTGTGCGTGACTTCACTTATTTGTATATGATTGTGTTTATTGTGTGTGTAGATTGTGAATGGACACCTGCAGTACAGGTTTGACTGCGGCAGTGGGCCCGGGTTTGTCCCCATCCACGGCCCGTTAGTGAATGACGGCGAATGGCACACGGTCTCTCTCGAAGTGGATGGCAACTACGCCCGCCTGGTTCTTGACCGAACACACACTGCCTCGGGCAAAGCACAGGGCAACCTTCGCACGCTCAACCTCGACTCCAGCGTCTTCTTTGGTGGACAGGTTTGGCAGGCAGGTGTGGCCAACGGCCTGAGGGGTTGCCTCCAGGGGGTTGTGTTGAACGGCCGCGAGCTGCCTCTGAGATCGCAGCCTCGAAGCGCCCACTCTGTGCTGGAGGAACTCGTGGAAGCCGTGCCTGGATGTAACCCACCTCTTCAGGTATCGAGCTGCACCAGTGAGCCCTGCGCCAATGGGGGGACTTGCACTGAACTGCCCAATGGAGGTACGCAGCCTGGGAATGAGGGCAGAGTTAAAGAGCACAGATTTAATAAAGTAATTTGTGCTACAGTTCTATGTTTTTCACATTTGTTGCTCTGTGTTTGTTGTAGGTTATTTCTGTAAATGCAGTGCTCTGTTCATGGGCAGCCACTGTGAGGTCAGCATCAGCCCCTGCTCATCCAATCCTTGTCTTTATGGTGGAACATGTGTGCCACGTGGAGATGACTTCTACTGCCAGTGCAGAGGCCAGTACTCCGGCCAGTGGTGAGAGAACACACAGTTCACAATTCCTACTTGATATGAAAGGAATATAGAATGTCAGGATGTACCTTGTTGCCGGGTTGATGGTGGGGCATCAGGGGATACCTGTGGACTGAGGCACTGAGTACCTGTGGTACTTTGAGTCCTAGTGTAAACTTGACCTGAAATGAATGCGATGTCCTGAATTTACCTACCTGATAGAATTTGCTAACTTCTGGCTGTATGTTTAGTTGTTGAGGTTTCGTTCGTAGGATTGTACAACTACGAGGAAGCTTTTGCCCCTGCTCATGTTGTTAATTTGTCTTGGGTGGGTGCATGACAGGTGTCAGTTAGGTCCATACTGCACGGAGAACCCCTGCAAGAACAATGGCAGGTGCATCGGCAGCCTGGATGGCCCGGTGTGCGAGTGCGAACCTGGCTTCCAAGGAGACAGGTATGGTACATGTTAGACAAGGAGTTCAGTTCCTTGTTTTTGTTCCTTTCTTGTTTGTGTGTTATATACTTATATTAACAAAATGTTTCTATGCTTGACCAGGTGCCTGAGTGATGTGGACGAGTGTCTGAAAAACCCATGCACAAACGGTGGCCAGTGCCAGAACACGTACGGTTCATTCAAGTGTAATTGCTCGCTTGGCTATGGAGGTCACCACTGCGAGCAGCACGCCCAGATAAGCAACCCGGTGCTCTCTACATCCTGGAACATCGGCCTGGAGGAGGTCATCGGCATTGTCGTCTTCGTCGCCGTGATCTTCGTCATGGCTTTACTGTTCGTCTTGATCCGTAAGCGAGCATGCCGGCGTACCAAACCCCAGTCACCTGATGATGACAAACACCTGCCCACCTCTTTCCTACAGCATCCGTATTACGACTCTAAGCTGGGCAGGAACGTGTATTCTGATGTGCCGCCCCAAGTTCCTGTACGACCGATCTCGTACACCCCCAGTGTGCCGAGTGACTCTCGGAACAACCTGGACCGCAGCTCGTTTGAGGGCTCAGCCGTTCCCGAGCACACAGAATTCAGCACTTTCAACCCTGACCCGGTTGCCCATGGACACCGCAAGGCCGTCGCTGTGTGCAGCGTGGCGCCCAACCTGCCCCCGCCGCCACCTTCTAACTCCGCCTCAGACAGCGACTCGATTCAGAAGCCCAGCTGGGACTATGATTACGACGGTAAGGACCAAGCTGACATTCTATCTTTGGATAATTTGTTCTTCGTTGCTCATCATGCGCTTTTTTCTCGTTTTTCTTGCAGCCAAAGTCGTAGATCTGGATCCATGTTTCAGTAAGAAGGTTGTAGAGGACAGCTCGTGTCACCCTTATAACACCCGGGGCAGCATGTCCGAGGTGCAGTCACTCAGCTCGTTCCAGTCTGAGTCCTGCGACGACAACGGTACGCATGTGTCTTGATTGTTTAGCGATTAGCATTATTAGCATCATTCCTGCTTTAAGAGTTATATAATTAGCAGACGCTTGTTAGAGCTTTATTAAGTCATAAATAACAATTCCTATAATAATCATTTGACAAGTCCTGTGAATATTTCTGCCTTAAAAGAGCTTCACACAAAAAAGAAGCTAGTTTAGACAAGAGTTTATCTTCAGCCATCAAGTGCACTAATGTTTTGATTATATAATATTACCCAAGCTAAACGCTAATTTGCTTGCATTTGATATAAGCATTGTTATTATCATTTTCTGAATTTTATAATATATCTTATATTAAGCTATGAACATGAACAAGTTATAAGTTCTGCAATAGGGAAGTTAGCGTGTGTGATTTGTGTGCTGTTAGCTATATTTCTTAGCACAAAGGACTCAATGTATTTGATGCACGTCCAAGCAAACTGAACTTTTGTGATCTACACTCTTATCGTTTCCATCGTACTCTTTTTTAGCGTTAGCATGAATACTAACCAGCTCGTTGTTCCTGTCTCTTTTCGTAACCCGAGTAAACGGTTTGAGGTTTGAGGGTCATGTTGTTTGTGTTATGTTTTTTCTTCCCTTCTTTAACATCGCTGCTTTGGGATTTTATAGCCCCCATTTGGATCAAACCGCACCAAAGACGCAGGGCGAGGTTTTAGCTAAACTCGTAAGTCAAATATCGTAACCCGGAGAAGGAAGGGAAGGGATCACCTCGCTGAGTAAAAGGCAGAGTGTTGATTCTCAGGGCATAAAAAAGAAGCATGAATGTGATTTTATTTTTATTTTTTTTTTGTTCTGTTTTTATATTTATTATTTGGCTTTTGGGATAGTTTGGTTAATTTGTCTGTAATTTTTTTCTGTTTGCTTCTTTTATGGCTATTTTTGCATCCAAGCTGCTACGGATAATTGACGCCCTCAGCACTGAAGTGGTACTACTTCAGTTCCACTTACGTCTGAAAATGTTTAAATCCATTAATCTTGGCCCTCTGGTTTACTTTTCCTTCAACCTGAGGTACCCTGGTCCAGTTTCCACCTGAAACCTAGTAGACTTTCCTGTCTTCACTTTTCTTTTTTTTTACCCTTGAGAATTCTGCTCTTCCCGATCCTTCCTTCTGTTTTCGTATCGTAACGTACCATACATGCGTACTGTCAGTGTCGGTGGAACCATGAGTATCACCGGTGTGTGTCACCATCATCCCAAAGACATCGAAGTATTCACTAGCCTTGCTCTCCTTCACAACTTCCACCACGGGACATCCAGAACCTGTAACAAATATTACAAAAGTGTTCTTTCTACATCAGCGCATCTTCGTCAGAGCATGTCGAGAGAGAAGTCTCTGGGAAGGTGGCATCGGCCTGTAGGGGGTCACGCCGTTCAGAGACCCAAGCAGCGTTTGGAGAGCTTTCATTAAACTTACAAAATAATATTAGAAGAAAGCAGATTCTGCCTTTTGATCTGCAGGTCTAGAGAAGAAAACGTGGAAATTCTTGGACAGTGGTTAGGGTTAGGGTTAGGGTTAGGGTTGTGTCAGTTGAATCAATAACATCAAACTGTTTCTTTGAAAATTGAAATACATCACGAAGGTATAACTTCTATTAGCATTAGCTGGCTAGCTTGGATAGAGAGAGAGAATGTTATTATTCCTAAAGGGAAATTGTAATGTTACAGCTGCCAGTTCACAGATTATTAACCATATACCAGCAATAAACTAGAAGAATATTAAGAAGCTAAGGGTAGGTTAAAATAAAAAAAGAATCATCAGAGAGGGGAAACATCATTGGTAAAAATGACAATTTAAATAAAAAAGTGATTTTTTCATTTTTTCATGAAGTTCATAGAGAGCAAACCCGAGACAGAGGCAGCCACGTTTGGTCCCACTGTGTAGGTAGAAATCGCTGAACTTGCGTAATTACGAGCTTTAAGTTGCAGCATTAGTTCAGCGTATAAGGCGGACGTATAAGGACTAAGATCTTTGTAGAGGTTTTCAGAATTTTTCCTGCAATCAGCGCTAACCCTCCACACCTCAACTGACGAGTAAGATAGATAGATCGCTAGGTCGAGTACTTTATTAATCCCAAGTTGAAAAATGTGAACAACCAGCTGAAGATAGAAAACAATATATTAGAAGATAAAACAATCGAGCGGCATTAGATGATTAAAACACTGAAAAATGTAAGTGCCATTTAAACTGCAATCATGATATACTGTATATATATATTTTTGGTGGTGGGGGGGGGGGTGGGGGGGGGGGGGGGGGTGCGGCCCTAATCCTCATCCTCATCCTAATCTTTATGCAACATGGAACAGAGTCGAGTGTGACGGCGTCACTTCATGTCACATTAGTCGTCTTTACCTCCAGGTGCTTCTTCATTTTCCTTACACTAACGTTAGCTCTTTCTCATCTACTCCCTCCATCCATCCCTTCCATTTTCCTGAAGCCTCCATAGTGACTGTAATCCACCTGGTCAGCTCGGCGGCTGGCTCGGTGGAGACGCAAGGTACCGTTTGATTGATTGTCCAGTCGTCTCAATGAGCAGTGTCGGGTGTGGGGGGGTGAAAAGGATGCACAGATGCCTTTTTATTTAATTCAAATGTTTTTTTTTTTTTAATTGTTTAAAAAAAAAAAGCCTTCATCAGTATTTACTCATTTTGATTAGACTTTTTCCGATCGAATTCGGCCGATAAAGCAAACGGCATCTTTGCGTCCTAGAAAAGTCTTCATGTCTGTATTTCCATCTTTGTTTTCTTTCTTTGTGTAGTTTATAAAGTGTAACCTTTTTCTTTCTCTCTGTACCTGCTGCTTGATTCCGTCTAAAAAAAGAGTTACTCCCGTCTCATGAGCTCAAGAACCCGAGAGGTGAATTGATTTTTTTTCCATGTTTGCCTGAAGCCCTGTGATTTCTCCCTGAACCTGCATGCAGTGCTGTGAGGACAATAACAAACCAAAAAAAAAAAGAAAAAAAAGAAATTGTTTTAACGAAGTGAAAGCTAATACAAGAAAAAAAAAATCATGCTAACACGTCCCTCGTAGCTATGTTATGGTGTTAACCTTTTTTTTATTTATTTATTTTTTTTATAAACTATTTATAATATTTATTATGAGATTGTTATTGCGCAGTAACTTGTAAAGGTAAAGTGCGATAAATGTTTAAATAGAAATCTCCCGTGCTGAAATACTGAAAGAGTCCATCTTCAGTCAGAATCGGTGTTGTGTGTTTCTGGCTTGTTTTGTTTTATCTTTGATTGTGTACAACGTGTTTATCCTGCCAGAATTGTGTTCCTACCCGTTTGTTGTTCATGGTGCATGATGTTTAACCGCGTCCCGTTATCTTGTCCGATTCGGTTTTTAACCCGGATTAAAGTAAAAAAAAAAAAAAAAAAAAGTTTAAGATCTGACTCTTGTCCGTTCATCCTGCAGGGTATCACTGGGACACATCTGATTGGATGCCGAGTGTTCAGCTTCCTGGAATCCAGGAGTTTCCTCAGTACGAGGTGGTGGAGTCTCCGCCCACCCTGTACAACGACCCCGCCTTGCTAGACACTGACTATTACGCGGGTGGCTACGACATCGAGAGCGATTTCCCTCCTCCGCCGGACGACTTCCCCAACCATGACGACCTGCCTCCTCCTCCGCCTCCGCCCGCCACGTACGACACGCTCGACCCTGCGCCCTCTAGTCCCGGAGGCTCGTGGGTACGCAAGCGGCCACCTTTACCCCAGCTCTACACGCTCAACCATTACCTCCCTCACCACCAGTACCCGCCGTCTGACCCGGAGGCGCCGAAAAGCGGCAGCGCCGCGGCCGACGACATTTCTCTGTCGCTGTACGCCTCGACGGTGTCGTGCTCGGACGTGGAGGAGTCGGAGGCGCCGATGAGCGACTGCGAGAGCGGTGCCGAGGATGGGGCACAACTCCGACGGCTTCTCGTAGCGCCACAACAGCAGCAACAACACACCGAAGTCTGACACTGGATCCATAAAACAGAAATCAAAAAGTGCCTGAAAATGAAACCTTATGCAGGAGACTGTTGTCGTTAACAAAAAACATTTGCTTACACACACACACACACACACACACACACACACACACACACACACAATAAATACATTAAGCAAATTGGATGTATTCGAGGACAGTTACTCCTCTGGAGCACAGCAGCTAATTTCACTAGGAGTCGAGTGTGTACAGGTGTCTGTCTGACTTCACACACCGCGTCTGAGGATATTAAAGTCACTCATCTTCATGAAAGGCAAAAAAAAAAAAAAAAGTAAGAGAATAACTTCATGCGATAGTTGTCTGTATTGTAAAGATAAACCATGCAATCGTAATTTTTTTTGTTCGTTTTTTTTAAATTACAGATGTTCGTTCATTTGTAATGTAAATGGTACTGTACAGTTTTGATTTTAAAGGTTGACTAGTTTTTTTTTTTTTTTTTGTAGATATTTTATTATTTTTTATTTTTCAAAAAAAGAATCAACAAAATGGCGTGTCATTATCAGCTTTTTCTGGAGGACAAAAACAGTATAGAGAGGGTGCGAAAGAGAAAAAAAAGTTAGGAAACGTCTGCGTGACTGTCTCCACGCTCCCTGCTCCGCGCCGACCGGCGTCTGCTTATTATTGTGATGTCAGTCTCAATTAATTTTTTCGTGGTTTTTTATTTTATTTTTTTTTTTTGTAAAACTTTTGGAAACTTCTTTATTTTTCCACCAGATAAAAGAAAACAAAGAAAAAAGAACGGGACCCGGTACATATTTATATTTTGCGAGATGAAGTGTGGACTCGTGACTTTTTTCGAGCTCGTGTGTGAGCAATGCTTCGGTCTTGTTTATGAATTTTTTTTTTTTTCTTTTTTTTTAATACTGCCACTAGCTTAATCGCTTTACTACTGGCAATAAATTATTCTTAAAAATACCATTGCTTGTCTTTTTGCTTGTTTGTTTCTTTTGATTACCTCCAAAACAATCCCAAAGCACGACTTCAGGGAATCAGTAGGCGATAAACACAGCTGCGTCTTTTGCCGAAAATGTGGCTTCCTGCAGGGGTTCTTTGGTTTGTTCCTCGTTCATGAAGCTATTGAAGAAGCTAGAATTCTTAACCGCATGAAGAGTCCCTACAAATTAGTAGAGGATTAGACTTCCTTGTAACAATGCACACACAGGATAAAATCATTTAAATATTTAGTTTTAGGTTTTTAAAGAAAAACTAAACATTGAATTGTCAATTTAAAATGTTCAATTATTTAACGAGACATGTGACCAATTAATTCTAATTGTAATAATTACATTAAGCCACTAGGCAACATGGTCACCTTACACCTTTAGGGCCGAGGGTTCGATTCCTGCCCCAGGTCTTAATGTGTGTGGTGTTTCTCCCTGTGCTTGGTGGGTTTCCTCATGGTACTCCGGTTTCCTCCCACAGTCCAAAGACACGCAGATTCGGCTAATTGTTATTTTCAAATGTATTTATTTATTTATTGTCACATACCTTCCCTCATGGGTTTGGAGCACAGCTCCAAATGGTCTCAAAAAATGAACGCTCCAGAATTTACACTCATCTAAAGGATTATTAGGAACACCTGTTCAATTTCTCATTAATGCAATTATCTAATCAACCAATCACATGGCAGTTGCTTCAATGCATTTAGGGGTGTGGTCCTGGTCGAGACAATCTCCTGAACTCCAAACTGAATGTCAGAATGGGAAAGAAAGGCGATTTAAGCCATTTTGAGCGCGGCATGGTTGTTGGTGCCAGACGGGCCGGTCTGAGTATTTCACAATCTGCTCAGTTATTGGGATTTTCACACACAACCAGTTCTAGGGTTTACAAAGAATGGTGTGAAAAGGGAAAAGCATCCAGTATGCGGCAGTCCTGTGGGTGAAAATGCCTTGTTGATGCTAGAGGTCAGAGGAGAATGGGCCGACTGATTCAAGCTGATCGAAGAGCAACTTTGACTGAAATAACCACTCGTTACAACCGAGGTCTGCAGCAAAGTATTTGTGAAGCCACAACACGCACAACCTTGAGGCGGATGGGCTACAACAGCAGAAAACCCCACCGGGTGCCACTCATCTCCACTACAAATTGGAAAAAGAGGCTACGATTTACGCGAGCTCACCAACATTGGACAGTTGAAGACTGGAAAAACGTTGCCTGGTCTGATGAGTCTGGATTTCTGTTGAGACGTTCAAATGGTAGAGTCAGAATTTGGTGTAAACAGAACGAGAACATGGATCCATCATGCCTTGTTACCACTGTACAGGCTGCTGCTGGTGGTGGTGTAATGGTGTGGGGGATCTTTTCTCGACACACTTTAGGCCCCTTAGTGCCACTTGGGCATCGTTTAAATGCCACGGCCTACCTGAGCATTGTTTCTGACCATGTCCATCCCTTTATCACCACCATGTACACTTCCTCTGATGGCTACTTCCAGCAGGATAATGCACCATGTCACAAAGCTCCAATCATTTCAGATTGGTTTCTTGAACATGACAATGAGTTCACTGTACTAAAATGGCCCCCACAGTCACCAGATCTCAACCCAATAGAGCATCTTTGGGACGTGGTGAAACGGGAGCTTCGTGCCCTGGATGTGCATCCCACAAATCTCCATCAACTGCAAGATGCTCTCCGATCAATATGGGCCAACGTTTCTAAAGAATGCTTTCAGCACCTTGTTGAATCAATGCCACGTAGAATTAAGGCAGTTCTGAAGGCGAAAGCGGGTCAAACACCGTATTAGTCTGGTGTTCCTAATAATCCTTTAGGTGAGTGTATATGGCAATACTGATTTCAGGATGTAGAGAATGGTCTACATTGGTGATGCTGCCGGTGTTTCAGTAGTCAAAGAAAGATGTGGAGTTGTGACACACACACTTTAGGGTTAGTTTATTTCCAGGACCTCAGAGACCATCCACAGGATTATAGGTATAGATGATGGATGAACGCATGGAGAAAGAAGTATCATTGGTGGTCAGAGACGTAACATCTCCTACCCTGTCCCCATCTTTTAATCCTACAGAGTTTCATAACATACACAGATGACTGCAGGGAAGTAATTAGGTATACCATAATGCAATCAACCCACTTGGCATTTTTTTTATTTTATTTTATCTGCAATATGTTTCTGAAAGTGAAAAAAAAAGTTTGTGAAAGGTAATGCTGAATAGAAACAGACAATTCCTAGGAGCACCTTATACGTTTGGATTTGGGTTAACTTTAAAAAAAAAAAAAAAAAGCTTAAACAAGTCAGTTCAAATTATGGACCCCCATATGGAGCATTAATGCACTAAGTCCCATGTACACTTAAAAAAACAAACAAATATGGTAATCTATAGGAGAGAGAGAGAGAGAGAGAGAGAGAGAGAGCCTTAGCTGACCGCATTGCTTGGTCATTTATCAATCATTTATCAAGTCTATAAGTGAAAAGCGTAATGATGAAAACGATTCCTGTGCTAAAAAGGTAATTCAAACAGAATGTCACTTTAACGTGTGTATTGAACGAGTTTCTAACGAGTTTGTAATTCGCTCTAATGACTTATGCGTTATTCAATTACACAAGGTAAAATTTAGTGCGTTTAGTGCGCGCGAGTGTGTGTAAATCAACCGCTGTTTCCTGAAGGCTGTGATGGAAGGTAATTACAAAGGGACGTAATTTTAATCTTGTTCTATGGATTTATTTCGTACAAGGCGTAATATAAATGTCATATCAACTGATATTTATGAAAAGGCTTAGACAAGGGAAGTAATTAGACGTAGACGGACTAGTAATATCATGTTGATATCGGCTATATTTCCACAGTTCCCGACACATTCATCTAATTAATGGATAAATCTGATGACAGGAACGGGTCTGATGCTATTACACCACCCGGCGCCCTAATCAACTTTTTACTGCTTTTCTACTGCCTCGATTGCAAAGAAGGGACAACAACTAACTCGTCTTTACGAGAGACAGTCCTCGTACAGCGCTCTACAGCATCTCTAGCTGTCATAGTCTAAACGATTTTCCTAAATGACTTATAAAGATTTACTGTCCACAAGTCAGCAAGAGCCACTTACCAGACAACTAGTGATCCCGTAACCCTTCATGATCAAGAGTTTTAAAATACATTGTGCAGAAATATATCTCACCAAATATGTCAGAAGTAGATCATTCCCATATAGGAGAGACAACTTTAACAAACAAGCCAGTTTTACAACGTATTCATTTGCAAGGGTGATTTTTAACAGGCAGCAGGTGGATGGTGTCGATTTGGTGGTATTCCCAGACTCCTGGCAAAAACAATTTGATTATAAAAGTGTGTATCTGGAGTGAGAACCATTGGTTAGATAATGTTGCAATACACATTGCATACCGATTCTGGAATGTGGGGTTGTAGAAACGTTCTTAATCACATGGTCCCAAGTCTGGTCCCTGAGGATGCTTTGGTTCGCCCCTTTTTACAAGCAAGGTTGAGAACCTGTGCTTCAAATCTACACTCAGGTTGTTCTTTAATTTGACCTAAAACAGCTAAATTCTATAGTTAATGGGCTGAATATGAGCAGTGACAGAAACTCATATAACTAAGAATAGACGAGCAATGCCAACATTCAGAAAACCCAGTGCTGGAAGGGTGGTTGGCTCTTGGTTCATGGTTGGCTTCTCACTTCACAAAGCTACAATTTTTTGACATAGTAGTATAGCTGTAGTTTAAAAGATGTTTTAATGGTGTCTCCTTCATAGATACAATGCCTTATATTCTAGAAAGTCTAGTCCATACAGTTTATATTGTTTTTTTTTTTTATTGTTCAGAGATCAGTTAGTTTAAATCTAGTAAGTAAAATTGAGCTACTTGACATACAATATATGGAAAAAGGATTTTGGCCAAACCTGTTAATTATTAAATTCAGGTGTTTCAATCAATCCCCAGTGAAGGGCAGTCTTAATGGTTCAGCATATCAAACATCTTGGACAATGCTAAGCTTCACTAAACGTTGTGGCTTGCAGTTTGAGGCAGACCCTTTTCTATCGCAACATGACATGAACTGGAACAGAGATTGCGAGCCAGGCCTTCTTGTCCAACATCTGCCTGACTTCATAAATGATCTACAGATCGAATTCGCACAAAAACACTCCAAAATCTTGTGGACAGCCTTCCAAAGAAGAGCGGAAGCTGTTACAGACCAACTCCATATTAAGGTACTGTATGTATATATTTGGATACGATGTCCTTGCAGGTTTGGCAGAAATACTTTTGTCGATATAGTCTACTTGAATTTATAGTAGTAGTAGAAATGAGGAATTATAATACTAGTATTGCTATGACCTAAAGAGTGACTATTCCTCCCACGGAACGGTTCGGGCTTTCTCACTGCCATAATGTGTGGTCAACATAAACCGAGCCTGGACTCCAGGGCGAATCTTCAAACTGGACTCGTACTCAGAAATCTCATGATCCAAATTGCAGGCATCCTCTGCTCTCGTCTCAAACTTTACAATCCACACATATTCTTTATATTTTGCATTATCATCTGCGCCGCTAGCATAGAATCCCACCCAAGCATTGTTGAAGGCATTTTTCCAATTCGTGAAGGACTTCTTGATGTAGAGCCTGGCGCAGGCGTAACCATCTTTTGTGTAAAGCTGCAGGCTCCCCTGATATCCTCGAATATTAGCTGGAGGAATCCTGTTGGCTTCGTCAAGCTCCGGACCTTTCCAGATAGCTGTGTAGTATGTGGTTTTGAAAAAAAAATAGTAAGGAACCTTTTCGCTTTGTAAAAGCTGTACTTGAAGGCCAGGATTTAAAGGTACGCTAGTGTCTATGGATCCGAAGGTCCTTCCGTCGAGTGGATACTCCCTCAAGGGGTCAGGATTGGTGCTGCCCTTATACAGGCCTATTTTTAGCTTAATCCTTGCAACGTTCTCTGGTATTCCACTCCATGTGATCTTTGCATACCCTTTTGAAGTGGATTTTACCTCTAGCTTGACGTGGTTGTGCATGACATCACTGATGCCAATGGAAGGTGGAGAGCAATAATCTCTTGGACTGGCAGTTTGGTTAACTGCGCAGAATGATGCTTGTGAATATACATCAAACCTCGAATCGATGTTGTAACCAGCCAGAGGCAAAAACCATTCAAGACCCGGAGTTCTTGGATATATCATTAGCACTTCAGCAGCTTTTCGTTGATGATTCAGGAACTCACACAGGCTAAAGTCCAGTCTAGGATCACGTGCATCACATACCATGTCCGTCCCAAGTGCTTGAATTTGAATGAGAAGCTGAGCACTGATCTCATAGGTAGAATTGAGATTGTAGCCCACTCCTTGTCTGTGGTACTCGGTTACATACACCTTCTCTATTTTTGTCGGATTGGTCTTCTGAACTTGCACCAGCACTCGGTCTACATTTTTCTGAGGAGATTCCATCGAATGGTGGAAATCGTGAGTGACGTAAAAAGGAAACATTCGAGCGCTTTCACGCTCGAGGTCACCCAAAGAATAATAAAGACTTCCAGCAGAGTCAAAAGGTGCTCTTAGGTCAGTATCTTGATAGCAATGTGATCCGTAGGTGCCTTGTCCTGGATCAAAATTAAGTCGCACGTCTCCAGTTGAAGAATCAACTTTGACGTTGTTACCAAACCAGTGCAGAAGCATGAGGCCGTGCCGTGGGAATTCTTTTATGGATGTTGGAGTGTTTTTCAAGTCCTTAATGTCCTTCAGGGTTTGGATTGCAGCAGCAGCGCTGGTCAAGATCAGGTAGAAAAGGTAACCACGAAGCAGTCCTCGCTTCTCCATTTTAAAACCTAGAAAAACGAGAAAGCAGGGAATGACCAACTAATGCATCATGGGTAGAGGGTGTGAGCCGTAGATGAGCAGTGAGGTTTTATACAAGTTAGGCATTGCAGAAAAAACAATATATGATTAGCATTCAGACCATTCACCTGTTCAACCCAAACAGCTCAGATTGTAAATTACCAAGGTTTTCAAAACGCTTCAAAGCAGCTACACAAAATAATGGTTAAGATATGACGTTTTGTTTTTTTTATAGGTCTAAATCTGATTTGTCACCAACACAAGGGCTTCATACAAGCAACGCACAGTCATTTACCCGGAAAGAAGTGTTTACTACAGGACGTTTTTCAAAGTGTAAATTAATTAACTTTATTTCAGCTGCTGTTAAACATCAATCAATCAGTCAATCAATCAACAATAAAGGTGCTGTTAATACATTTTACACCATAACATATGTGAAATCATTGAATTTCATAATGTGGCAGTGACCTACTGTCATTTTCCCATTCGTCAGTATGCCAAGTCTTCACTTTTCTTGATAAAAAGTTAGTGTTTAACAATGAAACACAAAACAAGATGAGTTTTTTTTTTTTATTGTTTATACGATCAGTGTTCTACAAGTAGAAATTATAACTAATTTTATGTCCATAAAACCTCACCTTCATATACATTACTTGTATAAAATTGTTCTGTAATGATTCTATGTCTGGTTTTATAAAAAAAAAAATTGCTTTCATTTCTGGATTTCATTTTTTTTTTTTTTGCCATCTTTTATGTTTGCATTTGTGCTTAGTTCACCATGTGAAAGTAACTGTAACT
Organism: Clarias magur; assembly: GCA_013621035.1. Classification (NCBI taxonomy): domain Eukaryota; kingdom Metazoa; phylum Chordata; class Actinopteri; order Siluriformes; family Clariidae; genus Clarias; species Clarias magur. Next base: position 966,241 of record QNUK01000236.1, on the reverse strand, counting down.
TGCCAAATTTTATGTTTTAGATCATAATGAATTGTTACTTTGCAAAGATTTTTTTAAATACAATTTTTTATTTTGACAATACTTTCATTTAGCTTAGTGGGATTTTTCATTTGTGTTGCTGTTTATCATTGTTTATATCAATCCAAATTTAAAATATATTTTTAATATTAAACTTTATATTTAATTCCAGTTGCCTTTTAAATACTGTCTTGCTGATAAAATGCCTTCTAGGATTGGACAAGAAATTGGAAATGTATGCAATGGCAAGTGAGACCATCTTTATTTTGCATTACACACACACACACATACACACACACACACACACACACACACACACACACACACACACACACACACACACACACACACACACACACACATTAGTTTACCAATAGAGATTCTCGCTCAACCAAGCGTGCACGTGTGTGTGTGTGTGTGTGTGTGTGTGTGTGTGTGTGTGTGTGTGTGTGTGTGTGTGTGTGTGTGTGTGTGTGTGTGTGTGAAAATTGTCCTAGACATACATTCAAACACAAAATAAAAGATGCCTTAACCATTAAAAGTTTTTGCTTGTCTTGTGAAACGCTCACGAACCGGGTTACTCATAATCTGAGGTTCCACTGTATGTATACTGTACAGCTCCCTGAAAAAGTATTTGCTCCGTCCTGATGTTTTTTCCCCCACATTTCTTATACACTTAATTGATTATTAAACTAATTTCAATACTCCACAAAGATTGAAGTGATAAATACAAGAGTAAATACAAAATGCAGTTTTTAAATGATCATTTTATTTATTGATGGACAAAAACCGGCCAAAAATACTTGGCCTAATGTGAAAAAGTAATTGACCCAAAAACAGTTAGTGGCGCCTAAATTTTGGCCCACTCTGCTTTGCAGAATTGTTTTAGTTCAGTGACTTTGGAGGATTTTCAAGCATGAATGACCCATTAAGGAATAGTGTGTTTAATAAAATAAAAAAAAGAAAAGAAAAGAGAAAATTTAATGTATATTACTTCTCCTTTTACATGCCCTTTATTTATTCTGTTCCTTGACTCTAGATGCTAAAAGTAACAATACAAAAAAGGACTTTAAAGGATATATAGACAAATAATAATAATAATAATAATAATAATAATAATAATAAATAATAATAATAATACCATCAGTCATCACATTCATATGATTTAGTTCCTTCTGGTAGGTTCACTTTTTTCACATAAATGATGCATTTAAATTTTTGTGACCTTGGCATGCAGTGGGGTTGAAAATCTGAGAAAACTCTGATGTTCGTCAGGTCTAAATAACAAATTTTGTTATTTCACAGATGTCAGTTTTTCTTTTTTCTTGAGCCATTTTTTTTTCTGAATAAAAGGGATTTCCACATATTCAGATAGCAAAAAGAACAAAAAAAAAATAAATTTTTTAAATTTTGTAAAATAAACTGCAAATCTTTCTAGGATTCTTCTTTTTATAAACCTTTTGTATTCAGTTATAAACGCATTTCCACTAGCTCTCTATAAAGCAACAGAAGGCTGTATGATATTTCCTCGAGGATAAAGGTTTGTAAATAGTATTTGAATTGTAAAACAGTGTGTTGTTGTAAAACCATACTGAGCCAGGAGGGGGAGCCAAAGTCACAGGAATCATTTTAGTCCCACAGCGTTGGAGTTCACGTTCACCAAAATGACGAATTTAATGTGGAACGTTCTAGAAACAATAATCAACACCTCCTGCCCGTGTGGTGTCATTGCTATGTATTTTTCACATTACATATTATTGATCACATTACACAAATCTATCTAAATAAACTATACAGGATGATGAACTTATTGTTGTACAATTTACATGATTGTCCTTTTCTGCATCAGTTCATTTTTATTGGAATACGTGATGAAAATCACTATGATAAAATTCTCATAACATTTACCTTTTTCGCCAAATTATTTATGCAATTGTCAAATCCACTTTGCCTTTCATTATTATTATTTATTATTATTATTATTATTATTATTATTATTATTATATTTTAAATGTGCTAGATAAATAAAATGATGACTAATTGTTTAAAAAAAAAATTCTGAAAAGATCTTTGCTCATTGATGTTCCCAGTATTTGAGTTGATTCTTAAAATCATTAATTTCACAATTTGAAAAAAAAAAAAAAAAAAAAAACAGAATTTGATAAACAGAAAACATGCTGAAGTTGTTCCTAAAATCCTTTTGCCTTTTATTGCTAGAATGTAAATGTAAATAAATACACACAGATAGATACGTTAGATACAGCGAACACATGCCTTTGTGTTGGCTTTAAATGCTCATATTTGCGACACAGCACTATGGAAATGTTTTTTTTTAAATGGGTCAGTGAGTCCATTATGATAATAAACAAAAATATTACTACTACTACTATTACTCCTAATGTAAAACTTTGACTGTACAGTTAAATTGATTAAATGGATTAAACAAACCCCACTTATTATTAATATTATTATTATTATTATTATTATTATTATTATTATTATTATTATTATTATCATTATTATTATTATTATCTAAATATATTGAAAATAACATTTAAAAACTTGGACAATGGTAATAATAGAATGAACGCATACTGTACCTGAGACGCGGCATAAACAACACTGCGGTCTGAAGTTCTGGTTTTGCTGCAAACACTTATATAAGGTTGAGTCAAAGTGTAAAAAGACCAATAACAGGAAACAGTATCACATGGTGTCTGTGCATGTGTGCGTGTGTGCGTGTGTGCGTGTGTGTGTGTGTGTGTGCGTGTGTGCGTGTGTGTGTGTGTGTGTGTGTGTCTGCATGTTTATCAGTTTGTTAAAGAATGATGTTTTTGATGATGATAATGGTGATTATTAATATTATTTTATGGAATCCGCAAACATTGCACACCAAAAATATTCTGTGCTGATTAAGTAAAAAAAAATTTAAAAAAATCACAAGTTCAAGTCACGGTACTTTTGATAACAGTGCAGAATAACAGAACACAGTTCTGAGAGTTAAAAAAAAAAAAACTCTTTATTTTATTATTTGTACTTTAATATTCCAAAAATGAAGACATGGCTTGGAGCGAGGACAGGAATATAGGACAGCATTTTTAATGCTCATGTGCATTAAAAAAAAGAAAAAGAAAGAAAGAAAAGGAAAAAAAGAAAAAAAACTGGAACATTCTGAAAATTCTGAAAGTCTGTATAATAAAATCTGCAAATGTTTCCATGATTCTTTATGAATCATGCATGCTAAGTAAAAGATTATCAATTGTATAACCATGCTGAGCCAGCAGAGGGAGCCAAAGTGAAGAATGTGTAGATTTAATATAAAATAGAACGTCTGTCTGTGAAAAAGAACCAACACCCCCTGACCAAGTGCTGTGGTATATTTTGTATTTATCTGATACATTACAAATCATTATCACATTGTTTTTTTTTTTAAACATCAAAATAAACCAGCCAGGATATTGAGCTTTTTTTTAAATTTTATTTTCATTTGCATCAGTTTATTTCAACGACTGAAACTTTCTGCTCGCAATATTTTAAGCTAATCGCACAATATTCTTCCCATACTAATCACATGGTAATTTGATTCCAGCGCAGGACGTTTTTCATGTTACATAGTTATAACTAGTTTTTCGCGCTCTACCAAGGATCAGTGCTAGTCACAGATGACTGTGAGAGGAAAAAACTAGTGAACACACGCTCTTTAGAGAACACAAAGCGAGCTTGCGCTCCAGGTCCAATGCTCATGGGTGACTGGTATTCATAGATGAGATATTTTTTAGTTTTGTTAACTTTCGTGAAACTGGTGACCCACTGATAGTATTGGTAAGTCGTGTCAAGATCTTTATAGCTGGAATAGAAAGCCACCCATGAGTTAGCCAACTGCTTTTTCCAATCAGTGAAGGAGGTTTTGATGTATAGGCGAGCACATGCATAGCCATATTTGGTGTAAAGTTGAAGACTTGCATCGTAGCCTTTGATTTTGGTAGGAATCATTCTGTTCGCTTCATCAAACTGCGGCCCTCGCCAGAACACTGAGTAACGAACCCCGATGAATCCAGACTCGAAGGCGAAACTGTATGTGACCAAACGCGGCTGAATTCCGTGAATAAGCGGCAGGTAGGTGCTATAGGATCCTGAGGATCGTCTACTAATTTCTGCAAACCTGTCAAGACTATTAGTTGTGTCGCTACTGAAAAGGACAATAGAAGCGTTCAGCTTGACGATGTTCTTTGGTATGGAACTCCAAACCATTTTTGCGTAGCCGTCTTCTGTGGATTTGACCTCAATCTGTACCGTACTCTGGCCTTCACACAGCGTCTCAGGATCACTGGAGATTTGGATCGCCTCATCATCTGGGCAGAGCCAGGTTTTCTTATGGATGTTGTACCTGTTAGTTATGTCATATCCTGCCAGAATCAGAAGCCACCTCACGCTTGGGTCTTCAAAAATAGTCTGAAGATGTTTTTCGGAGTATTTCAAGTGGTTCAGAAGTTCGTCTCTGGGGAGGGCTAATCTAGGATCTTCTGTGTTTTGAGCACCGGTCACTGGTGATTCCAGCGCTTTTATTAAATCAACAGCGTTTTTGAGAATCTGTATTTGCTTCACAAGTTTGGGACTGACCTCATAGGTTTCATCAGGGTCGTAGTCCACATTTTGCTTACCGGCCACTGCTTGTGTGATGTACACTTTGTCTGCCTGGTATGGATTGCTCTTTTGCACTCTGAGAAGTATACGATCCAGGTCTCTCTTGGGGTCCTCAAAGGCATTGTAGTAGTCTTGGGTGACATATGGAGGCAGCTTGGTCCGGACGGTGACTAAACTGAGACTGCCCAAAGAGTAGTACTCTCTGTCACCTGAGTCATCTAAGTTAGGAAGGGTAGAGTTAGCATTTTCATAGAAGCTGAAGCCATAGTCCTCTCGTGCAGGATCAAAATCAAGAAGCAGGGTTTCTTCTGATTCACCGATGGAGATGTGGTTGGCCAGCCAGTGCAGCAAGAGGAGACCATGGCGCGGGTACTCGTGGCCAAATCTTTTGGTTTTTAGATCCTCGAGTTTGTGTAAGGTCTCAATTCCGGACACACTCGCACAGACCAAGAAGAGAGTGAGGCAGCTCAGGAGCCTAGACCATGCCATGATGTACAGTATGCTGCAACAAAATGAAAGAACAAAAAGGTTCAATTTTAGCCTGAAAATCTGTCTGTTTTAAATGTTATTGCTTATCAACATTTGCGCTTGAACAGTTCTGTTACCTTAACCTTGGCATAATGCCACATTCTACCCTAAGAGTAATGGGGGTTCAGTGGTTGCTTTGCATCAATGTACGAATAAAAAGATATTTGCTAATTCAGATCACATCCTCAATTTAATGATGTGAAGAGTGATTATGGAACTGGGTAAAAAGTGTGTGGAGAACCTGGACTGGATGAAGGTGAGGTCACACATAATTTACAATCACATTTAAAAAGAAAGATGGAGATGTGTACCGTTGTCGGATTTGCACTCGGCTTTAGTTGACAGCATGGCACTTGTTCCCCTGTTTCTCAGTGTACTTTAGAACGAGTAATGTGCTCAATGGGTCAATGCACTCTTGGCCACTGAGTGTATACACTTACTGAGCGTTTTCTTTCAAAGCAGAAAAGCAGCAAAAAAAGAAAGGTATGTGGAAGTTATTACTTGTCTACTTAAGCATGTATGTCTGATCAAGGCTGAACAGTTACATACTGTATGTATTGTTTTTTCATAATATGGAAAGTATACTGCAGTAAAACACACATTTCACCATGTCAAGATATAATAATGAGAAGGGGGAAAAAATCAGTTTCATGTTAATTCAGAGATAAAGACAGTGGGTTTTTCCCTGATGCATAAGAAGTGGAAATATTCAAGCTCTTCTGCGACACTTAAGCTACACCAGCTGGGTCGTAGTTACCGTACTTATTTAACCCCCTCTGTGAATGGTTTGTAAATTTACCATTCTCTAATCCAGTTTACTACGAACTTTACCTCGGATTTCTCGGATTTCCCGTAACACGCCATATGCCCGCCCCCCAGCTCTCCCCCATCACCCCATCCCCTAGAATCCCCTAAAATCATTCAAGTTCATTTCCCCCCCTCATTAATGTACACACAGCACCCCATACTGACAGGAAAACCCAGAATTGTTGACATTTGATCCTAAGTATTGAGACTCTTTGCTGTGACACTCATATTTAACTCCGGTCCATTTCTTCTGATCATCCTTGAGATGGTTCTATGCCTTCATTCGGGTGCAGCTGGGTTTGATTATACTGATTGGACTTGATTAGGAAACCCACACACCTGTCTACTGTATATAAGACCTTACAGCTCACAGTGCATGTCAGAGCAAATGAGAATCATGAGGTCAAAGGAACTGCCTGAAGAGCTCAGGGACAGAATTGTGGCAAGGCACAGATCATAAAAACCATTCTGCTGCACTTAAGGTTCCTAAGAGCACAGTGGCCTCCATAATCCTTAAATGGAAGACGTTTGGGACGACCAGAACCCTTCCTAGAGCTGGCCGCCCGGCCAAACTGAGCTATTGGGGGGAGAAGAGTCTTGGTGAGAGAAGTAAAGATCACTGTGGATGAGCTCCAGAGATGCAATCGGGAGATGGGAGAAAACTGTTGAAAGTCAACCATCACTGCAGCCCTCCACCAGTCGGGGCTTTTTGGCAGAGTGGCCAAAAACGGAAGCCTCTCCTCAGTGCAAGACACATGAATGCCCGCATGGAGTTTGCTAAAAAACACCCGAATGACTCCAAGATGGTGAGAAATTCTTTGAAGAAGATTTTTTTTTGGCCTTAATTCTAAGTGGTATATGTGGAGAAAACCAGGCACTGCCCATCACCTGTCCAATACAGTCCCAACAGTGAAGCATGGTGGTGGCAGCATCATGCTGTGGGTTTTTTTTTTAGCTGCAGGGACAGCACTATTGGATGCAAATAAGGGATCCAAATGCAGGTATATCCTGGACGAAAACCTTCTCCAGAGTGGTCATGACCTCAGACTGGGCCGAAGGTTCAACTTCCAACAAGACAATGACCCTAAGTACACAGCTAAAATAACGAAGGAGTGGCTTCACAACAACTCCGTGACTGTTCTTGAATGGCCCAGCCAGAGCCCTGACCTAAACCCAATTGAGCATCTCTGGAAAGACCTGAAAATGGCTGTCCACCAATGTTTACCATCCAACCAGACAGAATGGCAGAGGATCCAATCTAGGTGTGAAAAAAGTGTTGCATCTTTCCCAAAACGATTCATAGGTGTATTAGATCAAAAGCGTCCTTTTGCTAAATACTGAGCAAAGGGTCTGAATACTTAGGACCATGTGATAGTTCAGTTTTTCAGTTTGCTTAAATCTGCAAAAATGTCAACAATTCTGTGATTTTCTGTCAATATGGTGTGCTGTGTGTGCATTAATGAGGGGAAAAAATAACTTAAATGATTTAGGCAAATGGCTGCAATATAACAAAGAGCAAAAATTTTAAGGGAGTCTTTGTACTGTACGTAGGTACACAACATCTGTATTTGCCAGCCAAGTCAAATAAGTCAGAAAGTGAATTCCATAAAAGAAAATCTGCATTTCAAGCCTAGTCACATGAGAGCAACAAAACTTTTCAAACAGCAATATTATCCAAATCAAATTCTAAGTCCCATTCTATAGATCAGATAAGGGCATTTTCCATTTACATTTAAAATGAGCATATCTTCTCTTCCAGTGGGCCAATTGCGATGAAACAAAGCCTACAGTATATGTTCTCTCAAGTTCGACCAAATACACTTTGTTCATGATGCATAAACAGAACAAAACATCTTACGTCTCCATGTGTTTTTTTTATTTTGTTTTGTTTTTTTACAAATATTTGTATTTATTTATTTATTTATTTATTTACACCCACTGTGCTAACCACTACATCACCATGCTTCCTACACTCATGACCAAAATTGTTGGCACCCCTGAAATTTTTCCAGAAAATCAAGTATTTCTCGCAGAAATGTACTGCAGTGACACGTGAGCGAGCAGTTCGAAAAAGATACAGTCGGCTGGCATCACGTGGTTCGGAGGAAACACGTGATAGTCTTCGGCCCTCCCGACTGAGTGGTAGTAGCAGCCTTAATGTGGAGCCCCCTATTGACGGGGAGGAATTGGACACGACTAAATTAGGGAGAAAATCGGGGAAAAAAAACAAACAAAAAAAACATCAATAAGCTTCTTACAGCTCTCACCTGGAATTTTGGACCACTCTTCCTTTGCAAACAGCTCCAGGTCTCTCATATTGGAAGAGCGTCTTTTCCCAACAGCAATTTTAAGATCTCTCCACAGGTGTTCAATGGAATTTAGATCTGGACTCATTGCTGGCCACTTCAGAGATCTCCAGCGCTTTGTTGCCATCCATTTCTGGGTGCTTTTCGAAGTATGTTTGGGGTCATTGTCCTGGTGGAAGACCCAAGATCTCAGATGCAAACCCAGCTTTCTGACACTGGGCCCACCAATGCGACCCAAAATCCTTTGATAATCCTCAGATTTCATGATGCCCTGCACAAAGTCAAGGCACCAAGTGCCAGAGGCAGCAAAACAGCCCCAAAACATCTTTGTAGGCCTCATTTCGTTTCCGGTAAACAGTAAAATGATGTGCTTTACCAAAAAGCTCTGTCTTGGTCTCATCTGTGCACAAGACATTTTCCCAGAAGGATTTTAGCTTACTCAAGTACATTTTTGGCAAACTGTGGTCTTGCTTTTTTTTATGTCTCTGTGTCAGCAGTGGGGTCCCCCTGGGTCTCCTGCCATAGTGTTACATTATATTTAAATGTTGACGGATAGTTCGCTCTGACACTGATCCTCCCTGAGCCTGCAGGACAGCATGAATTTCTTTGGAACTTGTTTGGGGCTGCTTATCCACCATCCGGACTACCCTGCGCTGCAACCTTTCATCCATTTTTCTCTTCCGTCCACGCCCAGGGAGATTAGCTACAGTGCCATGGGTTGCACACTTTTGATACTGTTGTGCACAGTGGACAAAGACAAATCTAGATCTCTGGAGATGGACCTGTAACCTTGGGTTTAAAGAAGCATCACATGCTTGAAACAATCTTATCTGTCCACAATTTTGAAAGGGTGCCAATAATTTTGTCCAGCCCATTTTTGGAGTTTTGTGTGACATTATGTCAAATTTGCCTTTTTTACTTCCCTTTTCTTGTTTTGTTCCAATACAGACAAAGGGAATAAACAGGTGTATAGCAAAACATGGGTTAATGCAGCACTCTTCTGTGAGAAATACTTGATTTTCTGGAAAGATTTCAGTGGCGCCAACAATTTTGGCCATGACTGTATATAGACCTATATTATATTATATTATATTATATTATATATATTATATTATATTATATTATATTATATTAGATTAGATTAGATTAGATTAGAGTGGCACAGTGGTGTGGTGGTTAGCACTCTGGCCTCTCACCTCCAGGCTTGAAGATTCCATTCCTGCCTCAGGTTCTGTGTGCATGGAGTTGGTATGTTCTACCACTGTTCTCCCATTTCCTTCCACAGCCCAAAGACATGCAGATTAGGCTAATTGGCGTTCCCAAATTGCCTGTAGTATGTTTGTGTGTGTGTGTGTGTGTGTGTGTGTGGGGGGGGCATCCTGTCCAGGATGTACCCCGCCTCATGCCCAAAGTCCCCAGGGAGAGGCATAGAAGATGAATAAGATATGATCTGATCTGATCTGATCTGATCTGATCTGATATGATATGATTGCTCAATTGCGATGAAACAGCCTATACAGTATGTTATTGTACCTCAAGCTCGGCCAAATACACCTGTGAAACAGCGCCATCTGTGGTAATAAACATACACTAAAATAAAATTTCCATTTAAACTACAAATTAGCATACAGTATGTTCTCTTCCAGTGGGCTGATTGCCTTTTTTTCTTTTGCTTCACAGACCTGAACTTCAGCTCCGAGACATTAAACATTAAATTGCACCACCAGGATGAGTACGGAACTCCAGAGCCTAGAGAAAAGCAATCCTGACCGGCAGATTGTATAAACAGAGGTGGGGAGATGGAGCAAGTTTGCTACGCCGCTAATAGCTGCTGTAAAAAAGGTACGATGAAAGAAAGGAAGCAAAACCTTTATTGGATATATATATATATACACACAATAAGGAAATCTAATTATTCATTCTCAAAATGAATTTATTGCTTTTACCTGATGCAGAAGTGGAAATTCTCAAGCTGTTAACCACCGCTGAAGTTACACCAACTGGACCGTATTTTTTTGTTTAAACCCGTCTGAGAAAGGTTTGTAAATAATTAACTATTCTCTAATCCAGTTTGCTATGAACTTTAGCTTAGATTTCTCTGATTTACCGTATGCCTGTAACTCCCCTCAACGCCCCATCACCCCGCCCCCGCGACCTTGATTGTTGGTACGAGTGGTTGTTGATGGTGCGAGCATTAACAGAGCAAAAAACATAAACTCAAATGGGCAATGTTTGCTGGAATCCATCCCTGTTTCCGTGTGTAAATATATACATAAGAGAGACACAGAGAAAGAGAGAGAGAGAGTTAAGGGAATCGATTTCAAAAGAAAAATGTCATAGAGTCGTAGTCTCGAGAAGAATATGAGTATTTCTGAGAGATTCTATAATTCTATAAACATAATGAATCTTAATAATAAAACAAAATACAATTAATCTAATTACATTGTGTTCAATTCAGTATAATGTATAATTCAAATTAAACAAACAAAATTGTAAAATGAAAGGAAAAAAAAAAGATTAAAAATTTTACCACTAAAACTATAATACTTTAATACTAAAGTACTAATATCTTCTTAATAGCCAATAATTTTTACAACTACATTCTCTGGTCAAAATAAATAAATAAATTAATCGTACAGTCTTTTGCTTTGATCACAATCGTGGCATCGTTTCAATAAGCGTATGCAATGTCACAACAGTTGTTTCAGTCCGGAGTCACATAAATTTCTCTCCAAGATTTTGTATTGATGATGGGAGAGTTGGACTCCTCTAAAAGATGTCTCATGCTCCCTGAACCACTCTTTCACACTTTGAGCCTGATGAATCCTGGCATCATCATCATCATCATCATCATCATCATCATCATCATCATCATCTCGGAATATGGCCGTGCCATCAGGGAAGGAAACATTCACTGACCCTGGTCATTCAGTACATTCCGGTCTCATTTTTTCTACACATAACAATGCTGACCAACAGAAGCAGCCTCAGGTCATAACACTGCCCCCTACAGGCTCGTAGGGTCGTCACTGGGCACGATGGCTACACCACTTCATCTGCCTCGATTCTTACCCTGATGCACCTGTGACTCTGGAACAGGATAAATCTGGACTCATCAGACCACACGACCTTGTTCCATTGCTCCACAGTCCATCTTTTACACTCACTAGCAAACTGAAGCTTTTTTTTTTTTTTTTTCAGATTAACATCAGTAAATCTTAAGGCTATGCAGCTGTTCAGTCACCCGAAAAAAAAAAAAAAAAAAACTCTGTTTTTGTTTTTTGTTACAATTTGATTCCATCACACTCATTCATTATTAAATTAGTACAGAACAGTCAAATATAATCCTAAACAGCTAAACCAATTATTCATGATCATTGTGTTAGTAAAACATAAATCTTTTTTTATATTCTGTTTAAATTTAATCACAAACTTATTTATAACCTCGACCTGATCAAATATCACCCAAATTCATTTCTGGAAAGCTGCCACACCAAAAAAACATGAAAAGATGTTGTGTGTTATGGAAGACAATTAAATAAAGTACAATTTCAGTTCAGAAACCTGGTCTACACTGCCATATTCACACAATGTGAAAAGTTGGTCTGGTTGAAGTGACAGTAAAAAACTTAGCAATTACATTTAACTAATGAAAACTACAGAGCACAAGAAGGATGTAAATTAAAAATGTTTTTTTTTTATTTCATTAACCTTTAATATATACAATAAAGTTATACAGTAAATTCACATTTGTAAGGGAAAAATACTATACTATACTATGCTATACTATACTATACTATGCTATACTATGCTATACTATACTATACTATGCTATACTATGCTATGCTATACTATACTATACTATGCTATGCTATACTATGCTATACTATACTATGCTATACTATGCTATACTATACTATACTATACTATGCTATGCTATACTATGCTATACTATACTATACTATGCTATACTATGCTATACTATACTATGCTATACTATACTATGCTATACTATGCTATACTATACTATACTATGCTATACTATACTATGCTATACTATGCTATGCTATACTATACTATACTATGCTATACTATGCTATACTATGCTATACTATACTATGCTATGCTATACTATACTATACTATGCTATACTATACTATGCTATACTATGCTATACTATACTATACTATGCTATACTATGCTATACTATACTATGCTATACTATACTATACTATGCTATACTATACTATGCTATACTATGCTATACTATACTAGACTATACTATGCTATACTATGCTATACTATGCTATACTATACTATGCTATGCTATACTATACTATACTATACTATACTATACTGTGCTTTACTGCTCTGCATGGTGCTTCAAACCAGATTTAGTCATATATATAAATCTCCTTTTGAATCATTATTTGTTTAAAGATGTCTTAAATTACAACACTGTCTCTTGTTTCATTTAATCATATTTTAATCACTTATCTGTAAGGGAAAATTGCTGACATCTATGATCTCTTAGTTATTCGTGATATTTTCTTGGTTTTTTATTTTGTAAACTACATAGCAAACTGTCATAATATTTTCTCTTGTTTGTCCTTGATAAGCCTCCCATCCTGTGCTTTGCCCGCAGGAGGGGGTGTAATTACTATATACTGTATATGCGTGTGCTTTTCTAATAAAATTCAGACTTGTGAAAGAGCGGTCATCTGTGTGTTCGGTGCGCGCGGGACCGGTTCAGCGTTAAAGGAGACGTCACTCGCGGAGGACATCATGCGCGGAGCGGGACGTTCTCCGAGTTTATTTATTTTGTTTATGGACTTGCGTGGGAGCGGGGGGAAAGAGGTCATAGACTCTGTATATGTGTGTGTGTGAGTGAGAAAACACGGGGAGTGAATGGCGTGACACTGTAAATAAATGTATATACACTTTTGATTGCACAAAAATCGATTTCTGGTGGTCCTTATCCAACCCTGATTCTGTTAACGGCAAGTTATTATTGTCAATAATAGTAGCGTGTTTGTTACACCTGTATAAATTAATAAGCAGTAAAATGTAACCTATACAGAGCTCTACTTAATGGCCAGGCTGTTTATAAGAGCTGAAGAAGTGTAGGTTAGATATTTCAATGCAAACAGCTAAGCTAGCTTCCTTTTTTTGAGACAAAAAAAAAAAAACTTAATTTTATCCTGTTTAGTGGTCTGTTTAACTTTAAGAGCTGAAACAGGTATGCTAATGTATGCTAGCAGAGAACCTTAAACAGCTAGCCTAGCTACATCTTTGTGTTTCCTTGTAACTGGGGGAACTTTCATAAACGTCAAGATGTCAAATCTGCTTCAGCAAAGAAGCGTGGCGGTGTGTGGCTCGGCAGTACCTCACTTACATACAGTTCCGATTGAAAGTTTTCTGACCATTTAAAAAAATGATTCCACATTTTATGTTTCACTCACATCATAAACTTGTTATAAATCCCCTCATGGTTAAGTCGTAGTTTAAAACAAGCTTTTTCTTTATCCTCGTGAAATATTTATTATAAGTTGTAAATTCACCATTAAATATCATATTCATCTAGTGTTTGTTGAGAATTTGAAAAGGGGTGAAGGTTTTGTATTAGATCCAGATGGAGCGCCGTATCCTGTTATCCCTCACATGTTAAATATTGAGGTAAATTAGTCAGAAATACTCACTAAATTCATGCTCATGTTATGTATTTTTGTGTATTGACAAGAGAAATTTTTTTTTTCATTAAGTGCATATGTAGCTGTACGTCCTTAACAAAAATGCTGAACGTAAATGTTAGTTATATTGCAACACTAAGTGATGCTGTATAATCCACAGGTGGACCAACATGATGAGGATGATATCTGCAAAATATGGAGATGACTGGAGCATTGTTCCATGTTGTGTTCCTCGGGGATGAGACAAGAGGGACCTGACAGACCCTTTCCATTGTTGGAGGCAACGCTATTGATACAGACTCTTTGGTGAAGGCTGTTTTTTTTTTTTTTTTTTTTTAGAAGTGTCTTCTCACCTGGGAGTTTCTCCAGCATACTGTAGATCAGATTGATGGACACGAGTACTCATCTCGTGTCATAAAAATTGAGGACAACAGTTTTTTCAGCCAACATTTAATCAATAATGTTTTAAAAAGTTTTATCATTTTTGTTTTTAATACCATTTTTGAAGGAAATTAAATAGTAATAGTTGAATAACGGATAGTTAAAATATTAAGATGGGAAATATTTGTGTCATGTGGGCGTTATAAGATTTGTATTGAAAACTTCTATATAAAAAGTTTTTAAACCTTGTATTAAATACAAAAAAATGCTGTTCATATCAGACTTACAGGGGTCTCTAAGCTAAACGCTGCTCCATACAAAACATATTTTCGTCGACATAACGCTGCAGTTTCTTTGAGCAGCTGTTCACCGATCAGGTATGTAAGCTCATTAACATAATCACTTCCCAGGCTGCGGTCCCCAGCGTGCTGTGTAATATACTGTTACGACCTCTAGGGGTTAGCCGTGACAGAAAAAGAGAACTGAATGAGCTTACACCAGAGAGATAGTTCAATAGTTTATTTTTGTTCTACACGGGGTTTCCTTCAGAGGTAGACCAGGCCAAAACAATAAACAAAATAGATTTGGAGTTAAACCTAAATAACCTGAAATTAAAGTTTAGAAAACAAAATACAAATTTACTTACCTGACTTCCTAAATCAAAAACAGAGTAAAAAGATATGTGAAAAGGAAATGGCGTCTCACCCCCTACTTCCCGTGTGTCAAGTTATCTACTAATTATTTACAAAAGTTGATGTTTACTAGCAACCAAATCAGAATCCATTCCATAGTCAAACGAGCAAAAGATCAAATAAACCGGGGAGTCAATCCATACAGAGATTTACAAAGACAACAAAATACTACTACATTCACTCTTTCTTTCTCTCTGGCACAACACTCAAAACAAACAAACGACGTAACATACAACAGTCAATTGAAATTTCACAAATTTAGCACACGACAGATCAAAATTACCGAGGCTCAAAATGGCAAAAGCTGAGTGTTTGGGGCGGTCCTTATATCAGGATAGGATGCAGGGTAGAACCAATCCCGAGCTCCAGCTGATTAACAGGCCACACCCACCTAGAACAGACACAAGTGCTACAGCAGAGAGATATCTGCCAACAGAATCTCAGAAATCATAACACCCCCACCCACAAAATAAAACATACAATGTTTTACTGGTTAACACGTGACAGGGAATCGGCAATTACATTTTCAACGCCCCTTTTGTGACAAATTTTCAAATTGAAACTTTGACAAATCAGAGACCATCGCATTAAACGATGATTAGCATTTGACATCTGTTGGAGAAAGGTAAGAGGATTATGATCTGTAAAAACAGTGACAGGCTGCATAGTCGAACCAATATACACTTCAAAATGTTGCAAGGCAAGGATTAAGGCAAGGGCTTCTTTTTCAATAGTACTGTAACTCATTTGATGTTTAAGGAACTTCTTAGAAAAGAAACTGATCGGATGGTTCAAACCATCATCTCCGGTTTGCAATAATACGGCACCGACACCTGTACCACTGGCATCTACTTCTAACAAAAATGGTTTCTCAAAATGAGGGACCACAAGTACTGGGGCACTACAGAGCAGAGTTTTCAAAGAATCAAAGGCAGTTTGACACATAGGAGTCCACTTAAAGGAAACAGATTTACAAAGCAGAGCTGTGAGATGACTGGCCACAACAGAAAAGTTTTTACAAAAACAGCGATAATAGCCGGTCATGCCAAGAAATCGTCGAAGTTCTCTCTTGTTCTTGGGAACTGGAAAATCGAGGATAGCTTGCACCTTTGAATTTAGGGGACGAACTTGACCACTGCCAACTTCCTTACCTAAATAGGTGATCGTAGCACAACCAAATTCACACTTTGCTAGATTTAGTGTACGATTTGCATCAGAAAGGCTTCTGAAGACATCATCTATGGATTTAAGATGGTCATCTCAAGTGTCAGCATAGCAGACAACATCATCTAGATAAGCTTCACAGTTAGAAACCTTAGATAACACGATAGACATTAACCGTTGAAAGGTAGCTCCTGCATTTCGAAGGCCAAAAGGCATCACACGATACTGTAAGAATGCATCAGGAGTAGCAAAAGCAGAAATTTCAGATGCACGGTCAGTGAGTGGCACTTGCCAATAACCTTTTAGTAGATCAAGTTTCGTTACAAACTTAGCATTTCCCACTCGGTCTACGCAGTCTTCCATGCGCGGCATTGGAAAGGAGTCAGCTTTGGTCAACGCATTGACTTTCCTATAATCAGTACAGAACCGGGAAGTACCATCTGGCTTGGGAACTAAAAGACATGGGGAACACCATGGACTAGAACTAGGGAATGCTAGATTATGTTCAAGCAAATATTGGGTTTCTTTTCTCATCAGCTCTTTCTTAAATGGATTTACCCGATAAGCCCTTTGTTTGATGGGTGCATGAGAACCAACTTCAATGTCATGTGTTAACACACGAGTAGTGGTGGGAATGTCACTAAACAAATTAGGATATTTCCTAATCACATCCTTAATGTCAGCTTGAGCTGATGGAGGTAAGTGAGACAACTTCGTCGAAAGGTTTAATAAAGTCTCTGAATTTGACAACCGAGCTGACGTAAAGGTGGCATTATTCATCTTCAAACCATCAATTTCTGGTGAATACTCAGAAAGTGGAACAATTACGGGGGCAATCGTAAGGAGGGGAGTCTTAACTTTAGAGTCGGAACGTGCCACATATGCTTTCAGCATATTTACATGACAAACACGTGTCTTTCTCCTTCGATCAGGAGTGTTAACAACATAGTCAGTGTCACTCAACTTTTCTTTTATCTCATAAGGGCCAGTGAATCTAGCTTGAAGTGTTGATCCAGGCACGGGAAGTAAAACAAGAACTTTATCACCAATTTGGAATGAGCGTGGGACAGCCTTTTGATCGTATCGAGTTTTCATCTTTTCTTGTGCAGAATCAAGCGAGTGTTTTGCCAGTTTCCACAACTGATGCAGTCTGTCACGAAACGAGCTAATATAATCCAAAACATTCTTAGTAGTAGAAGGGTGGTCAGTGGAGAGAATTTGCTCTTGCAAGATCTTTAAGGGACCACGTACCGTGTGCCCGAAAATTAGCTCTGACGGACTAAAACCGAGAGAATCTTGAGTCATAGTACGAATAGCAAACAACAACAATGGGATTTCCTCATCCCATTCTTTTTGTTGTTCAACACAAAACGTACGGAGCATAGATTTGAGGGTTTGATGAAATCGTTCGAGGGCACCCTGGGACTGAGGGTGATAGGGACTAGATACTTGATGTCTAATGTTTAATTTTTTTATTACTTTGGCAAACACTTTAGACATGAAATTTGTTCCTTGATCAGACTGTATATATTTAGGCACCCCAAAAGTAGTGCAGAATTTGACAATCGCTTTGACAATTGCATGAGCTTTAAGTGAGCGTAGAGGTACCGCTTCAGGATATCTGGTTGACGAACACATTAGAGTTAATAAATAGGAATTTCCAGATTTGGTTTTAGGTAAGGGTCCAACGCAATCAACCAAAATTCGTTCAAATGGTTCACCAATTACCGGTATCGGCTTCAATGGGGCCAGGGGAATAACCTGATTGGGCTTGCCAGATAATTGACATGCATGACAAGACTTACAGAACTTGGAAACGTCGGATTTCATCGAAGGCCAAAAGAAATGTTTCAATAACCTATCATAAGTTTTTCTGATACCTACATGACCGGAAAGTTCATGGTCGTGTGCAACGCTCAAAACTTGCTCTCGAAAAGGTTTTGGAATAACAACCTGAAACACAGTTCCCCAGTCATCGGTGACATGATGTGGAGACCACTTGCGCATCAAAACACCATCGTCAAAGTAGTAGGCAACTGGGTGCTCTGGCAAAACGCTCGGCTTGACCGCAGCTGCAACACAGGACCACAGAGTTTGATCGGCACCTTGGGCCTCAATTAACATGGCTTTCCCAAATGGCAAATCAACACTGGGAAGTCCACACATTTTTACTTCAACTAATTCACCTTTGTCATCATGCTCAACAGAATTTTCAGCACACAAGAAGGTCTTTGACAAATCTACAGTCTCTTTTAATTTTTGGGCTTGAGCACGAGTCACCACACAATCACTAAATACATTTGGAAATTGTTCCTGTAAAGAATCATCCTGTACCTCAGGAACATCTGTAACCTCAGGTAAACAAAAAACCTTTTTACCTGCCAGATCATTTCCCAGTATGAGTGCAACACCCTTAACAGGCAACTCAGATCGAACTGCCAGCTTAACTTTGCCTGAAATAATTCCAGAACGCAAATAGACATTGTGTAATGGAACTTTAACCACAGAAAGATCAATGCCTTGCAATAATACGCTAGAACCACAGCTTGACTGTTCCGAAAATGGCAGCACATTCTCCAAGATTATGGACTGAGAAGCTCCAGTATCACGAAGGATGCGAATTTTTTTTGTTTCAGTGTCGGTGTCATTAAATGAAACAACACCATCGAAAATGAAGGGCTCAAAGGCAGATTCAACAGTTGTACTCAAATTCTCAGGCCTGGGAGAAAGAATGGGCCGCTCAATCAAACCCACACTTTTAGAAACATTTGTTTTCTTGCCAGTTTTACGTTTCAAAGTGGGACACATGGCAATGAGGTGTCCTACTTCATGACAGTAAAAACACTCACGATTTTCCTCTTTCACTGCACTCAAACCGTTCTTAGATACTGCTATGGTACCTTTAGAACTGCAAAGATGATCAAAAAGATTACGCTTGGCGGGCGACGGAAAAACTATTTTATGAGTGAGTACAAACTCATCAGCAAAAACGGCGGCTTCAGAAAGAGAGGAAACTTTCTGTTCATTCAGATATATCACAATTTTCTCTGGAAGACAATTCTTAAATTCTTCCAATAGTATTAACTCTTTTAACTGTGCGAATGTAACAACTTTATTTGCAGCGCACCATTTCTCAAACAAATTGGCTTTGTCTCTTGCAAATTCAACAAAAGTTTGACTAGCAGTTTTCACATGGTGGCGGAACTTCTGTCGGTATGCCTCAGGAACCAGCTCATAAGCGCGCAACACAGCATTTTTAATTTCCTCATAATTCAAGCTCTGTTCAAGTGTTAAAGCAGAACAGACTTCCTGTGCTTTCCCAATTAGTTTGCATTGTAACAAAAGAGGCCAAATATTTCGTGGCCATTTCAAAGTAGCCGCGATGCGTTCGAAAACAGTAAAATAGGTGTCAACTTCACTTTCACGAAACATCGGAACTAACGCAATTTGTCTGCTAATATCACATTCAGGTTCACTTACTTGCAAAGCGCGTCGTGGTGCCGGAGTAGGGCTCGGAGTGGACGCATTAACAGGCGGTGATACAGGTACGCCGATGCTGGGTGCTGCAGGAACTGAGGGTTGAGCAAGTTGTTTAGCCACCAGCTCCAAGTCCAGCTCCTTGAGCCTGATCGCTCGCTGGGTTTCGAGTTCAACTGTGCGCACCTGCAACAGTTGGCTCTGATACTGCTGTTTGCTCAATTCTAGCTCCAGCTCTTTCAGTCTGATCGCCAGCAAAGGGTCACTCGGAGAAGGAATGTTAGCAGGATCTATGCTAGTCAGTTCCCCAGGTTTGGGCAACTCTGCCCCCTCGCCTACGGAAGCCAACATTTGAATTGCAACACCTGCCTCACCTTCCTCCGGCAAAGTTCCTCGTTCTACTAAATGCCTGTAAACCACTTCCTTAATTTCTTGTTTCCTGGCACCACGAGTAACCTGGATGCGATATAAATCTGCAATCGCCAATAAATCCTCTTTTCGGCACATATTTAACTGATGTACTGATGGTTGAATCGCAAACATATCTAATTCAAATTTTGAAGCCATTTCTAATTCCCTCCACCTCAAAGTGAAAACCACTAGGCAAACGAATGTACACAAAGCCAATTTCACGAAGTTAACACAACGGTAAGAATCCAAATTGGTCTTTTTTTGTTTAGACGAGCCCCCAATTTCTGTTACGACCTCTAGGGGTTAGCCGTGACAGAAAAAGAGAACTGAATGAGCTTACACCAGAGAGATAGTTCAATAGTTTATTTTTGTTCTACACAGGGTTTCCTTCAGAGGTAGACCAGGCCAAAACAATAAACAAAATAGATTTGGAGTTAAACCTAAATAACCTGAAATTAAAGTTTAGAAAACAAAATACAAATTTACTTACCTGACTTCCTAAATCAAAAACAGAGTAAAAAGATATGTGAAAAGGAAATGGCGTCTCACCCCCTACTTCCCGTGTGTCAAGTTATCTACTAATTATTTACAAAAGTTGATGTTTACTAGCAACCAAATCAGAATCCATTCCATAGTCAAACGAGCAAAAGATCAAATAAACCGGGGAGTCAATCCATACAGAGATTTACAAAGACAACAAAATACTACTACATTCACTCTTTCTTTCTCTCTGGCACAACACTCAAAACAAACAAACGACGTAACATACAACAGTCAATTGAAATTTCAGAAATTTAGCACACGACAGATCAAAATTACCGAGGCTCAAAATGGCAAAAGCTGAGTGTTTGGGGCGGTCCTTATATCAGGATAGGATGCAGGGTAGAACCAATCCCGAGCTCCAGCTGATTAACAGGCCACACCCACCTAGAACAGACACAAGTGCTACAGCAGAGAGATATCTGCCAACAGAATCTCAGAAATCATAACAATACACTTTATACACCGTGTTTGTATTCTTCTGAACTTGAATGACAACTCGGTCGATGTTGTTCTCAGGATGATCTCCTGACGTCTTGATGCCCTCCATAATGTACTCAGGCAATTGTTTCGCCTTTTTTAGATGCAGATTGCCCAAAGAAAAATACTGAAAATTTGTATTAGACAGGTCAGGAAAGGTGAGGTCGTGGTTTTTATACTCATGAAAGCCGTAATGTTTTTGCGCTGGATCGAAATTAAGGTGCAGTTTTCCATTTTGGTCCATTTGACCTTGGCAGAGAAGCCAGCACAGAAGCAGGAGGCCTTGTCGTGGAAAATGTTTACCAAAGTTAGTTCTTTCTTTGAGATCCTTCATGTTTTCAAAGACACTCCAGCTGTAGACACCGACACAGAGCGCACACAGAGCAAGACAAAAAAGCAGCCGTTTAGTTCCCATTTTCAACCCTGCAGGAAGGAACATGTTAATGTGTCATTTTTATAATAATAATAATAATAATAATAATAATAATAATATTTAACTATTTGTCACTTGTACTTTACAGCACAATGAATTTATTATTATTATTTTTTTTTCCATTTTTCAGTTAGGAAGCTGGGGTCAGATTGCAGAGTCAGCAAACCAATTTGCCACTGTTAAGCCCTGGAGCAAGGCGCTTAACCCTATTTTTAATTAAAGTAAATTGTACATTCAGGTAAAAATAAATAAATAAATACACAAATAAATAAATAAATACAATAAAATGTAAATGCAGATAATCCGATCCAGCCACACAAAAATATTACCAATGTTACCAATTTCCAAACCTATGATCATTTTTTGCATATAAAAACAATAATACCATTTAGAAATGACATGTAAATTAAGTAAAATAAGAAATAAATAGACATTTAACCTACAATCTTTAAAACTTAATTAAATATGATTCCTCTCGGCACCTGCTGCTTTAAAAACCAAACTGAGCGCGGCTTCTTGTTCATCTCGCTGTAAGGGACCACCACTAGAGGGCACTGTTTGTTTGTTTGTTTGTTTTGTAGTTTTTTTGTTGGTCGACTCAGTTTCCTAGAAGGCACCTCGGTCAGGTGATAAGAATGTTCACCTGAACTGAGGGAGCTCATTAAACATTCTTTAAATATCAGTTTGTTCTGGGAAACTGGGTCGAGCGTTGTATGTATGTATGTAATTATATTACTGCCATGTGGGTATCCCTTTTTGTTTGGTTTTGATTAGTGTCATTGAGTTCAAATTTTGATTATATTATTTTCAAGAAGGCTCTATTGTTTGTTATCTTGATGTTGCTTGTGCTAGTGGATTCATGGAGCTGTCTTGTTTAGTGTTTAGTTAGGCTGTGTCTCCTCATGTGTAAGTACTGTTCTGTGTGTCTCCAGTGTTGGTCTTCCTCTTTTTTAGTTCTTTGTATGTATTGACCCTTGTCCGTTTAGATATGTGTAGCCACATGAGGGCTTAGTCCCTAGTAGGGTTAGCCTCCAGTAGTCTAACCTCTAGTGGGATTGACTGCTAGTGGTTTTGGTCTCTAGAATGTTTAGCCACTAGTTTGGATTAGCCTCATGCATGCCTTGCCGTTTGTGTTCAGGTCCCCCTAGGTGGTCAGTACTAACCCGGTTAGCCACTAACCATATTAGATACTAACCCGGTTAGGTCAGCAATCTAGCATATCAATAATCAGTGTAGCTACTAATCCAATTAACCACTAACCCGTGCAGTCTCTCGTCCTGTCTTGTCTCTAGTCTCTTTGTCCATGGTCCTTTCTGGTCCCGCTTCTCTAGTTCCCGTCTTGTCCTGTCTGGTCCCGCTTCTCTAGTTCCCGTCTTGTCCTGTCTGGTCCCGCTTCTCTAGTTCCCGTCTTGTCCTGTCTGGTCCCGCTTCTCTAGTTCCCGTCTTGTCCTGTCTCGTCCCTCTTCTCTAGTTCCCGTCTTGTCCTGTCTGGTCCCTCTTCTCTAGTTCTCGTCTTGTCCTGTCTGGTCCCTCTTCTCTAGTTCCCGTCTTGTCCTGTCTCGTCCCGCTTCTCTAGTTCCCGTCTTGTCCTGTCTGGCCCCGCTTCTCTAGTTCCCGTCTTGTCCTGTCTGGTCCCGCTTCTCTAGTTCCCGTCTTGTCCTGTCTCGTCCCGCTTCTCTAGTTCCCGTCTTGTCCTGTCTGGTCCCTCTTCTCTAGTTCCCGTCTTGTCCTGTCTGGTCCCTCTTCTCTAGTTCCCGTCTTGTCCTGTCTGGTCCCTCTTCTCTAGTTCCCGTCTTGTCCTGTCTGGTCCCGCTTCTCTAGTTCCCGTCTTGTCCTGTCTCGTCCCGCTTCTCTAGTTCCCGTCTAGTCCTGTCTCGTCCCGCTTCTCTAGTTCCCGTCTTGTCCTGTCTGGTCCCGCTTCTCTAGTTCCCGTCTTGTCCTGTCTGGTCCCTCTTCTCTAGTTCCTCTCTTGTCCTGTCTGGTCCCGCTTCTCTAGTTCCCGTCTTGTCCTGTCTCGTCCCGCTTCTCTAGTTCCCGTCTTGTCCTGTCTCGTCCCGCTTCTCTAGTTCCCGTCTTGTCCTGTCTGGTCCCGCTTCTCTAGTTCCCGTCTTGTCCTGTCTGGTCCCTCTTCTCTAGTTCCCGTCTTGTCCTGTCTGGTCCCTGTTCTGTAGTTCCCGTCTTGTCCTGTCTCGTCCCGCTTCTTTAGTTCCCATCTTGTCCTGTCTCGTCCCGCTTCTCTAGTTCCCGTCTTGTCCTGTCTGGTCCCGCTTCTCTAGTTCCCGTCTTCTCCTGTCTCGTCCCGCTTCTCTAGTTCCCGTCTTGTCCTGTCTCTTCCCGCTTCTTTAGTTCCCGTCTTGTCCTGTCTGGTCCCGCTTCTCTAGTTCCCGTCTTGTCCTGTCTCGTCTCGCTTCTCGAATGCCCATCTTGTCCTGTATCGCTTCTCTAGCATCCTTGATAACCTCCTTAGGACCCATGGTGCTGTGTCTTCACTAAATCTTCACTAAATCTAAGCAAAAAAAAATCAAAACACAAATAAACATTCCACTTGCAAAAACAAGTTTTGTACCACTTCTAGAATGGGAGTCATGAGCAGTTTTACTGGGATTAGTTCATATTTTCACTTTGGCTGAAATAACAGCGCTGAAGTGGTATAAGTGAATTTTAACACGCTGGAGTCGTTTTAAGATGAAACTTCATCTTCATCTGATCGACTTTTTCCATTTCTCATCTGTGATTCTCTCTCCGATTACCGAACAGGGAGTGTGTTTGTCTGAGCACCAAAGAAGTACAACTTAGTGTAAACAAGGCGTCAGATACTCAACCTTACAGAATGTGATTTCTGTCTATTAATAAGTGAGACAGAGAGTTCTGCTGTACAGAGACACACACACATGGACATGTACTTCAACCTAAAATATTATTATTATTATTATTATTATTATTATTATTATTATTACTATTATTATTATTATTATCACTGATTACATTAAAGATCAGCAGATTACTTAAAGCTTTAACCTTCTAATTGGCCACCATTCGGAACGCCCTGCGAAGTCAACAGCGCAGACGTCACTTCCTCTTCCACTTCCTCTCTTATGGTAACATAAGAACTTTGGATACCTGTCGTTGCTGCCGTGAAAACTTTACACTACAGACAATAAATATTGAATAACAATTATAAAACATACTATTGAAACATGTATAACCTGTAAATAAATGATTGATTATTAATAATAATTGATGAATGATTTTTTTTCACAGATTCCTAGCCTATATAATACTAAGGATTTCTTGATTGAATAAAATTGAATAATGATTTAATAATTTGAATTATTATGTGGTTTTAATATGATGTCATCCTGGATAATAACCATAATGTAATACTATAATGATCTATAAATCATTTTTTCGAGCTCCATCTTTTTCACGCTCCAGCGAGACGCAGTGACCTATGGGAATTTTTTCATTCTTTTTTCCGGTGAAGTGAAGACCTGTTGTTCACTTGTTCCCTACACCCTTGGCAGTTCCCTTTGTACTGAAGATTTTGACTCCCCGCGGTTTGGAATCGCACTTAACATGTCTGAACACCCTGTGTAGTGCACTTCGCACGGGACTTCAGGCCAATTGGAACACACCTATTGTGCGCAGCGAGTGGTTGTAATCACGTGACTTTTACTTTGGATTAACAGTTAACAGTTGACCGTACTTCCGGCTTTGTGCATATTTTAGAACAGAACTAAATCGTGTTTAATTTGTATCCTTACAGTCCAAAAAAAAAAACAACGAAAGCATTTTTGTGTCTTATTTTGTATAGATACCAAATCTTAGGGAAAACAAAACAAACAAAAGAAAACAGTCGGAACACAGCCTTATACAGAGACACGTACAATATTGGGTTTATATCTTGTTCACACTACATGATATTTAAAACGGTAAATTAGTAATAAAAACTGACCACATGGAAACTGTTCACTGAATCAAACAACTGGAGAGAACACGATCATCATCATCATCATCATCATCATCGTCATCGTCATCATTATTATTATTATTATTATTATTATTATTATTATTGTTATTTGAAGTTAATTAGCAAACCAATCGTTTGCATTCTCTGTTGCACAGCACTAAATAATACTCAAAACTAAGAATAAGAATAAGAAAAAAAACAACTCTTTAAGAAAACTATAAAACTCACTTTCGTCCCTGCACGTGCATTGGCTGCTGTGTCGAGACTCGTCCGTTTCACTTTCGGTTTAACGCTGCAGCACCTCCTGGAAGCACGCGCCGCCTGCAGTATTTGAATTTTAGGGGGGGGGGGGTTTAAGACTTAAAGCGAGCAAGCGAGAACTCCAACACCACTCACTCACTCCAACAGTCCCCCGCTAAGGGGGGACAAAGTGAGGACGATTCTAAGGGCCCACGCCCTTTAGGGCCCCCAGAGATCTGCTTTATTAGTACTAACACTACTAGCAGTAAACTAAAAGTAATTAGAAATGTATCTACAAAAGAGTTACAAATGAAAACAGATTACGGCTTGTTTCCGCATCTCCAGTCACGTCACACCCGTCTCGGATTGACTGTGTGGTTCAGCCCATCCTACCTAGCTGAGTACAGAGGTGTTGAAGTGTAAAAGCAGATACGTCATCGAGTTCAACAAAGAAGCAGAAGTCCGGTCATCAGGAACGACAAACAAAATCTTCTGTCTTGAAGCTTCTTGTATTTAAAAATTTTTTTTTTTAAGTATTTGTTTGGCGTGACACCAGTAAAGCCGCCAGTAAACACCGACGAAGAAGAAGCGCTTACATCACGCACAACGCGGAAGGAGACAAGGCTAACAGTTAGCGGTGTGTTGATTTGAGGAAGCAAAGTTCTGTTGCGGCTGCAAAATGGAAGGGAGCGATGAAAAAACTTTTATAAATGAAAAATGTTTTCAGCAGCAGGAAACATTGCTTTTTGAAGCCTCAGTTCGGAGCATGTTGACATGGTTACCTCTCTTCATTGCAATCTCGCGCTCCTTTAAAGACTAGTGAGCACACACACACACACGTCCAAGAGAGAGACATTTATATTGTGATGAATATATTGACTTAAAACACAATGTACGGACTCTTGTTCCTGTCCATGGATTTTTGCATCCTACTGTAAATGTCATCCCAAAGCGTCCAATAAGAAGTCAGTAAAGGCTTATGTTACGCCTGAGCTGTAGATTTTGAAAAAGTTAGTGTTTTTGTATAAAATTATTTATTTTAACGTGTGCCTTAGGTTTTTTGATACTTAAATTCATTTGAAATACCCTTTTTTTTTTTTTTTTGCATCTGAGAAAAGGCTTTAAAATAAGAACGTATGGCTGTAATGCACTTAATTCATCTCAGTCCACTGTAAGCTCTTCCTTATATTGTGAATAATGACAATGTTTCTTTTTTGATAAAAAAGAAAACCAATTAATCTTTCTCCTATATATACTGATCTAAAAAGTAAAGGGAACACTTAGTCCCAGTTTGACTTGAGCGCCTCTCATATGTGTATGCAAGTTCAAGTCAAACCGGGACTAAGTGTTCCGTTTATTTTTTTCGAGCAGTATATTTTACATTGCTATTTAATTAAGCAAAAATACATTTTATCCGATTACTCGATTAATCGATTAAAACTAGTTACGTTTTTTCACCAATGAAAATTAAATATGTAATTGTTGTCCAGATCTAGATGTTGAATTTGTAGCAAATACGCCAGCATTATCTTATTGGCTAACTTTGCTAGCGGACTTTAAGTTCTACTACCGTGTAAGATAGCAGATAACTATTTCACTAATAATGAGACAAACGTAATAAGGTCAGTACTATTAGATTACAGACAAAACCTTTGAATAGCTCGATTGGCTTGTATGTTTTGTGCGGAATGGGTGTGGTAGGGGGGCCCAACCGCATATTTTGTCACGGGGCCCGAAATGGCTAGCGGCGCCCCTGACACCACTAAAGCGATTTAACTTTGTACAGAATGATTGTTTTTTGAAGATCGACACAGATTGACACTGTTTGTATTAGATGTGTAATAATGAATGTTAAAATTAAGAGACGAAATAAAATAAAGTCACTACAGCAAATGCAATGCGTTGTACATAAACACTGAAATAATTAAAACAGAGACATGGCTGATCCTATGGACACGCCCATCTTTGGCAGCCGCTAATGAATATGAATGAGCACAAACAAGCTGTCCAAAAGTGAAGATCTCTCCTGGCAGATTCCATAAAAAGTGTTTTTTGCAAAAACAACAACAACAACAACAACAACAACAACAAAAGATTCAGCTTTGTGTCCGCCATGATGGCTGTTTTGAAGAATGAGGCACAGGACACGTGATCTCAGGGCCACGGAAGGGAAGTTGGGCGCAATTAGAAAATTAAAAGTACAGGTTACACAAAGCCATTTTCATTTTTTTTTTATATACATATTGACAATGACATTATTGCTTTGTTGTTTTTGCTAAAGTTCATCTCCAATATTCAAGATTATGACCTGTTTAAAATTGTAGCATATTTGGAATCACCTAATTAACGTTTTTGTGAATTTTTTCTTACCCGTCAACTGTCTACAATAAAAGAAATTTCCATATGTTCAGGTGAGAATTTAATGGATTTGATCCAACACACACACAATCGGGTTCACAACCGCTTACGTGTATTAAAAAAAAAAAAAAAAAAAGCCTGAGATATCCCATTTACTAAAAAAGTCTGTAAAATAAAATCTGCAAATGTTTCTATGATTCTTCTATTCATGCATCCTAAGTAAAAGATTATCAATTGTATAACCACGCTGAACCAGCAGAGGGAGCCAAAGTGAAGAATGTGTATATTTGAATATGGAACGTCTGTGTAAAATCACCAACACCTCGTGACCAAGTGCTGTGGTATTTTTTGTATTTATTTGATACATTACATATCATTATCACATAAAAATAAAACATCCAGGATATTGATTTTTTTATTCTTTTTTTGTAAATGTTTTTTACTTTGACTTTGCATCAGGTAATTTCATTGGGATTAAAGCACAATATTCTTCTCATGCTAATGGCATGTTAATTTGTTTCCAGCGCAGGCTTTTTTTCATGTTACATAGTTATAACTAGTTTTACCAGCTCCTCCAAGGGACAGTGCTAGACACAGATGACTCTGAGATTAAATAACTAGTGAACACACGCTCTTTAGAGAACACAAAGCGAGCTTGGGCTCCAGGTCCAATGCTCATGGGTGACTGGTATTCATAGATGAGATATTTTTTAGTTTCGTCAACTTTCCTGAAACTGGTGACCCACTGATAATATTGGTAATTCCCGACACGAGCTTTATAGCTGGAATAGAGAGCCACCCATGAGTTAACAAACTGCTTTTTCCAATCAGTGAAGGAGTTTTTGATGTATAGGCGAGCACATGCATAGCCATATTTGGTGTAAAGTTGAAGACTTGCATCGTAGCCTTTGATTTTGGTAGGAATCAATCGGTTCGCTTCATCAAACTGCGGCCCTCGCCATAGCACTGAGTAATCGTCCCCGATGAATCCAGACTCGAGGTCGAAAGTGTATGTGACCAAACGCGGCTGAATTCCGTGATTAAGCGGCAGGTAGGTGCTATAGGATCCTGAGGATCGTCTTCTAATGTCTGCAATACCGTCAAGCCTATTAGTTGTGTCGCTACTGAAAAGTTCAATAGAAGCGTTCAGCTTGATGTTCTTTGGTATGGAACTCCAAATGATTTTTGCATAGCCATATTTTGTAAATTTGACCTCAATCTGTACCGTACTCTGGCCTTCACACAGCGTCTCAGGATCACTGGAGATTTGGATCGCCTCATCATCTGGGCAGAGCCAGGTTTTCTTATGGATGTTGTACCTGTTAGTTATGTCATATCCTGCCAGAATCAGAAGCCACCTCACGCTTGGGTCTTCAAAAATAGTCTGAAGATGTTTTTCGGAGTATTTCAAGTGGTTCAGAAGTTCGTCTCTGGGGAGGGCTAATCTAGGATCTTCTGTGTTTTGAGCACCGGTCACTGGTGATTCCTGTGCTTTTATTAAATCAACAGCGTTTTTGAGAATCTGTATTTGCTTCACAAGTTTGGGACTGACCTCATAGGTTTCATCAGGGTCGTAGTCCACATTTTGCTTACCGGCCACTGCTTGTGTGATGTACACTTTGTCTGCCTGGTATGGATTGCTCTTTTGCACTCTGAGAAGTATACGATCCAGGTCTCTCTTGGGGTCCTCAAAGGCATTGTAGTAGTCTTGGGTGACATATGGAGGCAGCTTGGTCCGGACGGTGACTAAACTGAGACTGCCCAAAGAGTAGTACTCTCTGTCACCTGAGTCATCTAAGTTAGGAAGGGTAGAGTTAGCATTTTCATAGAAGCTGAAGCCATAGTCCTCTCGTGCTGGATCAAAATCAAGAAGCAGGGTTTCTTCTGATTCACCGATGGAGATGTGGTTGGCCAGCCAGTGCAGCAAGAGGAGACCATGGCGCGGGTACTCGTGGCCAAATCTTTTGGTTTTTAGATCCTCGAGTTTGTGTAAGGTCTCAATTCCGGTCACACTCCCACAGATTACGAAGAGAGTGAGGCAGCTCAGGAGCCTAGACCATGCCATGATGTACAGTATGCTGCAACAAAATGAAAGAACAAAAACGTGTCATTGCCGTGGGCATAAAGGTCAGGCATGGACGCAGAGGGGTTGTTTTCAAACATAATCTTCAATTAACGAAAAAGGAACAAACAAATTACATACATGTGCTCTGGACAGACACACATACGCACAGTCTCTTTTAGCATTTCAGACCATTTAAGCATTTCAGCCCCTAAAGGACTGACACGAAGGCTTAGGACTGCTAGAGACTGGACGGGACAGAAATACTAGAGACTGGACGGGACAGGAATACTAGAGACTGGATGAGACCAGACAGGACCAGGAACACAGGGGCTAGAAACTGAATGAGACAGGGCTAGAGACTGGACGAGACAGGGCTAGAGATCACTAGATCAGGAGCACTAGAGGCAAGAAGGGGAGCACACAGGAAGCTAAGGGAGCACACTAGAGGCTTGACTGGACAGGAATACTAGAGGCTGGACAGGAACACTAGAGGCGAGGAGGGGAGCACATGAAGCCAGGGGAGCACTCAGGAAGCTAGGGGAGCACACTGGTGGCTATGGGAGCACACTCGTGGCTATGGGAGCACACTGGAGGCTATGGGAGCACACTGGTGGCTATGGGAGCACACTGGAGGCTATGGGAGCACACTGGTGGCTTGACTGGACAGGAATACTAGAGGCTGGACAGGAACACTAGAGGCTGGACAGGAATACTAGAGGCTGGACAGGAACACTAGAGGCGAGGAGGGGAGCACATGAAGCCAGGGGAGCACTCAGGAAGCTAGGGGAGCACACTGGTGGCTATGGGAGCACACTGGTGGCTATGGGAGCACACTTGAGGCTATGGGAGCACACTGGAGGCTATGGGAGCACACTGGTGGCTATGGGAGCACACTGGTGGCTATGGGAGCACACTGGAGGCTATGGGAGCACACTGGAGGCTATGGGAGCACACTGGAGGCTATGGGAGCACACTGGTGGCTATGGGAGCACACTGGAGGCTATGGGAGCACACTGGAGGCTATGGGAGCACACTGGTGGCTATGGGAGCACACTGGTGGCTATGGGAGCACACTGGAGGCTATGGGAGCACACTGGAGGCTATGGGAGCACACTGGTGGCTATGGGAGCACACTGGTGGCTATGGGAGCACACTGGAGGCTATGGGAGCACACTGGTGGCTATGGGAGCACACTGGTGGCTATGGGAGCACACTGGAGGCTAAGGCAGCATCACCTGACCGAGGTGCCTTCTGGGAAACTGAGTCGACTAACAAAAAACTACAAAACAAACACAAAAGTGCACAGTGCCCTCTAGGGGTGGACCCTTATAAAAGGTTAAATTATAGACTGAAAATCTGTCAAAGAAGTGTTTGAATTATTATTGCTTATCAATATTTTCACTTGAACAGTTCTGTTACCTTAACCTTGGCATAATGCCACATTCTACCCTAAGGGTAATGGGTGTTCAGTGGTTGCTTTGCATCAATGTACTAATAAAACGATTTTTTTAAGTTCAGATCACATTCTTACATGAATGATGTGAAGAGTGATTATGGAACTGGTTAAAAGTGTGTGGAGAACCTGGACTGGAAGAAGGCGAGTGTACATGCAATTTTAAATTACATTTAAAAAGAAATATGGAGATGTGAACCGTTGTCGGATTTGCACTTCCTTAATTTGCAAAACAGGCACTCGACTTTAGTTGACTTTAGTTTATCTGGTTAGAAACTACATTTTTGAGCTCCTTTCATGTTTTATTTTATTGCATTTTGTTCCCTGCATCTATTTGTTGAAGATCTTTCAAACATGTTTGAGTTTGTTTCTCAGTGTACTTTATAACAAGTAATGTCCTCAATGAGTCAATGCACTCTTGGCCACTGAGTGTATACACTTACTGAGCGTTTTCCTTCAAAGCAGAAAAGCAGCAAAAAGGAAAGGTAGAAGTTATTACTTGTCTACTTAAGTCTTCACAGCTGATCAAGTGAAAAGCAAACAATTATATCTGTATTTTTTCATAATATGGAATTTAGACTGCAGTCAAACACACATTTCACTATGTCAAGATATAATAATAAAATCATAATAATTCAGTTTCATATATTATTTCAGAGTGGGTATATAGTGGGTTTTACCTGATGCATAAGAAGTGGAAATATTTTCGATACGTCAGAAAATATAAGCTCTTCGGCAACACTTAAATCACAAGAGATGGCCGTATTTACTTATTGCTTGTAAATGAACCAATCTCTAATCCAGTTGACCATGAACTTTAACTCAGATTTCTCTGATTTCCCGTAAACCTGCTCCCACCCCCAGCTCTTCCCATCAGCTCTTCCCAGACTTGGGCAGATTCTACTGACCTTGATTGTTGGTGCAGCTTGAACAGGGCAAAAGCCTGACCTGGATTTTTAAATCGAATTGTGCATGTTTGTTGTAATCCGTCCCAATTTCCATGTGTCAGCTTCATTTAACAGGTGTAAGTTGTTTACCAGGTGCTTTTATGAGGCATTATTCAAAACACGCTCACATGATTGAAAAAGCGCATAAAAGCACATAAGTGCATGACTTATTTGTATGAGAAACATAATCACTATATATAATGGAGGGAGAGAGAGAGAGAATTAATGGTATATAATGAAAATGAAAGTAAAATGTTCAGTTCTAGAAAAACTGTCAGTTTAGATGTGTGTGTGTGTGTGTGTGTGTGTGTGTGTGTGTGTGTGTGTGTGTGTGTGTTATCGAGATGATTAGTTTAACAAGCAAATAGTAATAAATGGCAAAAATCTGTATCTTATACTACGTATGTGTCTGTTTTCCACCACTTTAATGGAATAATTATGCTTAGAGTAATATAATGTCTCACTACAACCAGTTAAAGTGATTGATGCTCTGTTCTGCTCTACAGTTCTCTGATAACACAGCAGTGTGTGTACATCATATCACACATTATTTACACTTTATTAACCTGGAACAGATGTTTCTCCAGGGTGCAATGGGAGGAATGATAACATTTATAATATCACATGGTATGTGCACATGTTTCAGTCACTAATGGTAATAGTGTGTGAAAGCTTTATTCCCTTTTCTCATGAAGTGCATTTTTTGTCTTTTATTTGAACACATTTATTTATTTATTTATTTATTTATTTATTTATTTATTTATTTTACTTCATTAGTTCCAAGGAAGTCTCTTGAATTTGAATTGATTTCTTTATATTTTGGTGAGTCCAAGTTGTTAATGTGTGTTACTGTACATGTAGAGAATAAATGACATAGTTGTGTGCTGTAAATGTAAAACAACCAACAGCAGTCTGCTGTGATGAAACCGGAAGATCACTGTTATTTACTTTAGAATAACATTATGCCTTGAGCTGGAATTTTCATCCGGATAGATAAAAGAGAACTGTGAGGAACTGTAACAAATGAGTATTTATTCACTGTATAGCTGAAGACGATACTGTATAAGTAAGTTCCTGAAGTAATATTAGTGTTGTACTGCCCCTTGGCGCTGGGGATAATGGGGGGGAGGGTGTGTGTTTGTGTGTGTGGGGTTGGGGGGATTGTGTCCAAAGACATGCAGTTTAGGCTAATTGGTGTTCCCAAATTGCCTCTGGTGTGTGTTTGTGTGAGTGTGTGTGTGTGTGTGTGTGTGTGTGTGTGTGTGTGTGTGTGTGTGTGTGTGTGTGTGTGTGTGTGTGTGTGGCATCCTGTCCAGAGTATATAACCTGCCCAAATCTCTTGGGATAGGCTCCAGGCCCTGTACATGTTAAGAAGCATAGAAGATGAATGAGATATGATATCATATGATATGAGGGATCAATTGCGATGAAACAGCCTATACAGTATGTTACCTCAAGCTCGGCTAAATACACCTGTGAAACAGCGCCATCTGTGGTAATAAACATACACTATTAAAAAAATGGTACAGTATTTTTTTTAAATGCCATTTTTGCATTTAAAGTACAAATTAGCATACAGTATGTTTCTTCCAGTGGGCTGATTGCCCACCTGCACTTCAGATTCTTTAGAGTCAACGATGTTTGGCTCAGGGTTTAGCTCTGGTTTTAGACATGAACAGCATGATACAATACTTAGGAATTGGAGAAACTTCATTTACAGTGGAATTCCAGTGCAGTTACAGTAGTTTAACATCAGTAGTGAAGTTTAATACTCAAACACGGTACATCCTCAAGCTCTGACTGATCCTATGTTTAAAAAATAACATTAAAGTTAGTACTCTGCATTCTTACAGAAGAATCGGTGTTCATTTGTCTGATTAATATCATTAATCAGAAAAAAAAAATGTATTTGAGTTTGTTCCTCCATTTCTCACTGTGCTTCATAATTAATGACATTCAACAGTGACACAAAGGAAAGAGATACGTGAAAGTTATTAACTTTCTGTTTAAACCATTTTGCCTTTTGCTTCATCCACTGAAAAGTAAATTATTATTAAGTATTACGTTTTTTTTTTTTTTTTTAAGTAAATTATGGAAGTTATACTTCATAAAACCACACATTCCACCTACATTTATATAAATATACAATAAGGAAATCTAATTATTCATTCTCAAAATGAATATATTGCTTTTACCTGATGCAGAAGTGGAAATTCTCAAGCTGTTAACCACCGCTGAAGTTACACCAACTGGACCGTTTTTTTTTTTTTGTTTAAACCCGTCTGAGAAAGGTTTGTAAATAATTAACTATTCTCTAATCCAGTTTGCTATGAACTTTAGCTTAGATTTCTCTGATTTACCGTATGCCTGAAACTCCCCTCAACGCCCCATCACCCCGCCCCTTATCCCCCCAAACTCCAGTTCAACTGACCTTGATTGTTGGTACGTGTTATTCTGCGAGCATTAACAGGGCAAAAAACATAAACTGGATTTTGGAATCAAATTGGCAATGTTTGTTGGAATCCATCCCTGTTTCCGTGTGTATATACATAAGAGAGAGAGAGAGGGGGTAAATTAAGGGAATGTAATTTAAGAGAAAAATGTCATAAAGTCATAGTCTCGAGAAGACTATGAGTATTTCCAAGAAATTCTATATTTTAAAAGGATTTCACATTTTAACACTAAAACTATAATACTTTAATACTAAAGAACTAATATCTTTTCAATAGGCAATACTTTTTACACCTACATTCCCTGACTTTAACATTTCATCAGGCCGTCTTTTGCTTTGATCACAATCGTGGCGTTGTTTTAATGAACGTATGCAATGTCACTTTTATTTCATTTATTTCAGTCCGGAGTCACATAAATTTCTCTCCAAGATTTTGTATTGATGATGGGAGAGTTGGACTCCTCTAAAAGATGTCTCATGCTCCCTGAACCACTCTTTCACACTTTGAGCCTGATGAATCCTGGCATCATCATCATCATCATCATCATCATCATCATCATCATCATCGTCTTGAAATATGGCAGTGCCATCAGGGAAGGAAACTTCCACTGACTCTGGTCATTCAGTACATTCCGGTCTCATTTTTTCTACACATAACAATGCTGACCAACAGAAGCAGCCTCAGGTCATAACACTGCCCCCTACAGGCTCGTAGGGTCGTCACTGGGCACGATGGCTACACCACTTCATCTGCCTCGATTCTTACCCTGATGCACCTGTGACTCTGGAACAGGATAAATCTGGACTCATCAGACCACACGACCTTGTTCCATTGCTCCACAGTCCATCTTTTACACTCACTAGCAAACTGAAGCTTTTTTTTTTTTTTTTCAGATTAACATCAGTAAATCTTAAGGCTATGCAGCTGTTCAGTCACCCGAAAAAAAATAAAATATTCTTACCTTCCCTAGTAGGGGAGGTTCAGAAACCTGGTCTACACTGCCATATTCACACAATGTGAAAAGTTGGTCTGGTTGAAGGGACAGTAAAAAACTTAGCAATTACATTTAACTAATGAAAACTACAGAGCACAAGAAGGCGTTAAATTAAAAATTATTTTTTTTATTTCATTAACCTTTAATATATACAATAAAGTTATACAGTAAATTCACATTAAATGCATGTAAAAAAAAAATATGCACAAAAATACAGCATGTGGAATAGCAATAAATTCAGCTTCATGGTTACATAAACCCCTTAAAATTCTAACACTATAAAGGTAATAGCATGAAAGCAAATTTGAGTTATTTAATCATTCGCACATTTTAATGCAAAAAGACAAACAAACAAAAACAAACAAAATTAAGACTTAATACAGTTGTATGCATTCAAGTAAATAAAGGAGGAAGGTGAGGAATATGATCATCATTACTAGCATTCGTGTGATGATCAAAAATACTGTGAATACAGTGAACAATATATTAGCGTGCCGTTTATTTCTCAACAAGTATCAGAAAACACTGATTCAATCTGTGAATATTACATTCTCATATACCTTGAAATTATACAATTATACGAATAAAATAACCAATTTCCTTTGAATGATATAGTGCAATATACATTTCTTCCTATAAATAATCAGTGAAACATTTATTTAAAAAATAATTTATGTGAAAATTCACGAGCAGTTGTGATCAATTTGGAAAGTCTAAAGAGTCTCCGATTTGTGCACATATGCAAAAACATGAGAAAAACTCCCCTCTAACTTTTTTATTTGTTTTGACTTTTTTTGCTTTACAAATCTGCACTTGCGATTCTCTTGCAGAGCTTGTAAACAGAGGTGGGGTGATGGAGCAAGTTTGCTATGTTGCTAATAGCTGCTCCGTATAAAACCCCTCTCTACAGAAATTTTCCCTCAAATAGAAAATAAATAAAAACTTTTTTTTTTTTTTTTTAAGAGATCAGGACAGGTGCGTTAGCTGTTATCTATCTTACCGTGAACTGTGTTCTAGCCTTCATTTTAACCTGTATAAATTAATAAGCAGTAAAATGTAACCTATACAGAGCTCTACTTAATGGCCAGGCTGTTTATAAGAGCTGAAGAAGTGTAGGTTAGATATTTCAATGCAAACAGCTAAGCTAGCTTCCTTTTTTTGAGACAAAAAAAAAAAAACTTAATTTTATCCTGTTTAGTGGTCTGTTTAACTTTAAGAGCTGAAACAGGTATGCTAATGTATGCTAGCAGAGAACCTTAAACAGCTAGCCTAGCTACATCTTTGTGTTTCCTTGTAACTGGGGGAACTTTCATAAACGTCAAGATGTCAAATCTGCTTCAGCAAAGAAGCGTGGCGGTGTGTGGCTCGGCAGTACCTCACTTACATACAGTTCCGATTGAAATGTTTCTGACCATTTAAAAAAATGATTCCACATTTTATGTTTCACTCTCATCATAAACTTGTTATAAATCCCCTCATGGTTAAGTCGTAGTTTAAAACAAGCTTTTTCTTTATCCTCGTGAAATATTTATTATAAGTTGTAAATTCACCATTAAATATCATATTCATCTAGTGTTTGTTGAGAATTTGAAAAGGGGTGAAGGTTTTGTATTCGATCCAGATGGAGCGCCGTATCCTGTTATCCCTCACATGTTAAATATTGAGGTAAATTAGTCAGAAATATACACTAAATTCATGCTCATGTTATGTATTTTTGTGTATTGACAAGAGAAAAAATGTTTTGCATTAAATACATATGTAGCTGTACGTCCTTAACAAAAATGCTCAACGTAAATGTTAGTTATATTGCAACACTAAGCGATGCTGTATAATCCACAGGTGGACCAACATGATGAGGATGATATCTGCAAAATATGGAGATGACTGGAGCATTGTCCCATGTTGTGTTCCTCGGGGATGAGACAAGAGGGACCTGACAGACCTTTTCCATTGTTGGAGGCAAAGCTATTGATACAGACTCTTTGGTGAAGGCTGTTTTTTTTTTGTGTTTTTTTTTAGAAGTGTCTTCTCACCTGGGAGTTTCTCCAGCATACTGTAGATCAGATTGATGGACACGAGGACTCATCTCGTGTCATAAAAATTTTGAGGACAACAGTTTTTTCAGCCAACATTTAATCAATAATATTTTTAAAAGTTTTATCATTTTTGTTTTTAATGTCATTTCTGAAGAAAATTAAATATTAATAGTTAAACAACAGATAGTTAAAACATTAAGATGGGGAATATTTGTGTCATGTGGGCATTATAACATTTGTATAGAAAACGTCTATATAAAAAGTTTTTAAACATTGTATTAAATGCAAAAAAATGCAATTCAAATCAGACTTACAGGGGTCTCTTGTTTTTGTTTTACAGAGTGTTTATGTTACAGTACATTTATTTTATATTTAACAAACGGTCACCTTGAGATTATATGGTTTTGTCTGACATTTTGGTAAAAATGAAGTTATTCACATTTTCTTATTCTGTGACCATCTATTTTACGTTATGTGAAGTTCTGTACACTTTTTGAAAAAGAAATAATAATAAAAAAATCAAATGGAATGTGTCAACCCAGCAAGAGTGTTAATTTTACCCACTGGGTAAACGACCCAGCAGCTGGGTTATGGTTGGGTGGTTTTTTAACCCAGCAGTTTTTAGCGTGTATAGTACTTGGTCAAAGCAGGTTTGGTAGCAATGACGGTCTCAACTCTTCTTGTAAATAGTCCTACAAGCTCAGCAAACCTTTCTTTTGGAAGTTCCTTCAGAGAATCGCTCAAAGGTCAACCAGGTTGAACAAGTGGAAAATTTAAAAGCGTCTGAAAACTTGCTTGAGGTAGATGTTGAACCAGTGCCTTTCAGACAAGCGGTGAAACAGGATGATTTTGTGATACAAAAAAACTCTTGATGTGACGGGTATTACAAATAGAGTGTCAACGCTAGAGTGCGGTTTATGATCTATCCTGACTTTTATTTAGTTATTTTTTTTATTTATTTAATGAATTTATTTGTAATAGCAAAATATGAAGCTTTAAGTGCTGTTTCATGTAAGTGGTTTACAGGGCATCAACAATATTTTGTACAGTATATCTTGTGATATAATGTGTCTCTAACAAATGTCTTAAAGTGTAATCAAAGTTTAAGAAGAAGTGAGAAGGAGTAGTTGGGACAGATCATCATTAACAGTTCATTAAGGCCATTAAGTTATTTCCTAAATAACTAGTATCTAATTATTTTGTTACTTGGTCCATGTTAAAAAATGCTTTTAATTATTTTAGAGCTCATTAACCCTTAATTGAGGGAAGAGCCACACATATATATATATATATATATTTGTAGAAAATGTAGAAAATAAGGACATAATGATGGTTTTTTTTTTTTTTTTTTGGGGGCGGCGTAACACACTCGGAGGACAGCGCTATCCGCTCCCTCCGCTGCGCGAGCTCACAGACGCCCCTGACTGGCTGTAGAGCCGTGATTAATGTGGGAGCACTATGTACCTCTCATCCCTCCCCTCTGAGAGAGCTCGGCCAATCAGCTCTCTCTAGACCTCCGGCTGCGAGAGGTTACAGCACCACCCGGGATTCGAACTAGCGATCTCCGGATGATAGGGCGAGCGCTTTATCGCTGCGCCACTTGGAGGCGACATAATGATGTTTAAACAACTGTTGTAGAGATTGAAATCCCAAGTATTTCAATAGTAGTTGGAATTCCAAGTATTTCAATGCTTGTGCTTAAAGAACTAAGGTGAGTTGCAACAGGACACCTTTTATCAACAGGTCACAATAAGGAAACATCAGGATTTCAGAAGCTTGGCCTGCCCTGGGACACGTCCACAAAGTGAGGTGCGGCCCTCGTCCTGTTCTGAGTCACTTCAACAAACTTCTGTCTCGCTGCTCCAATTGACACGATACATGCGAACACCACGGCGAGTTTCAAGACAACAGGAAGGACCACAGAGATTAACTGACATAAAGCTGTAAATAAGATAAATTTATGACAAACGAAGTGGAGCGGTGGGAACAAACTGCTCAATATAACGTAAACCAGTGACAGCAAACTGCCGATGACTGGAGAGTTCAGAACACTTGAAATAGGGTAGACGAGTGAGAATAATTCTGTAGAAGCTATGTGAACCAGTGAGAACGGAGTGGTGACTATAAAGTAGATTAATGAAAAGATAATGCTGAATATGGAGTAAACCAGTGAGAAGAGATTCCTGAGTATGAAGAAAAGCAGTGAGAATAAACTGCTGAAAGGCCAGAGGACGAGGGAGATGAGAGTGAAGACTGAGGACGCCGCTGGATGGTGTCTCTGGCTTTTGTAAACAGTTTCATAAACGGTCGTCGGTTTCAGAAGACGCAGCTGAAGACCAGGATTAAGATCCAAATCAGTGTCTATTTCTCCATGCGCC
The DNA here is from genome assembly GCA_013621035.1 of Clarias magur. NCBI lineage: Eukaryota > Metazoa > Chordata > Actinopteri > Siluriformes > Clariidae > Clarias > Clarias magur. The sequence goes on along the minus strand of QNUK01000236.1, from coordinate 925,776 downwards.
CTTCCGTGTAGTGCGTACTCCACCAAGGGGATGTCTTCGTCTTCGCTTTTGTAAACGCCGATTTTCATCTCATTTTGCAGCATTTCATCTGGGATCCCGTCCCACACGATCCTCACCGTGCCACGCCGTGTGGGTCTCAGCTTGAGTTCTATGTTGGCTGTTTCTTGTTTTGCATGTTCGTCAGCGTTGTTGTCGGCGTCATACCCGATCCTGTACAAAAACGAATGGAGGTGTGGATATTTTTGAAATTGTTTTTGTATATTCAGAAATCTCTGATCATCCGGATCCTCTCTATCAAGATTCTCATTGTTGTCTTCCTCCTCGCATCGACATAACGCTGCAGTTTCTTTGAGCAGCTGTTCACCGATCAGGTATGTAAGCTCATTAACATAATCACTTCCCAGGCTGCGGTCCCCAGCGTGCTGTGTAATATACACTTTATACACCGTGTTTGTATTCTTCTGAACTTGAATGACAACTCGGTCGATGTTGTTCTCAGGATGATCTCCTGACGTCTTGATGCCCTCCATAATGTACTCAGGCAATTGTTTCGCCTTTTTTAGATGCAGATTGCCCAAAGAAAAATACTGAAAATTTGTATTAGACAGGTCAGGAAAGGTGAGGTCGTGGTTTTTATACTCATGAAAGCCGTAATGTTTTTGCGCTGGATCGAAATTAAGGTGCAGTTTTCCATTTTGGTCCATTTGACCTTGGCAGAGAAGCCAGCACAGAAGCAGGAGGCCTTGTCGTGGAAAATGTTTACCAAAGTTAGTTCTTTCTTTGAGATCCTTCATGTTTTCAAAGACACTCCAGCTGTAGACACCGACACAGAGCGCACACAGAGCAAGACAAAAAAGCAGCCGTTTAGTCCCCATTTTCAACCCTGCAGGAAGGAACATGTTAATGTGTCATTTTTATAATAATAATAATAATAATAATAATAATAATAATATTTAACTATTTGTCACTTGTACTTTACAGCACAATGAATTTATTATTATTATTTTTTTTGCATTTCTCAATTAGGAAGCTGGGGTCAGATTACAGAGTCAGCACACCAAGTTGCCACTGTTAAGCCCTGGAGCAAGGCGCTTAACCCTATTCATTTTTAAATGAAAGTAAATTGTACATTCAGGTAAAAAAAAATTATATATATATCTATATATATATATATATATATATATATCCATTTATATGGATACACCTTAATAAAATGGGAAAGGTTGGTGATATTAACGTCCTGTTTGTCCTCTTCGACATGTCAATGGCTGTGAACAAAGAGAAGCTTGTAAATAACTCGTGAAAGAATAAGGTTACGTTAAAACCAAGCACACCCTTGTTTTTCTTGTGAAATTCCCAATAAGTTTGATGTGTCACATGACCCTCCTCCTATTGAAAAAACAAAAGTTGGATCCAAGATGGCCGACTTCCAAATGGCCACCATGGTCACCCCCCCCATCTTGAAAAGTTTGCCCCCTCACATATACTAATGTGCCACAAACAGGACGTTAATATCACCAACCATTCCCATTTTATTAAGGTGTATCCATAGAAATGGCCCATCCTGTATATATATATATATATTCCAACACGACAATATTTTTGCATATAAAAACAATCAAAACATTTAGACATGACATGTAAAGTGATGTAAATATGAAATGGACATTAAACCTTAAAACTTTAAACCTTAAAACTTAACCTTAATTTATGATTCCTCCCTCTTCTTCTTGCTACCATCCTTGATAACCTTCTTAGAACCCATGATGCTGCGTCTTCACTAAATTTGTCTGACCATGAAAGCAGTACAACTTGTTTACAGGGTGCTCCCTACTTCCTGCTCCGTTTTGCAGTGATCGTCCTTGAAAGGAACGTCCCTCGACAAAACTCCCCCGTTCTGAACGCCCCGCGACGTCACCAGTGCTGACGTCGCTTCCTCTGTGCGTTACCATGGTAACAAACACCTCGGATACCTGTGGCTGCTGCAGTGGAAGTTTCACACTACAGACATTAAATATTCATTCAGGCAAAATCTGATGCAATAATAGAACATACTACTGAAAAGCGTATAACTTGTAAACAAATTATGGATTAATAAAAATAATTGATTAAAGATATTTTGCAGATTACTAGCCTACAGCATACTGAGGATTTCTTGATTAGATAAAGATTTTCATTATCATGTTCTTTTAATATGATATCGTCCTCGATAACGATAATATAATACAACAATCATCTATAAATCCTTTTTCGAGCTCCATATTTTTCTCGCTCCAGCGAGACGCAGTGACTTATGGGAATTCTTGTGTAGTGAACATCTGTTGTTCACTTGTTCCCTATACCATTTGCAGTTCCCTTTGAACTGAATATATGCGGTTTGGTATCACATGTAGTGTACTTCGCAGGATACGTCAGGCCGATTGGAGCGCAGCGAAAGGAAGTAATCACGGGATTTTTACTTCACGTCACAGTGCATAAATTAATCACTGACCATACTTCCAGCTCTCCTGCCGTTACACCCCCCCTCCCTGGCTTCACGCACACATACAAGACACACACACTCTGCTTTGCACAGAAAACTCTGCTCTGTCGCGATGCTTTTCAACGGTGCTGCTTCATTTGTTTTGTTTTTTTTACTTTATAGCTGTCACGATTCACGTCCTGTCTGCATTTTTCCCACGCTGTCACTTTCGACATGTGCCTTTGTTTTTCCGACGTGGCAGGTGTCTCTTCCCACGGCCCTTTTTCCACCCCTCCTGCGCACCCGTTTCCTATTCTCCGCTGAATACTCCAGCGTTTTAAGCACGCGCCGCGTGCTGCTTCAATCGCTGGATTATCTTACGTCTTTTTGCCTCGATTCTCTCGCGTTTTTTCATTGCTTTCATGTTGCCAAGTTAGTTTCGTTTTCTCGTCTCTCGCTTTGGATTGTCGCTTCGCTGTTAGATCTCGCGCTTCCTGTTTTTGACCATAGCTTTTGTTGTATTTTTTGGGGGGATTTTGGCTTCGCTGCTTGATTTCCCGGTTACCGATTTAACGCTTTCTGGTTTGACTACGGCTCTCGTTTTTGCGATTTGGCTTAGACGCGGCTTTGACTGATCTCCCGGTATTGACCTCCGGTTCCGCATTCCTACCTCGTTTCCGTCTACATAGTCAAACGTCATCTGCACTTGGATTCACTCGTTCCGTTAGTATGCAGTCACACGAGTGTCAGGAAGATTTCTTCATCACCCCCGTTAAAACAGTGTTTCCGTTGCGTGTGTGTGTTTGTTGTGAAACTTAAAAAGCAAGGTGGGGGAGGAGGGGGGGGGGGAGTTTTACTGTGTAAGATGAGGTGAGAGAAGGGGCTAATTACACGCACACGCACACACACACACACACACACACACACGCACACACACACAGCACCCGCGTGCACAAATGGAAACACTTATCTGTCGGGATTTATTTTTACTTTTTTTTAAAGGTAAAGTGCAGGTCGATTTGTTTTATTTTTACTTCATATATATTGTATTAATTATTTTGATGTATTTCTTTTTCTGGGCTGTGTAATGAATAATTTGAGGATTCATTATTTCTTATAGGGAAATATGGTTCACGAGGGTTTTGGGGATATGAGCTCGCTTCCAGAACGAAATATGCTCGTAATCCAAGGTTAGACTGCACGATATTACATTCATATCTTGTTCACACTACGATAGTTAAAATGCTGAATTAGAGATAAAAACAGACCCCATGGAAAATGTTCACTGAATCAAGTAACTTCGGAGAATGCGGTTGATCATTATTAATTATTAATTATTATTATTTGAAGTTAATTAGAAAACCAATCGTTTGCCTTCTCTGTTACACAACACTAAATAATACTGACATTAAGGATAGGAGTAGAACAAATTCTATAAGAAAACTATGAAACTCACCTTTGTCCCTCCACGTGCACACGCCGCTGCTGCCTCACCTCTGTTTCACTTTTGGTTTAATATTGCAACAATTCCTGCAAGCATGCGCTGTCTGTAGTATTTAAATTTTTAGGTGCTAGGCTTTGAGACTTAAACCTATTTAACACAAGTAAAGGTATTTAACTTTGTACAGAATGATTGTTTTAAGGATTGACCCAGATTGACACCATTTGTATTAAATAATGAATGTTAAAATTAAGAGACAAAATAAAAAAGTCAGCACAGCAAATACAATGCGTTGTACATGAACATAAACACTGGAATGATTGAACTCAGACATGGCTGATCCTATGGACTCCAACGGATCCACTGGACATCCTTGGCAGCCGCTAATGAATATAAATGAGTCTGCAAATGCAAAGGTCACATAACAAGGTGTCAAAACAAACAAGATGTCGGAAAGTAGAAATACTTTTTTCGACAGATTCCGTAAAATGCTTGATGGTTGTTTTGAAGGAAATTGTCTCTGATCACGCGATCTCAGTGCCACGGAAGGGAAGTTTTGCCTAGTTAGCAGACTAAAGCAATTAACACAAAACAATCCCCCCCCCCGCGCCAAAATATATACATAGGTAGAGGTGCAAGGCCAAGAAAATAACGGTTATCACTAGTTATTTTTAGATTTTTTTCGTTATTTTTCTTCTTATTTATTTATTTATTTATTTATTCTACAGCATGAATCAATCCTTAAATAAATACATAAATCAACCAAAAACCAACACATAATTCAGAGCATCTATGAGTATTTCGACTTATAAAGGCATCTATATAAATAAAAGGAAGGTTTTGTCTGTTCATTGGTCAGAACCCGCGCTTTTCTGTTAAGAGTTATAATTTTCTCAAAATTTTCATTGGTCTTACCGTCATTTTTGTTACCAGGATAAGTAGTTCCAGTTATTGAATGTATAAAAATACATCCAAAGCTTTCTCTTTTTTTTACCCTTACGTTTAGGCATTTGACAGACGCCCCGATCCAGAGCGACTTCCAAAAGGTCCTTTGAAGTTTACATCACTGGATAGATACTTACACTGGGTTACTACAGTAGGTCGCTAACCAAGTGCCATCAGTCAAAAACAACTGGGAAGAGTTTTTATTCATTAATATTTTTAGTCCAAGTATTGGAGAAACAGATAGTCGTCGTTTAAACATCGTGAAAGAGTCAGGATGAATGTCGTCCTCCATCCTTGAGAGACGGTGGGACGAGGCGAGCAGTGCTGGAGGATCAGAGGGAATGTAGCGCAGTGCATGTAGGGCCCTGGGCCATTTGTAAGCAAGCATCGGGGTTTTGAATTTGATGCGGGCAGCTACAGGAAGCCAGTGCAGGGAGCGGAGGAGTGGGGTGGGGTGGTGTGGGAGAACTCGGGACGGTTGAAAATAAGACTTCCTGCTGCATTCTGTATCAGTTGCAGGGGACGATTGATGTCCTGGGATATCACAAGGTCTTGACCTGGGATGAGTCACCAGCGATGAACAGCAGTTCGGTTTAACTTTCTTCTTTTCTTAAAAATTCTTAACGTTGGAAAGTATCTTTTTGCTATTAAAGAAGATCTAGGCGCGAGAGGAAGAATATATTCCAGGACATTTTCATAACACAAATGGCTACACCACTTCATCTGCCTCGATTCTTACCCTGACGCACCTGTGACTCTGGAACAGGATAAATCTGGACTCATCAGACCACACGACCTTGTTCCATTGCTCCACAGTCCATCTTTTACACTCACTAGCAAACTGAAGCTTTATTTATTTATTTATTTATTTATTTTTTCAGATTAACCTCAGTAAATCTTAACGCTATGCAGCTGTTCAGTCACCCGAAAAAAATGGAAATTCTTACCTTTACTAGTTAACGGTGAGCTCTACTATGTTTTAGTTTTTTTAAAATTACGATTTGATTCCATTTCTCATTCATTATTAAATTAGTAGAGATGAGTCAAATATAATACAGTAAGAAGCTAAAGACCAATTATTCATGATCATTGCGTGAGTAAAATATTAATCGAATTATATTCTGTGTTTAAATTTAATCACAAACTTATTTACAACCTCAACTGATCAAATTTCACCCAAATTCATTTCTGGAAAGCTGCCAAACCAAAAACAAGTGAAAATGTGTTGCGTGTAATGGAAGATAAAAATGTAATGAAGTACGATTTCAGTTCAGAAACCTGGTCTACACTGCCATATTCACCCAATGTGAGATGTCGGTCTGGTCGAAGTGACAGTAAACCTAGCAATTACATTTGACTAATGAAAACTACAGAGAACAAGAAGGCTTTAAGAATATAATCATAAATGTTTCATGGTGAAAATGTACATAAAATCTGGAAGTCCGCAGAAGTGTGATCTTATTAGCCTTTAATTTAAACAATAAAGTTGTACAGTAAATTCACATTAAGTGCATGTAATAAAAAAAGATTACCAAAAAATACAGCACATATGGAATAGGAAAGAATTCAGCTTCATGGTTACATAAACCCCTTTAAATTCTAACACTATAAAGGCAATGGCACTGGAGAAGTTTTCACAGTTCTATTGCACCTTTTAATGCAGTAAAATCTGCACTAACACACACTTATAGCACAGCAAAATAGTTTTTTTTTTCCAGTTCAAAGAAAAGAAAAATCACAAAAATGAATCCAAGTCAGCTTTAATACAGTTGTATGCATTCAAGTAAATAAAGGAGGAATGTGTGGAATGTGATTATCAGTACTAGCGTTCGTGTGATGATCGAAAATACTGTGAATGAAAAAAATGAAGGTGCACCTTATTTCTTTACAAGTGTCAGAAAACGCTGATTTACGGTAATCCGCGAATGTTACATTCTCATATGCCTTGAAATGATACAAAAATAAACGCCTGATCAATTTCCTCCTTAACATTCCGAATGATACAGTGCAATGTACATTTCTTCATATGAGATCATTAGTGAAATATTTATAATATATAAATATCTAATAAATTTAAGAGCAGTTATGATGATTTTGGATCAATTCTTTATCAATTTGGAAAGTCTGAGGGTCTCCTATTTGTGTATATATACATACAGTAACACAGGAAAAACTCACCTCTAACTTTTTTTCTTATTTCTTCTTCTTCCTCTTCTTCTTCTTCTTCTTCTTCTTATTTTGCTTCACGAATCTGCACTTCATTGATGACGTTTGGCTCGATCGCCAGAGGGTGTAAACAGAGGTGGGCTGATGGAGCAAGTTTGCTACGCAACTAATACTACTGCTCCATACGAAACCCGGATTACAAAGGAACAACATGCGTTTGGAGCGTTTTGTTAATTCATTAAAAAGATTAAGAGAGAATAAAATGTCTAATTTTTTACAAGTATTCAGAACCATGAAAATGTCATTCTTGGTCAAAGCAGCTTTGGCAGCAATGACAGCTTCAAGCTCGGCAAACCTTTCTTTTGGAAGTCTCTTCAGAGAAGGTCAAGGTCAACCAGCTTGAACAGTTGGAAAACTTGAAAGGGTCTGAAAGCTTTCCTTCAGTGGTGTAGATGTTAAAACATGCTTTTCATTATTTTTTAACCCCCTTTAAGCCCTTAATTCAGGGAAGAGCCACATTTGGTAACCGCACCAGTGCCAGTATCAGGTACCTCATGAAAAAGAAAACACATATATTTGTAGAAAATAAGGACGTGGGCACATTTGATGTTTACACAACTGTTGTAGAGATTGAAATCCCAAGTATTTCAATAGTAGTTGGAATTCCAAGTATTTCAATAGTAGTTGGAATTCCAAGTATTTCAATGCTTGTGCTTAAAGGACTAAGGTGAGTTGCAACAGGACACCTTTTATCAACAGGTCACAATAAGGAAACATCAGGATTTCAGAAGCTTGGCCTGCCCTGGGACACGTCCACAAAGTGAGGTGCGGCCCTCGTCCTGTTCTGAGTCACTTCAACAAACTTCTGTCTCGCTGCTCCAATTGACACGATACATGCGAACACCACGGCGAGTTTCAAGACAACAGGAAGGACCACAGAGATTAACTGACATAAAGCACTAATTAAGACAAATTCATGACATACGAAGTGGAGCGGTGGGAACAAACTGCTCAATATAACGTAAACCAGTGACAGCAAACTGCCGATGACAGAGTCGACCGGAGAGTTCAGAACACTTAAAATACGGTAGACGAGTGAGAATAATTCTGTAGAAGCTATGTGAACCAGTGAGAACGGAGTGGTGACTATAAAGTAGATTAATGAAAAGATAATGCTGAATATGGAGTAAACCAGTGAGAAGAGATTCCTGAGTATGAAGAAAAGCAGTGAGAATAAACTGCTGAAAGGCCAGAGGACGAGGGAGATGAGAGTGAAGACTGAGGACGCCGCTGGATGGTGTCTCTGGCTTTCACTGCCGTCAAACTCTGGGCTTTCGTAAACAGTTTCATAAACGGTCGTCGGTTTCAGAAGACGCAGCTGAAGACCAGGATTAAGATCCAAATCAGTGTCTATTTCTCCATGCGCCCTTCCGTGTAGTGCGTACTCCACCAAGGGGATGTCTTCGTCTTCGCTTTTGTAAACGCCGAGTTTCATCTCATTTTGCAGCATTTCATCTGGGATCCCGTCCCACACGATCCTCACCGTGCCACGCCGTGTGGGTCTCAGCTTGAGTTCTATGTTGGCTGTTTCTTGTTTTGCATGTTCGTCGGCGTTGTTGTCGGCGTTCGTTTTCACGTTGGCCGATGCCGAATGTTTGGAACTGGCTTGAGATTTCGAGGCAGATTCGTGGATTCGAGATTGTGTTTTTATTTTATCTTCATCCTTGTCTTTGTCTTTATCTTCGTCCTCTTCTTCTTGACAGAACTCATCCTCTAGATTTTGACAGAACTCTTCGATTCCCTTGAACAGCTTCTCGCCGATCCTGTATGTAAGCTCTTTAACATAATCACTGCCCAGGTTTCTGTCCGCAGCATGCTGGGTAATATACACTTCATCCACTAGCGTTTGGATATTCCGCTTTACTCGAATCACAACTCGATCGATGTTGTTCTGGGGATTATTGCGTTGCTTTGTGATTCTGTTATAAAAACAACGAGGCAAAAGGTTTTTTGCATCCCTTAAATTGCCAAAAGAATAATACCTAAAATTTGTGTTTTTCAGGTCGGGAAAGGTACCCTCATAGTTTTCATATGGATGACATGTAAGACCGACTGGATCGATATTGAGGCGTAGTTTCCCATTTTGATCGATTGCACCGTTTCTGTAGATTGCGCACAGAAGCATGAGGCCTTCTATTCTCGGAAAACCTTCGACAGTTCGTCTTATTTTGTCCATTAGATCCTTCAAGCTTTCAAGGTCCTTTATGCAATACACGTTGACCAAAGCCAGACTCAGAGTAAGGCAAAGAAGGAATCCTCTACTTCCCATTTTCAAATCTACAGGGAAAACAATAAACACGTTATAAATTACAACAAGTCAAATATACTATTAACAATTGAACTTTTGATGCGCGAAACCATTTCACTTTAAACGTAATACCATGATTTTCAACAAAATGCTACCGATAACGGTTGAAAATATTTTTGAAAGGTGTACTCAGTCATGGAACTAGAGAGACTTTCAATATTTGAAATAGAAACATGGCTAAGACTCAGTGTTTTTCACTCACTCGTTTTCTATACCGCTTAATCCTGTATTCAGGGTCACGGGGGGCCTGGAGCCTATCCCAGGAGAATGAGGGCACAAGGCGGGGTGCACCCAGGACAGGGTGGCAATACATCGCAGGGCACACACACATTCACACACTACGGCCAATTTGGGAACGCCAATTAGCCTAACCTACATGTCTTTGGACTGTGGGAGGAAACCGGAGAACCCGGAGGAAACCCACCAAGCACGGGGAGAGAACATGCAATTGGCTGTGAAAAAAGCAGTCCTCATGGTGAAAATGTGCACCATAAGTGAAATAAAGATTTTGAGTAGAATGGAATTGATGAGGAGTTTTGTTTTGGCGTACTGCGCTTGCGTCAAACATGTGCTTCTTAAAGCAACCGCTGGACAGGATTTCCTGAATCTCCTGCGGCACTTCGATCTCTGCCTGAAGTTTAATCTGCACCATCAGTGAATCTACATGTTGAGTAAAAGCGATGTTATGAACAGTTATGTGTGGGATTTAATAATCTACTTTACAATAATCTACTAATGCGCTGCTGTCTCAATGTAAACACACACCTGCACCAATAGATATTAATGAGAAAAAAGATAAAGTGAATGTTTTGACTGGGATTAGTTCAGATTTTCACTTTGGCTGAAATAACAGCGCTGACGTGGTAGAAGTGAATTTTAACACGCCGGAGTCGTTTTAAGACAAAACTTCATCTTTATCCGATCGACTTTTTCCATTTCTCATCTGTGATTCTCTCTCCGATTACCGAACAGCGAGTGTGTTTGTCTGAGCACCAGAGAAGTCCAACTTAGTGAAAACAAGGCGTCAGATACTCGACCTTACAGAATGTGATTTCTGTCTATTAATAAGTGAGACAGAGAGTTCTGCTGTACAGAGACACACAGACACGTACAGTACAGAGCAAAAGTTTGGACACCCCTTCTCATTCAGCGAGTTTTCTTCATTGTGTTCTTCAGCCCAAACGCGTCTCTTCTGCTTGTTGCCTGTCCTTAGCAGTGGTTTCCTAGCAGATCTTCTAGCATGAAGGCCTGATTCACACAGTCTCCTCTTAACAGTTGTTCTAGAGACGTGTCTGCTGCTAGAACTCTGTGTGGCATTGACCTGCTCTCTGATCTGAGCTGCTGTTAACCTGCGATTTCTGAGGCTGGTGACTCGGATGAACTTCTCCTCCGCAGCAGAGGCGACTCTCGGTCTTCCTTTCCTGGGCCGGTCCGCATGTCAGCCGGTTTCTTTGTAGCGCTTGATGGTTTTTGTGACTGCACTCGGGGACACTTTCAAAGTTTTCCCGATTTTTCCAACTGACTGACCTTCATTTCTTAAAGTAATGATGGCCCTCGTTTTTTTCTTCACTTAGCTGCGTTTTTCTTGCCATAATACAAATTCAAACTCTTTGAATGAGAAGGTGTGTCCAGACTTTTACTCTGTACTGTACGTGGACTTCAACCTGAAATAATCATAATAATAATATCACTGATTACATTAAAGATCAGCAGATTATTATCAGCTTTAACCTTTTACCCCGTGTGTGGTGTTCATATTTTTGTTACTCAGCCAGTGTTCCTGGTCTGGTGGACCCGCTGCATTTTTGTAGTTTGTAGTGAATTCAAAATCAAAATCAATCGATTTTATGTTAAAATCCTTAACACAGGATACACGGTTAATATTTGCCCCTTACCTTTGTTAGATCACATTTAAGAATTAAGGTGCTACTTGTTTTTTTTTTTTTGTTGTTGTTGTTGTAAATTGGGCGTTCCGAAAAAACACGCCTTCTTTCTAAATGACTGCAATCCAGAATAATTTTCTGGATGGAATCTGGGACAAAAAGCTCAAAAGAAGACTTGATGTCCTGCACCTGAGTGAATTCAAATTCAAATTCAAACTTTATTTGTCACGTACACAGTCGTACACCGTACGATATGCAGTGAAATGCTTAGGCGACTGCCCGTGACCTTAGAATAAAAACTATTTAAGACTATTTACACTAAAAGAATATAACAAAGAACATAGGAATAGATTTAACTAAGAATAAAATAATAAAATATATGTACGGTAAAAATATACAATAAGAAAAATATAAGAAAATATAAGAGAATAAGAAAATAAGAAAACCTGGGTGCAAATGTAGAAAAAAATATATATCTGATATAAGAAATATAATAAAGCCGAGGTGAACCTACTGTAGGTGTACAGTATGGAAAAATATGGAATATAAATAGAGATGTCCAGGGGGTGTGCAAGTGTGCTGTAAAGTGATTTTGTACTTAAAGTGGCTTGTGCTATAGAATAAATAGGGATGTGGTGTGAAGGGTGTGCAATTATTGTCCCAAGAGTCCAGAGAGAGTGCAAGAAGCATGAGTGTGGCTGTGTAAAGTGGGTGTGTAAAGAGTCACTGCCATCCTCGTTGGCCCTGGTTGCATTCATGCAGGTTGGCACATTGTTTTTTTTGTTTTTTTTGACATTCATGTTTTTTCACTTGCCAGCTGCTGGCGATCTGGTTCTGGTCCTGCATCTCGTCGTCATTGTTGAACTAGCTGATGCTCCGTCTCAAGCTCTTCTTCAAAGTCACTGTCAGACTCTGAATGTTCAGAAATGTGTTCATCTACATCATCAGAAGCATCTCTCTCTCTCTCTCTCCCAAATGCAATTGCATTGTCTTGTGAACAGAGAATATTTTGGCCATCTTGATAAGTTCAAATGTTTTCTGATATATACTGTTCACAGAAAATGTGACAAGGCCAATGAGTTCGAAAATATATATATATATATATATATATATATATATATATATATATATATATATATATATATATTAATTGTATCATTTTTTCTTTTGAGAAAACATGAAAACGGATCCCTCAAGACCTGAACACCACACAAGGGTTAACAGTTTCCACAGTATCTAACGGTCGTCGTGTATGTTTACGTGAAATGCGCCATCTGGTGGATATGGGAAAATATGATTTTTAGGCAGAAACCGGAAGTGAGAGAGAATGTGCGCAGCGAGAGGCTGACCATACTTCCGGCTTCGTGCATGTTTTAGTCAAAAAAAAATAAATAAATAATAATAATAATAAAAAATAAATAATAAATAATAAAAAAATTAAAAAATAAATAAAATAAATTAATTTTTTTTTAAGTAAAAAAAAAAAATAAAATAATAATAAAACAAAATAATAATAAATAAATAATAATAATAATAATAATAATAATAAAAAAATAAAAATAATAATAAAATATATATAATAAAATAAATAATAAAAATAATAATAATAATAATAAATATATGAAAATAATAATAATATTAATAATTGTATAGACACCAAGTCTTAGGGGAAAAAAAAACATAACAGTAATAAGCCGGAACATACACAGCCTTATACAGAGACACGTACAATATTAGGTTTATACCTTGTTCACACTTCATGAAAGTTAAAACGTTAAATTAGTAATAAAAACTAACCACATGGAAACTGTTCACTGAATCAAACAACTCGAGAGAACACGATCATCATCATCATCATCATCATCATTATTATTATTATTATTATTATTATTATTTGAAGTTAATTAGCAAACAAATCGTTCTCTGATACACAAAACTAAATCATACTGACACTAAGAACTCGAATAAAACAAATTCGTTAAGAAAACCACGAAACTCACCTTTGTAACCCTGCACGCGCACAGGCTGCTTGCATTAAAACGCCTCCGTTTCACTTTCGGTTTAACGCTGCATCACTTCCTGTAAGCGCGCGCCGCCTGCAGTATTTAAATGGTAGGGGCGGGGCTTTCAGACACGAAGCTATTTAACGCAACTAAAGCTGTTTCCCTTTGTACATGATGATTGTTTTAAAGATCGACACTGTTTGTCTTCCATGTGCAATAATGAATGTTAAAACTAAGGGAAAATAAAATGTTCTTTTTTATAAAGAAAATAAAGTCACTACAGCAAATGCGATGCATTGTACATAAACCCTGAAATAATTGAACAGAGACATGGCTGATTCCAAGGGACACGCCCCTCTTTGGCAGCCGCTAATGAATATAAATGAGTATGCAAATACAAAGGTCAAAACAAAGGTCTTTTTCTTTTTTTTTTTTTTGTGAGCTGGCTTTGTCTCCGCCATAATGGTTATTTTGGAGAAAATTATAGGCCCTCAGATCAGTGGCGGTTTTAGGCGTGGCGAACTGGGCACTTGGGGAATGCGCAGGCGCACCGCTAAACGTTTTTTTTAATATATGACTTTTGGCAAGTTTGCTGAAAAGGTGCCGCGCGCTGAAGCTGTGTGAAATGGAAGGGGGAGCGGAGGGGAGGGGACGCGGAGGAAAGTTCACCTCTCCCAAAAGCAGGGGAAATCCATCCAGTGGTGGCTAAACACCTGGACTTTCTTACAAATAGCGGCGCACGTTTCATTTACAACATTATAAACACAGAGCTATAAATTATTTAATTTTTTTTTTTTTTTTTTTTTCAAAATTGTGTGAAATGACTAATAAAAATGGTAATCAAACGAATAAGTGATTATGCGGAGGTGAATTGGTTTAGTCCTGACGTCTAGTTGTGAGTGGCAGTAGGGGGGGATGCGGAATCAGTTGATTGTCGATTTCAAAATAAACAGCGATGGAGAGAAAAACGCCAAAGGTGTCAGGTGCCCAATTTAGAAAACAGAGAAAAGAAGAAGAGGAGAAACGAGCAAAAGATAAAGGTATGCAACAGCGTTCTCTCTGTATGATGACTGTATCATGTCAATGAAGTTCTAATGATGATTAGTGTTATAACGTTAGGTTTGTTAGCCGTCTTGCTAGCCTATAGTCCTGCAGATGAGGAGCTGGCGGAGCAATGCAACACACCAGGCACCACACTGCACTGTGAAGGGACCTCTGATTTCTGATTTGGACAGTAGAGAGCTCGTGCAGGAAATCAAGAACTTCCCTCCCGTGTCATCAAAAACCATGACGCTCCTTGAGCTCATCACTTTTACTCATGAAAAGGATCTGTCGGAGATCTACCCCAACTTTTGGACTGCTCTCAGGATCGCACTTACTGTATTCTGCCAGTGACTGTGGCTCAAGCAGAGAGGAGCTTTTCAAAACTGAAGTTGATCAAGTCATATCTGAGATCAATAATGTCTCAAGAACGGCTAACTGGCCTGCTATCATCAGTATCGAACACTCAATAGGGGAGCAGATCTTGTACGATGACATTATTGACGATTTTGCATCAAGAAAGGCCAGGAAGGTCAGATTTTAGTTTCTGTTTTTTGTTGTTGTTGTTGTTGTTGTTGTTGTTGTTTCAAGTTCAGTGTTCTAATTATATTTTCTGGAGTGGGGTTTGCTTTTTAGATTATTTATTTATTTGCACAATATTTAACTATATTTTATCAGTATTTTATTCTTAATGAAAGTAATATGTAAAAGACAGTATATGTATTTAAGTTCCAAGATTTTTTTTTTGTGATATTGTAAATTTTGAGTAATTTGTGCAATAAAACAACATTGTTTCTGCAATATTATGATTTCGTGTATTGTCTTTTATTGTGTGTTTGGAGGGAGGGGGGGTCTCGCCAGTGTCGAACCAGTGTAGAACCGCCACTGCCTCAGATAAAAGAAAGTCTGTACGTTGGTGAGAACTCTCGCTCTATATATCTTTACATTTCATACAGTGGAGGATCCGAAACCAGTCTCAGAAACATAGACTGTAAATCTGTCTGTCCAGCCGTAAAATGAAATGAAATCAAAACGTTGGGTCAAACTAAAGTTACGAGCAGTTACAGTATGTGCCACATTATGTCACAGTGTAACGGATGGAGACAGGATTGGGATTGCAACCCGACCTAACCACAAAGTGGCTCGTTCTCTCAGGGACACGTTCGATTACAGCAGAAGTATTACCTGGAGGGAAAAAGGACTGTTAGTACATGTAGTACTGCATCAGTTGGATTCACTAACTAAAGACTTTGTGATGAGTTTGTGTACGGCCCAAAAACGTTTATTAACGCTATCCATGTACATTATGAGCAACAAAGTAATCGATTCAATTCAGGTGACTTTTGAACCAGTACTTATCACCCTAACTCTATGGCTAACATGGCTAACTCTATGGCTAACATGGCTAACTCTATGGCTAACATGGCTAACAAAGTTGTTGATGCTAATATCCTCTGTGCATTTTATTAGGTGACGTACTCTAGCCTAATGCACACTTAGCATAAACATAAACCTTTCTATATCCTCTCTTTTCCATTGGTTGTAATAAGATAAAATGACACTAGGTATTGTATTTTGTACAAAGACCGGAGTTTGCTGTGTTTTCCTCCAACCCACACCTGGCCACCTGCTTTCGCACGCATGCTTCTGTCTGCACATTATCAAATCTGGAACATGACAGAGACCAAAGAAACTTTAGCATTATCGTTAAGTCAGTCCTTGGTGTTAGGAGTTAATGCTTCATTCGATAATATTTGATCTACCCTTATATTTTATATCAAAATAAGCCTGTTGTGGTAGCAGGCCATGTGTTTAAAGATACAGAGAGGTACGGTAAAGGATGCCACTCCCACCACACATGAACGCTGGCCTGGAGTTTCATATCCACTGGGCAGTGGTACTGGTTGACAACCTTAACTTAGCCCCTGCTGTTTAAATACAATCTGGTCAGCCAATTGTATTAAGCTTTAAAATCATCCTGACATGATACTTCGACCTCTCTGCTAGTGACCAAGGCCATTGCAGTGTTGGCCAAAACAGTACGACACTCAAGCCATTAGTATAGGCCTGCTAGCGAGTAAGTGCTAATGCTAATTAACTTCAGCTTAGCCCACACCAACTCTATTTTAGCATTTCAGACAAACGTTTCAGACATTGCAGTTTAATAAATCAATATACCGTACAGGTAGAGGCCACGGGTAAGGCTCTATTTAATTAATAAAACAAAGAAAAATAGATTCGGCCTCATGTTTACACCTGACTGTGAGGTCACAGCCAAAAGCAGCTACGTCATTGCATTGTGACACGCCGTGCAAAGAGCGTGAAGGAAGAAATTGATGGGTTTCTTAATGGCAATTGGACTAGAAACTATGATTTAAACTGAACGGAAGATGTGGAGGATCAGGGCTGGAAGGTGGCGATAAAGCAACACAGTGGATACCAACTGCAGGGAGACACCAAGAAGGCAAGACGAGAAGAAAAATAAATTGTACTCATTTTTTTAATACTCTATATTAGAAGTACAGTAAGTTGACTCTCCTCCTGCTGAGTGATTTTTCACATTTGTTAGTATTCTATAGGACTGGGTTTATAACTGAAGACACTCAAAATGTTGGTAAATATTTCTATATATATTTGGTCTGGATTGTGCAGCAGAGAGTCACAGATCCTTTTCTTCACCACAACCCAGCTGATACGATGAACTGAATATTATTTCATTTTAACCAATGATCACCTGTTTTTTCTGGTTGTTTTCTGTTGTTTCTGTGACCAAAAAACACTAATAATAATTACGATAACTAGAGAGGTAAATTTTCTGAAGAAAATGTGAGTGGTGCTTGCTGTGGCAAAAAACTCAGGCGTGGCTTGACAGCTTCACAATGAGCCTGAGTAGAAAAAGTGCCCCCCCCCCTGTTAGCATGTTTCTAGCACAACGCTAACATGATTAGCATGTTGCCAGCACGATTAGCATGTTGCGAGCCTGACGCTAACATGACTAGGGTGTCGCTAGCAGGATGCTAAGATGATTAGCATGTTGCGAGCATGACGCTAACACGATTAGCATGCTGCTAGCATGATGGTAACATGATTAGTATGTTTCTAGCATAATGCTAACATGATTAGCATGTTGCTCCTGAGAGACTGATTGGTTGTCCGTCCCCAAATGGGATCCACAGTTAGGTTCAGTTTCAAAGTTCTTATGGAAGTTATCATTCTAATTAGATGGGGCAAATTTGGGCCCCTCTTGCACCCCAGGGGTACAACGTGTACCCTGCGGGGGCAATTTACATCACACTTCTTAGAAAAGTTATGTCAAGCAGCCCATTCCTGAATCAGTCATATTGTATATGCCTGTCGATATGCCAGCTCTTTCATGGGTCTACAACAAATGCTATGGGACTAGTTATGCGCCAAATTCCACATTATAAGTCAATCGGGCAAATTTGGGCACTTCCAGCGCCCCAACTTATACCGTCATGCGAGTTATGTTCCGACACAGCTTGCAAGCCTCTTCAAATGTGGTAACCAAATTCCAAACCAAATTCTTTCTCTGCGCTAGAATCCATCAAAGTTGGTCTTAATGTTAAGTCTATGGGACGTTTCGGGACGGTAAATTGCCAACCCTTAGAAAAGTTATATCACCTCATTCCAGAATAAGCTGCACAATTTGACAGCGCTTTTATGGAATAATAAAAAGGGAATAATAATGAGCCTGTGAGAGAATAATAGCAGTGCTTCGCTTCCCAAGCACCACTAATGATACTAAGCAACATTTTGAGAATTCTACATCGCATATTTGGGTAGAAGTAAAAATTTACATGTTATAAAAGTAACAATAACTTTTGTTCTACCTGACATATACCCGAAAACCCAAATAACCAGTTTAATGTCTGAAGCCTCCCCATTAACACACACTCACAAGACTTCCATATAAGCACATGTACAGTATATTATTTTAATCGTCACTGACCTATGCTCTGCCTCTTGGGTTTTAAGGTTATTAAGATGGGATTTTTTTTTTATTTATTTTTTTTTTACAGAATCTAAGCAAAATATGTCACCTTGATTTACAAGCGGGACAGGCTGAATGACTAAATATGCCTGGGATTCTTAGATACAACTGCCATTCCGTGCCATTGCCCCATACCTCGTACACCGAATATTACAGCTCATACAGGTTAATATTTTATTAAAGACATTGTGGTGACTGTCAGGGATAACCCCTAGAGGGCGCCAAAGCGCCCTGGGATTTTGTTTGTACAGTAGTTCCTTTTGTTTTCACTTCATTTCCCATTATGCACCTCGGTCAGGTGACGTGGGGCGCTCACCTGAACCGAGGTGATTATTAGTTTCTTTATAAATAGGTCGTCTTGAGTTTAGTTAATTCGTCTTGCATCTGTTGATTTACCTCGTTAATGTCGGTGTGTTCAGTTCGTGTTTCCCGTCATCTTTATTCGTGTTTTGGTTTGTTTTATATTAAAGTCTATTTGTTTATTTAAGTTCCCTGTTTTGATGTTTAAATAAACATCGTTTCCTTTAAACACCTGGACCTCTGCGTTCATACCTCGCACCCAGATACATGACAGTGACACTGACCTCTAGTGGTAAGAACTGGCCTGGTTTAATCTCTCTCTCTCTCTCTCTCTCCCATGTTAAACAGTTTTTGTCTGTTTAAGAGAACAACGAATAAAGTAACCATTAATTGCTCGTGTTCAACAGCATTTCAGAAAGTGACTGAAAATGGCAGATATTCCTAAACCTACTGATGAAAATACACACTCTCCTAATCCATGCAGTCAAGGTAGGACACACCCACGCACACACACACACACACCTGCACCCAGAGACACAGACAGAGTGCAGCTTAGAAGTAAAATAATATTACGTGAGAACACAATCGGTAGAGATCTTATAACTCAGACGTCCGAATGAGCTTCTCGTGAATCTTTTCATCATAAATAGAAACAGTCGAGTACTGTGATATGCTTTGATTGTGCTGTGCATTTTAAAGAGCACAGAGTGCCGTTATTCTTCTGTAACAGCCCTAACTGAGGTTGGGACTTTAGAGACGGATGTCGGGCACCAACCTCCACAACCTGAACCACCTGAAGAGTGGCCTGAGTTTCCCGGCCCTCTTATGCAGTGAGACCGTCTTTCTTCCGTCATACAGCACACAGACATTAAAGATAAAACAGTGAAGCATAGTATTGGGAGATTAGTTTGTGCGTGCGCAGGATTCTACATGAAGCAGCCGTTTTAACATCTGTTGCAGTGCACAGATGGAGAGAGAGAACCTGTTTCGCTTCATCCAGTTGAAAGCACAGAAATGCCTGCAAAAACTGAGTGAACGGGACCAAGTGGAGGAATATTTATTCTGGCAGATCATGGAGTTGTTCTGCATTCAAAGTGGAGTACGTGTTATAGTTCGTCACGAGTGTTTAATACACATTTAAGCCTAATTAGCACACATTCGTAGACGTTACTGAACGCCTGGATGACATTCCTCCTGCAGAAAGTGATGATGAGTGAAGTGGCCTGTCTCCTGTTCCAGTGCTACATGTTGCTTAGAAAGAAGACGTCCAAAGTCAGTACTGTACATCGCGCATCCATATCAGCACCTGTCAGTGTATTAGTGTGACCTGTGTAATTACTTGTTTTCGACTAACGTGACGATTTCTTCCACAGCAGAAAGGAGAGAGAATAAGGAAGGAGTGGTGTATACCTCTGGCACGACTCCTGTGCACTTCTGCACCGGATGATGAGCTCAGAGAGGCCGTGGTCAAGATGGGAGATGATCTAGGTACGGAGACGCTCGGCAGGACATCTGTAGCGCTTCCTTTACCCTTTAATAGTAGGGTAGCGGCCCCGAGTTCGGGGTAAATTTCATTCATGAGCATCCTGTCCGAACGCTCCACACTGTAGTGACGGTCCAGCTGCAGTCTGCAGGCTGGCTCGCCGCTAACAGAGGAGCTGCCAGGCTTTCTTCAGGTCACCTGGAGCGCTGTCTGGGAAATCTGGAACAGTCTTTTCTCAAGCTGGCTGGGTAGAACGAATCAAAACAACGCTTTTGACAGGGCTTTCTCGGTCGACATCCGTTAAAACGTCTTATTGATGTCCTGCAGTCCATTATGCCGTAGCGCTTAAAACAGGAGTAACTAGCACAATTATAACCGTAGAAACTGTACTTTTCAAGCACAAGCACATGGCACGTAGTATATTGCAACACACATTAATTCTAACTTTGCATGCAAATGATTTCTGTGGATCCAAACACCAAATAAAGAAACTGAACACGTTTGTGACAAAACACCTGGTTTTACATATTTCCCTAAACTTACCTGAGCGGTGAGATTTACGTGCATTAGGTATAATACATAGGGGTTACACATTTGTCTAGAATAAAAATGTTATCACATGTCATGCATGTAAACACACCATACTAAATTATTCATTAACTGATTAAAAACTGAGTTCAATTTCACTTGCCACACCGAGGCCTGATTACTGCCAGATCAAAAATCACTCAAATAGAATCTCACTCATCATCTATACCGCTTAATCCTGTATTCAGGGTCATGGGGGCGGAGCCTATCCCAGGAGACTTAGGGCACATGGCAGGGTACACCCTGGACAGGGTGCCAATCCATCGCAGGGCCCAGACACACATACACTCACTACGGGCAATTTGGCAACGCCAATTAGCCTAACCTACATGTCTTTGGACTGTGGGAGGAAACCGGAGTACTTGGAAGAAACCCACCAAGCACGGGGAGAACATGCAAACTCCATGCACACGGGAATCGAGCCTGGCCAGGGATCGAACCCGGACCCTGGCGGTGCAAGGCGACAGTGCTGACCACTACACCACCGTGCCGCCTAAAATAGAATCTATCTGGAAATAAGAAAGGTGCTAAAAGATCTAAAAGAAAAGCAAAAAAAAAACAGTAGATCATACCATCATCTAAATAAAGTCAAAAACAGATTATAAAATCATTGACATGTATCAGTCTGGAAAGGGTTACCAAGCCAGTAAACCACCACGAGAGCCATTATCCTCAAATAGAAGAACCATCTGGCCGTCCTACCAAAAGTACTCCAAGAGCACAACAACAACTCATGCAGGAGCTCATAAGAACATCTAAATAAATGCAAGCCTCACTTTCCTCAGTGGTCAGTGTTTATGATTCAACAGCAAGTCAGTGTTGAACACAGAGAGAGAGAGACTGTGGGCAAAAATGGCCCCAAGTCAAAAACCATTGCTGACCGAAAAGAACTCAAGAACTCACATTTGCCAAAAAATAAATAAAAAATCTTGACTTTTGGCGAAAATATTCTGTGGACTGATAATAGAAAAGTTGAACAAGAGTCAAACATCATACCAACAGACAACCATGACTGCTTTGCTACTTCAGGACCTGAACAACCTCAAGCTCAAGCAGACTCGGGTTCTGCGGCAGGACAACGATCTGAAACACACCAGCAAGTCCACCTGTGAATGGTTTTTAAAAGTAAAAAATAATCATGTGTTGAAGTGGCCAAGTCCGGATCTAAATCCGATTGAGACGCTGTGGCATGACTTTAAACAGGCTAAACTCTCCAATGTCGAGTGCAGTTGTTACAGCCAATTGTGTCACAAATTATTAGGTTCAGGGGCATTTACTAGATGCTATACTACTACTTTATTAGGTCTGGTCAGCTTTTTTCCTTAATAAATGAAATCATGATCAAAAGCTGCACACAAAATAGAAAAACAGGAAGTTATAGCACTGTAACTCTGCACCGTGACGTGTGTCCTGATTTCCGCCTGCATGTTTTGTCTTTTATCTGCAGCCTCTAAAGGACTGACGTATGCAGCACATATCTGCTACGTGGTGGTGAAAATGGAGCTGGGGTCACGTAGGCAGTTCGAACTGATCGGGTGTGACAGGTATTAAGTGTGTGTGTGTGTGTGTGTGTGTGTGTGTGTGTGTGTGTGCTTTCCAGACCTGCTAGTGACATATTTTATTTGATATTATTGACATGTGACAGAATAATAACACAATTCTATTTGCACCAGACTTCCATTCGGCCTGGTAGTCCTGAGTGAAGCCATTGTGAGAACGGAGACGTATGAATACGCACTGTCGTTGACCTCGGGGCTCGCCCAGCCAATCTTCCAGGTCGGAATATTCTTTTTTTTTACCTGAGCATTGATCAGTCAAATTTAACCCATGAACTGAGAATAACTACTTATTTATTTATTTATTTATTTATTTATTTGTTTGTTTATTTGTCTCTCTTAGATCTTCAAGTTGTTTCAGGCCAGCAGACTGGCCCATTTCGAGCTGAGTGAAATAGATTTTTCTGATGTTGTCTGTGAATACTGTGAGACCATCACTAGGGCAGCCATGACTTTCCCTGACAAAATCTTAAGGAGCTTTGTTGAACGGCTCATTTTGGTAAATAACATGATTAATAAGTATGAAATGGCGTCTAGGCTCAAATGCAAGGAACGTTCTTCATGTAATGTTTTACGTTCCTCATCTCCATTGCAGCTGTCTTTAAAAGTGCGTAAAGCGGGCACAAAGGAACCTGAATGGCTTCTAGACCTCCAGCAGCTGCACAAAACGAAACTAGCAAATGCTAATGCGAATGTTGACCCAGAGCAGGCCACAGCATGTGCCAGCCATGAGGAGGTTTCTGAGAATCAGGACCCTTTCCAGTCTTATGATCTGGAGCGGCATACCGACCCAGAGGGTTTGTTTCATAATTAGTTAATTATATAATATATGTTATATAATATATACTATATAACAATTCAAACAACAAAATGGCCAGATCTGTAGACATATTATGTCCTGATCATTTCTTTATTCTTTTGTTTTATTATTCTTATTGGCTTTTAATGTCTACTGTCACGTTTCTGGGTGCGAGGCATAAATGCAGAGGATCCAGGTGGTTCAGGGAAACGATGTTGATTGATTATCAACATAAAAACATGGAAATGAACAAAACAGATATACTTTAAATGAAACTGAAACTAAAACACGTACATAAACATTCACGAAACTCAGAGACATTAAGCACGGTAAATTAACAGACGCAAGACAAGAAACTCAAAGAAACCAAACTGTTTATAATAAAACTAATCACCAACTCGGCTCAGGTGAGCGCCCTTTGGTCACCTGACCGAGTTGCCCAATGGGAACTGAAGTTTAAACAAAAGGACTACAACCAAAACAAAGGGCGCTTTGGCGCCCTCTAGGGGTTATCCCTGACATCTACGCTTTATACTCACTCACTTTCACTCATCGTCCATACCACTTTCTCCTGTATTCAGGGTTGGGGCTAGACTTTATAATTATATAATAAATTTATAATTATATGACTTTTCTCATTTTCTTACATAAAGACAGGACTATGAACTTGGTGCTCTTTAACTTTTTAATTGATTTTAATCCCAACCCAAACTATTTTACGTTTAACAGCTGTGTTTAATGCGCGGTACCTCTTAGGAGAGCGGCTCGGCGTGGGAGGCTACGGCTGTGTCTACACAGGAATCCGTACTGAAGATCGAAAACAGGTAAGTGCATCTTAGAATTGAACCAGAACACACAACAACCAATAGGAATAAATCTATTTACTTATTGTTCTGAAATTGGTAACCCAGAAACACGGGGTCTAATAGTTTAGTTTAATAAAACCGTCAAGAACTGTACCTGGAGAATGGTTTTTAGACTTTTGCTGACAGTATAAACAGGGTTTGATTTGAGGGGGGATGCAGTGGGACGGCGTCCCCCGGTGTTAAAAAATGACAAAAACCATCCGCTCTGTAAAACCATCATCCCCCTTACCATCCTATTTAGATGAATAATGCTGTGTATTATGTAATATTTGTCGTGAAAATAAAATATTAAAAGTCTATACGTATGATCATCTACGAACTATAAATAATGGCGATTAGCCAATCAGAATTGAGTTTTGTAACGCGCTGCTCACCAGCTCACGCGAGTTCGCAACATCTTTTGTGCTGTTCGCATTTTCGCAATGGCCAAGAGAACAGTTCAATCACAGCTTTTGACATATTTCAAAAAGAAGAGAACCGGAGCCTCCGAGTGGCGCAGTGGTTAATCCGCCCTATCATCCGGAGATCGCTAGTTCGAATCCCGCTGTAACCTCTCGCAGCCGGAGGTCTAGAGAGAGCTGATTGGCCGAGCTCTCTCAGAGGGGAGGGATGAGAGGTACATAGTGCTCCGACATTAATCACGGCTCTACAGCCAGTCAGGGGCGTCTGTGAGCTCGCGCAGCGGAGGGAGCGGATAGCGCCGTCCTCCGAGTGTGTTACGCCGTCCCCAACGGTGCGCTAGCTGGTCAGCTGGCGTCACGTGGTTCGGAGGAAACACGTGACAGTCTTCGGCCCTCCCGGCTGAGTGGTAGTAGTAGCCTTAATGTGGGACTAGGGAGCCCCCTAGTGACGGGGAGGAATTGGACACGACTCAATTAGGGAGAAAAAATCGGGGAAAAATTCAAAAACAAAGAAGAGAACCGAAGGTTTGATATATACACAAATCCTCTCAGCGGAGACGCAATGAAAACGAAGGGTTTAATACGGGAACTGACTGAGAGCTTTAATGATAGTTTTGACAATTGTGTGTTTAAGTGCATGTGATGTGTTTTGATGGCTCAAAAATTTATTTAATTAAGCATATATATTTTGTTAATAAACCTGTTAAAATGGTTTGACATATTTTGCAGACATTTTGGATGGTTAGTTGTAGGTTGTTGTCGCCACCCCCTACCACAAAAAAAAAAAAACTGAAATAAATATAAATAAATAAATAAAATACTTGACCACACCATCCCCGCTGATTATTATTATTATTTTTTTACAATTCGACCACTGAGTATAACTGATGTGGATATGTACTAATCACACTAATTAGAAAACAATTATGTCTTTCAGAATGTTCTAATTACATTTTATATTTGTGAACAGGTTGCCATTAAAGCTGTTGACAAAACGGATTCTGTTAAAACCATAACCTTTGTAAGTAAATTCAATTTTACTTCTAAAAGAAGCACATAAGAAGCATATTATAGACCAAGGGGTCTGTTGCTTCGGGCAAATATAAGTTTGTTTATAAGATTATAAAACATTGATTTTGTTTTCACACTGACAGTAAAGTCGGGCTTCCCTAGTTATACATGAACTGATCTTACCGTGACCAATATGGTGACAACCTGGAGACTTTCCTCCCAAGGTCTAAATGCGGGATCTTTTTTCTTCTTTGAACACTAGCTGGTGGCTGGTGAAGAAGGCGTACCCCATTGCCAGGACACTGCCGTGGGTGCCTCTGGATTCCAAAAAATATGCAGGGTATGCTTCCATTTCTGTGGGGTCGGTAGCTAAGATTCTGGTGTTGTTTATGTTTAGACAGCAGTTGTCAGGTCTTTCTCTACGTTCCTGAGCCAGGTTATTCTTTGGGGCTGCTCACTGAATCTTTCACCGGGTTGGTCAGTGTCACCAGAGGTAGTTGAGTGGTGTTGTTTCAACAGTAGTAACCAAACCACTGCAGGTGCGATTTTTGAACATGCTCTTCGATGGCTACCTGGTAGTCGCACCCATGTCTCAGATCTAGAACGGAGAATGAGCATCCAAAAGAGGTCGATTTTGGCCATGTTCTTTTTCCACTACTTGAGCAAGGTGAATGCTGCTGCTGCCTGTCCAATTCTGTTGTGGATGTCTGCAGAGGAGGCAACTTTTTTATTCTCTTGAACCAGCAACCCAAGGTACAATGAACCCTGATATGAACCCTGATATGAACCCTGATACTTGGATTAGCTGAACTCCTAGTTCCGAGATAAGTCATGAATTGATACTCATCAAACTGAACTTCTTGCCACCCTTTAAATGCCTTTTATTGCTGGCATGGAAGAATAAGGGAGAGACCACAACCCCTTGGAGCACTCCAGTTTCAATTGGAACATCCAACTAGAGATCGTCCTGGATTCACACACACCTGCTTGAGCTGTCATAGGTTGCCTGGAGAAGTCTAATGACTTTTTGGGGTGGGTGCTTAATCTTCAATGTTTTCCAAAGAGTGGGCCAATGAATACTGAAATCAGTGAAAAAAATGAAAGGTTGTTTCCCACAGTGTATTCGTTCTGTCGCTCCCAGCTGGCCAGTTCGGCGATGTTTCTGCAGCCTTGACTAAATAACTTCAATGAATACCTTGCCAATGTAAAAAAGCCAATGTGATCAATTATAATAATTATAATAATGTTATGGTGGTTTTTACAATTGATGCTGTCGCCTTTTCTATTAATTGGCAATGTGTAAGCATGTTTTCAGGTGCCTGGGATTTAATTTGGAGATGAAAGGCACATTACAATCGCCTCTTTGAAGTTCCTGGGGCTCATTCCATTGCCCCGTGTCTATGCTGCTCTTTCACGTCTCTGCTTCATGAATGCAGTAGTCCAATAGACCATAGTCCAAATGTGTTTTATAGCGTGGGGGGAAGTTTGGGATCCATTAACGGAGCTAGATCACCATCCATGCCTAATTCCGCAGCTCTGTCCCTTCGCCCATCTGCGGAAGGGGAGGCCGCCTAGCTAGTGTGCGGTGGCGGCGGGCAGAGTGGCAGTTTGGGCTTGTGTGGACAGCAGCTTCTGTGCAGTTTGCTCATGCTGGCTCTGCTCTCGAGGGATGGCCGGACTGCGCTCCCCCAGCTCTCTGTCGGCGCGGCCTCAGAGGGAGTCGACTGTGACGTCTGGCAACTGGGCGGCTTTCGCCGGCTGGGAACATGGACCGTGTAACTCTTTGCAGCCTTTTCCTCCTCGGTGGCAGGGTCATGAAATCTGGCTCCAATCGAGAGTTAAAGAGCCGCAGGCACTCCGGCAGTGAGCTCGCATGCTGTCCTTGTTGCAGAGATCAAAGGCGCATTACACTTGCCTCTTTGAAGTCCCTGGGACTCGTTCCTTTGCCACGTGTGCATGCGGCTCTTCCACATTTTAGTGCATGCATTGCACTCTTTGCTTTGTAAATTCTGTAGTCCAACAGACCCCGAGCTCCATTTCCCACTGTGTTTTATAGCATGGGGAGAAGCCCAGGATACATTAGCGACTTACTTTTGCTTTACATGCGTGCACACATGTGTGTAATAATAAACAGTACACGCGCGCTGTACACACACACACATACAAACACAAAATAAAATGTGTTTTACGCGCACACACGTGGTCACAGTGTTATAGTAAGCAATACACGCATGCACAAATGTTGATTATACCATTGAGAGACGCGCACTAAGACCAAGCAGGGAAGACGATTACCCACAATTCTGTAGCACATGGGAGAGAAAAACCATTGGGTCAGTTGTGTTCACGTAACGCTCGGCGTCAAAACAAGAAGCGCATGCGTGCTACATGATACTCGATATTCGTAAACCAAGACTCGCTCGTTTTTCAAGTCAAAATTTATTACAAATCTTTGCTCATCTTGCGGAACACTCGTGTTTTTCATTTGTGATTTAGCAAGGGGGCAATTACTTTTTCAGATGAGGCCAAGTAGGTTTGGACAGCTTTTTTCGCCTTAAAATATGAAATCATCATTTAAAAACTGCATTTTGTTTTACTCGGGTTATCTGCACAACAAGTTCCTATGGATTACACAAGATACATTGGAACCATAAGGTAATGGCTGCCACCAGCCTTAGCCAGTTAATTTGGGAAATTATAGATAAACTGAAAAGAAAAGATAAAAAGAAGTAAAAAGTAAAAAGAAGTACCTGTGAAGATACAACGATATAAGCAAATATGGTGTCTACTCTGTGATGTCTGACACAGATCTGGATCAAAACACTCCAGTCAGTGAATAGCTCACATCCCCCAAAAAAGTATGCTGGTACAGTACATGTCACAAACATAATATTACAAGGGCAATATACAATGGCCAATTTTAAGTTATCCAGTTGCCTCCCAGACAGAATGTCCAGGTGCGGCGAATAGGAGAGCCTTGGCGGCTGCAAGAGGAGGGCAGTTATGGCAATGCCAGCCTTTGCTGGTTACATTCACATCAGTACTAATCCAAACCTTCATTTAACACTCTATTATTCACCCCAAACCCATGTCTGTTTTAATTTCAGCCTGGACAGATGCAGGCACTGCCTCTAGAGGTGGTGCTAATGAAGATGGTGTCCAAGCCACCTTGTTGTAAAAGTGTGGTGGATCTCCTGGACTGGTTTGACTTGCCTAATATGTACATGATGGTCCTGGAATGGCCCAGACCCTGTATGGACCTTTGGGATTTCGTTGTGCTCAAGAAAGGCTATCTGACTGAAGCACAGATTCGAAAGATCATGCTGCAGGTGATTCAGGCGGCTCGTCACTGCTGTGACCGTGGAGTGTTCCACCGTGACATAAAGGTCAATAACCTGATCATCAACCCCAGTACAATGGAAGTCAAATTGATTGATTTTGGCTGTGGTGAAATCTTAAAGGACACCCCCTACCAAAACTATTCAGGTAGTTCCAAGAGATAAAATAAAAGAGAATGGAGTAGAGTTTTTTTTTTTTTTTTTTTTTATGTTGCTGATGGTGCTATTTCTTTCTTTTACACTCAGGCACCAAAGGATATTACCCTCCTGAGTGGCTGATAAATAGAGAATACATGGGCATTCCTGCTACCATTTGGAGTCTAGGCATAGTCCTGTACATCTTGGTCTATGGAAATTACCCCATTAAATCGATGGACGACTTTTTTAGTGGCCATGTTGAATTACGTCCTGACATATCTCGAGGTGAGTTGAGGCGAAAACCTCCCATATCAAAACGCAGTATACATTTAACAACTGATTTAAATGAGTTTAAACCTGTCTTCTGTCTGAACAGAAAGCTTTGACTTGATGATGTGGTGCCTGGATCTCAACCCTGAAATGCGGCCGGGATTCGACGACCTGCTCAGACACGAGTGGTTTACGGAGGCAGTTCAGGACAAACTCCAGGTTAGTCAGACCTCATTAATATGAGGTAAGGCATGCTGTAGTAGTGTAGAGTGTGTGAACCGTACTGGATCACTGTGGAGAGTTTTTTTTTTTTTTTTTTTTTTTTAACAGAGATTGGTATAATTGTGTAACGGTATCACAAACTGATAATTACATAAAGTTAAAAGTGTAGAATAAGAAGAACCTTAAAAATTTTCTATTCTACTTTAGTTTAACATTTGTATTGTTTCGTTTTACAGATTGCGTCCGAAACCAGAGGTGCCGAACCGTCCTGATGTGTTAATGTTATGAGTGTGTGAGTACTGTATCTGTGTGTGTGTGTGTGTGTGTGTGTGGGCTCCGATGGATTGGCACCCTGTGCTCGCGTCCTACTGTACATGTACGTCTCCTGGGATAGGCTCCCGGCCCTCCACCACCCTGAATACAGGATAAAGCGGTATAGACAACGACTATGATGGAATTGCCCATCGTGTGTGAATGACTGTGTGAGTGTGTGTACTCTGCATGTGTTTTTTTTTTTTTTTTTGAGTTTGAATTAAATATGACCCGTCACAAAACGGCAAAAACACACAAAAAAGCTGATGCCTCCTGTTTCATGGACTGATGTGTATTGTGATCGGCGTTCACAAATATGTACACAATCATACTTGGTTTTTAAAAAAGTTTTTTTTTTTATACATTTCTGGAAGATGGACAAGTTTGTGAAGGAGAAGCTTCTTGGATGGAATGTGTCCAAATTGCTCCTTACTTCTAAGCCAACATTAGACGGGATTAAAGCAAATAAATTCATCTGATTTCAAGAAGAAGTTGACAAAGTACTATTTTAAATTCCTGGGACAATATGTACATGTTTCATGGTTTCAGGATTTTAACTTCATCAAAACTTTTATTAATTAAAAAAAAATCATAATTAAAAGTCATTTTACCCCAAGGAATAATTAACCAAGTTGGATCTTATTTATTTATTTGTTTGTTTGTTTATTTACAGCATTAATGTAGCTGTCTTGAACTGGGATAAATTAATAAAAAGACAAAACGTAGAAGCCTTAAAGTAATTATTTTGTTCTGGCATTTATGTAAGGTTTTATAATTAAAATCATTTATGTTTATTGTTACAGGGCAGGCTGGACTAGCATTATTATTATTATTATTTACACTTCACTGATAAACACTTGAAACTTGGCTAGTGTTTGAGGATTTACTACAACTGAGATTACATTTGAACTTTAACCTTTCTTTTTGCTAGAGCATGTGCCATTGTAGCTCCGTCTCTGGGAGAATGTAATCTGTGTTCGCTGCACTTTTTAGGTATTAGAAATTTCACAGGTTTTAATTGCCAGTATTATATTCTATTATATTATATTATATTAGATTAGATTATATTATATTATATTAGATTAGATTAGATTAGAATAGAATAGATTAGATTATCTAATAATCTATTTGATTAGATCTTATCTAAGATTAAATTTTGCCAAGCAAAGTGGCATGAAAAAGTATTCGCCTTACATATACATAATTATATTTATTTATTATTTTTATTTATTTATTTATTTTGCATATTTAGGACACTTAAATGATTCAGATCATCAAACAAATGAAAGTATTACACAAATATCACCTGAGTATATAGAAAATATATATATATATTAATGAAATAATCTGTTCAAACCTGCCTGGCCTTATGTGAAAAAGTAATTGCCCCCTAAACCTAATAATTGGCTGTGCTTCCCTTGGCCCCCAACAACTGCAATCAAGAGTTTATGGTGACTGGCAATGAGACTTTCACATCACTGTAGAAATAAATTGTCCAACTCTTCTTTGAAAACGTTCATGCCAGTAGATTTAAGTCCAGACTTTGCCTAGGCCACTCCAAAACCTTTTTTTTTGGGGGGGGGGGGGGTGAGTTTGCTGGAGTGTTTCGGATCATTGTCCCGCTGCATAATTCAAGTGCACTTGATCTTGAGGTCATAATCTGATGACCAGACGTTTTCCTTCAGGATTTCCTGTTTGAAGAGCCGAATTCATGGTTCCATCAATCATGAGACGTCATCCAAATCTTGAAGCTGGAAATCCCCTGAACATCACACAACCACGATGTTTGACTGTTGGCGTGATGTTCTTTTTATGAAACATTGTGCGAGTTTAATCTCAGATGTAACGGGACGCACACCTTCAAAAAACATTTGTCAGTCCACAGAATATTTTTTTTTCCCCAAAAGTCTTGGTGATAATCTAGATTTTTTTTTTTTTTTTTTTCAAATGTGAGACGAGACACCTTGGAACTGCCATTTTTGCCCGCAGTTCTCGAATCACGAACACAGACCTTTACTGAGGCGAGTGAGCCCTGCAGGTTTTTAGATGTTGTTCTGGGTTCTCTGAAGAGCTCCTGGATGGGGTGCCATTGTGCTCTTGGAGTAATTTTGGTAGTTCAGTTACTCCTGTGAGGGCTCACCACTGTTCAAAGTTTTCTCCTTTTTGTGGATACATTAGAAAAGACCTTAGAAATGCCTCTGCACCCCTTTCCAGACTGATACATATAAATGATGATACATATAAATTAATCATTGTTTCTCAGCTGTTCTTGAATTTGTTTGGATCACGTTACTTTTTGAGATCTTTTATCCTGCTTCACTTTGTCAGACAGGTTCTATTTAAGCGATTTCTTGATTCAACACGTCTGGCAGCAATCACGCCTGGGTGTGAAATTCAAACAGCTTTCCAAAAAAAATCCCAGTTCATGCATGATTTCGCAAGGGGGGCAATTACTTTTTCACACAGGGTCAGGTAGGTTTGGACAGCTTTACTTTTTACTCCACCTACTCTCTTCAGGCAGTTAATCTTTAACCAGAAAGCCACAACCTAAAATTCAGCCTTATTTGATTAACAAAGCTGATACTTTTAAGCAGAAGTTCAGAAGGTGAGAATAAATGAAAAACAAAAAAATCTTGACGTTACAAGTACAAGAAGTTCGAGTCAAAACAGGACAGTCGGTGCAAACGTTTTAAAGAAAGCAGTATGTCAGCGAATGACCATCCCATCCCAGATGACCGAATCATCTTCATTTCTTTTTAAATAATTTATATCTTTTAGTCTGTTTTGTGTGTCTGGTTAAACTTTCATATGTCTTACTGTATAAACGCAAGCATTTCATAATCCCATACCAACATCATCCCTCCCCCCCCTCCCATCCCCCAAACTCATGATGAGGTCTCAGGATTTGCTGAGTGAGAAACGCCTCCGGTTTTGATCACGAATGAAAAAAAAGAGATATTTTTTTTCTGTCTTTAGGAAAGAACACTAAACCTTGTGCTTCTACAGCAGCAGGTGGGAATTACTACTGTAAGTGAAACTGTAATTATATGGACCCATTTTTAATATAATGCATTAATTACTGCAATATTTTTCACACACCCAGGAATGCAGTTTAACACCGTTCTAATGTGCTGCTTATGAACACACAAAATACTGTTATATTTATCCTTATATTTTATACTTTTTTGTATGTCATTTGCGAATAATAATAAATGATAGAATATGTATAATTTAATCTCTTACTTTCGACAGAACAGGACACTGTTTGAACATAGCGGTCTTATGTACACAGCGCTGGCAAACATCTGAAATCTTGCCAGCGGACGTGGATTCGGGTAACTACTCTTTAAAAAAAGTGTAAAGGATACAAATTTTGCCATTTATTTTGACCTTATTTTACTGTGTATTGGATTTCAGTATTCGACTGTAAGATAGCTATAGGTTTTAGCCAGTGTGTTCAATACCTGCACGGCCTTCTATAACAATCAATCCATAGATCCATACAGGTTATCGCGATTTTGCTGAGTCATGACAGAAATTGTATACTGTACTGTACATACAGCTGTAGTGTGTTCAGGTTTCAAACAACTCAGCTTGCACTGATTTCCTTTGGATGGTCCTTTTCAAGGGTCAAAACGATTGCACAACTTCTTTCCCAGAAGGATTTAGCGCACAATTATTTATTTATTTATTTTTTTACTTGGAAGGGTTGGGGGAAGGGGGTGCGCACAGAACACATTTCATATCTGGTTGCGTTCCCCTTAGTGCATTTCAGTTTTAATAATAATATAATTAAATTAATTTTACAGTATTCTTCCTGCTTCGTTTTTCTTCTCACCCTTTTCCGTTTCCTCTCCAGAAAAAGAACAAGATGTGGAAAATAGAACAAAAACTACCGCTGCTCTTGATGATGTTCCTCGTTATTTTTGGCTGGACTCAGGGAATGAAAAACATTACAAAGCACTACAGCTCCTACTATGGGCGTCTGTGTGAAGAGTCCTGTGCCACACATGGGAAAGACTACCTCTGGTGCAACACTAAAAATGGCTGGGACTATTGCTCAACAGAAGAGAATATTGATTCCTATGGCCAGCCGTGTCGAGAAGACCATCCCTGTAGGACGTATGGCAAACGTTACCATTGGTGCTATACGGAAGCTGGCAGCTGGGGTTACTGTGGAGCAGTAATCACAGAACCAAGGGCACTGTTCTATAAGGGTTCAAATTATATGAGTCCGTGCTGGGATGACTGCTTGTATGATGAGAAAAAGAAGTACTTTTCGTGTCACACGGAGGAAGGGTTGGACTTCTGCTCCCCACTACCCCATGCCACGTACAAGAACGAGCTGTGCCGCTTGGACCACTTTTGTGGCACCCATGGTGGCTCCAGTAACACCTGGTGCTACACAGACTCGGATGATGATGACAAGTGTGGACTCATCAGCCCTGGAGAATGCCAGCACATCGTCCCTGATCCTATGAAAGAAGACTTGAAGACTGTGATGTACTGCACATGGAAGGATGGAAAGGATGAAAAGGTGATCAGGTTCAATGCCAGGCAAGACCTTACAATATCTACTCAAGCTTCCAAGTGGAAGAATGAAATAATCAATTTCATTGGAAAGTGGAAAAATTCCAACTTAAGCCCAGAGACCAGTTACACACCGATCACATCAGAGAACCTCAGGTTTGAGCAGAGGTTGATGGACGAAGGAGGCCAGCACAGCTATAACCTCCAAGTCATGGTGAATGTACACTCGCATTTTGGCAGGAGCACCAGACTGGCCCATGTGATAATACCCAAAGATAAAGAAGTTCCAGATAGATTTGTCCGACTGGCCTTCAAGGAGAGCTTCCGCCATCGTGCCAAGATTTCTGTGGAAATTAAATAATTTGGATAAGATTATTATTATTATTATATTATTATATTATTATTATTATTTTAAGATGAGGGGTGGTCAAGTCAAAATAGGACTTTTGATTGTGTTAACACAGTTTTGAGGGTAAAAAAACAAAAAACCTCCCCTTAATTCTCTATATAATCTCCTGCTACACTAATGCACTTTCACTAGTGCTTGGATACCACCAAGGTAGAAAGTTCTCTCAGGTTCAGTCATCAGTCATCTTGGCCAGGATCGTGAATCATGGATGAATGACATTCTTCGAAAGTCTTCTGTTAATTTCAATTTCTGGTTTTACACCTTCATTCAACATAAATTGTATTACAAATCTCAGTTTTACTTTTGAATTTAAATGTACCTTTTTTTTTCTTTTTTTTTTTTTTACTGATTTTAGCTAGATTAATAATGAATCATTTTTATTTACACTGTCGACTGTGCTAAAAAGATCACTGAATTGAAGCTTGCCATTGCCACAGCCATCTTTGGTTATAACCCAGGTCATGCATGCAGAAGTAATCTAATGTCTTCATGTGTATCAGAGGAATTTAACAATTGTTTTTTTTTTTTTTTTTAAATAAACAATAGTATATAAAATACATTACAATTCTTCCAATCACTAGTGTTCATTATACATTTCTTTTAGAAAATCTTCATATTTTTCAGAACGTGAATTACTTATACTTTATTATTCATTTATAAGTGAACTTGTAAATTCTCTGATGCTTTGTCGTGTAATAATATGAAATAAATCCAATGAGCCTTTGGTGTCTTTCAGGTGGTCTCATCGATCATTTCTACAGTATGTAGAAGACGCTACAGCTGAACTTGACAGCTCTGAACCGTTCTACAGCTGTTGGAAATGCGTAATGACGTTTCACCCTGAATCCCAATGCAATGCATTATCCCATTTAATTCATGCGGCCTTGGATAAAAGCCCACCAGCTATTTCGGAAATGTATTTTAAAGAAAAGAAAATTGGACCAATGCGTTATTTTTAGCCAGTGCCACAAACTGTACAAGTCTAAACGGAAGATCACATGACCATATCAAGGACCTATCAGGATACAATTAGTTAGAACATCAGAACTGCACTTCTTCTTCTTCTTTTTCTTCCTTATTGTTTAACGCCAGTTGGAATCCAGTAGGTTACATTAACCTTTGTTTTGCATTGTACTGGCATCAGTTTTAGATTTGATACTTTTTTTGCATGTCATTTGCAAATAAGAATATGTGATAGGATATGTATAATTTAATCTTTTATTTTTGACAACCCCGATGACACGGTATGGACGTCTGCTCTTATGTACACAGCTCTGGTAAACATCTGAAATCTTGCCAGTGGATGTGTTTTTGCGTTAATGCACTTTAACAATATGAAGAAGAGCTGGAATGAGTAAACACATAGAAAAGCGCCTGAATAAATAGAATGCTATTAACTTTGATTTGTCCAGTTCTTAAGTCTGCTAATTAATGCTTCCTCTTTCCGGTGTTTCCCCCTTTCCTATCATGTTTACTTTGTCCTGTATTAAATGCAAATGTCTCGCTTTTGGTTCATTATCCCACTTCGGTTGCCATTGTTGTTTTGCCTTTCTCCACATTATACCTTATCCATCTGACTTTGATAGTTTGTTATTGATCTCATTTAACCAGAATGGGCTCGGACACAGAGGAAAGAGATCATTTTCTCCTGTCTAATTATTCTTGAATTGGCTACAGTAGCAAGAGTTTATGAGCAAGATCCTGATGGCCTCTGGCTGCACCTGTACTAATGATTTGTGGTGACTCAGAAGCAGGACATTTCAGTGACTAATCTTTTCTGTCCATTCTAATGCCATCAGTAAGGCATATAGCTCCTTGGTGCATACACTTAGGCAATCAGAAGTACTCTTGTTATTCTCTAACTGGCAAACAAAGCAGCTCCGGGTGTCATCTTCTGTAGAAAATAGACAATGGCGCAAAATAAAAAAAAAAATAATAATAATAATAATAAATGACCATATAAATCACATTTCAGGAAGTTATAATGTAATATGAAGGAGTGCTGAAATGAGTGAACAGAGTGAAAAGCGCACTGAACTGTATTCATTTCTTCAGCAGGAGTCGCTGGGAGAGAAAAAAAACCCTTTATTAAAAAAAATTGTGTGCATTCTGTAACAACCGAAAACAATAATAACTCGTCATAACTACAGTTATTATGAGCACAAATATTTTGAACTTGAATTTGAACTTGCAGAAGGTTTGGGTGGCGCTTGCACTACATTTAGATGAACAGCAGGGGGCAGTGTGACACGGCGGATACTACAATGTCTAAGCTCCACTTTTCCATTGTGAGCACATCGTTGTGGTGATTTTAGTCGGATGCGATATCTAAAATGCGTTTTTTTCTTCTTCAGGATTTGGGTTATTTATTTGTTTGTTCAGAATAACGAAATATTCTGCAGGGTTGTATATAAAGAAAGCTGCTGCACTGCGCATGCGCTGAGTAGACAGCCGCCAACACGGACGTTTTTTTCTTTTTTTTTTCGTCTAGAAAAAACAAACACATCATCATTAAATTAATAACTTAATAAAACCATGTCGTATTAAAAGTTAATATCTGTACAACTTGGAATTGATTCACGTTTATGTGTTTTAAATTATTATTAATATTATTTTTTTAAATTGTATTTTAAATATCGCTTACACACTTCCGCATTGACAACCTCGCGAGATTCCGCCGCGCGCGCGCGCGCGCGCCCCCCCCCCCGGCTCGATGACGTCATCCAAGCGTTTGATTTGTGAGGGGGGCAACGACTCTGTGACGTGGGCGATGATGTATAAATAGAAAAGTGTACCACCACTCCAGCTTCAGTGATTTCGCTCTTAATCCTCAAGCAACACAAAGACAGATCGATTCGACAAACAATGAAGAAGGTTTATAGAAGTCTGCCGTCCCTGTTTAAGAGGTCCCAACCCAAGCTGAACATAGACGAAGATAAAGAAGTTCTCTTTGTTGGAACCGAGCAGGAAAATGTTGACGAGGGTATAGAAACACGTCTGAAAGGGCAGAGTCTCGCTAAGGAGCTCTTCGAGGATAAGGAGTCCAGGCGTCCAGAGGTCGTCCGAGAGCTGAGCGAGAACCTGGAATTAGCCGAGGAGATGTTGAAAGTGTACGTGAAGTTTTTTAAATTCGATTCTCTCTCCATGAGCAGCGCTCTTCAAGCTTTCCTCGAAATCCTTTGGCCGGAGGACGAACTTGAGCTCCAGCATCTGTTCATATCTCACTTCTCCGAGCAGTTCCTCAAGGCTAATAAAATGCCCAACGATTTCCAGATTCCAGCGTACTACCTGAGCTGGGCCATAATCATACTGAATGCCGATCTCCATGGCGGGAACAAAGGGAGGAAAATGACTTGTAAAGAATTCATAGAAAGCTTGAATGACGTGAGTCAAAGGTGCCACTGTCAGTATCCTCAGAAGGACTTGGAGTTTATCTATAGGAAGATCAAAATGGCCCCACTAAACGCGTTTGCCGTACGGACTCGAAGCCGAAGCGATGCCGACTGTGATTCGACATTAAGGGCTGACGATAACACTAACAGGACGGTCCACAAAAGAGGAGATCTCATCTGCAAAAGAGTCATGGATAAGAACGGCACAAAAACCAAAACACCCCAGCGAGCATGGAAACCGTACACTGCAGTTTTGAAAGGTATGGTTCTGTATTTAGAAAATTATTTGGATGAGCCGGACAGCGAGACCGACATCAGGCTCCATCATGCCGTGGCGTACCCTCTGAATTACAAAAAGAGGCCCCATGTGCTGTGCCTCAGGACCGCAGACTCCAGAGTCTTTTACCTCCAGACTGGGAGTGAAGAAGAGCGGGCATCTTGGGTCATGACCATTAACCGCATCGCAGCTCGTTACTCTGCTCCTCACCTCTATGCTGTTTCTCAGAATACAAAGCAGCATCACCCATGGGTTCTACCTACGTACCCCACCAAATTGTCTCTAAAGCAGCAGCTGGAATACTATAAGCACTGGTTACAGAAGGTTTTAGAACTTATGGATTTCACTTGTACACTGTCTGGAAAGAACGATGTTATATGGGAACGCATGGTGCAAGAGGTGACACGCTACCAAACATATGTTAGCACGTTACAGGAGCTTGTTGCAGAAGATGATCGTCATGACGACGATGATGCTGGAGAAGGCTGTAGCTACTCAAATTTCCCTCAGTGATTTCCGCGATCTCAAATAAAAATATCAAAGCGTCTTTTTGCGCTTCATTGATTTCGCTGAAGCATGTTTTAAAGACTCGGACATGTAGAGGATGTTGCTATTGCAGCCTGTGGGCGTAGGGCATTTGAGCCTCCTACCTTTGGTGAGGTTACCCTTGCTTGTCCGAAAAGCTCGATAGCTCATCTGCTCTTGGAAAAGAAATAACTCGGAAATGTTGCTAGAACGGCAGGAGTTACAAATGCAACACACCCGCGGGCTTGAGCACCACATTTATGGTGCTTGATATACGTCTGACTGAGTCCTCTGTGGCTGAGGGCATCCTCGAGTGTCTCAGGGCATCCTCCTGCAGTGCTTGACACCCTAGGGTAGAACTAAAAGGCAAGCTAAGGACAAAGCGCCGCGCTCGCATGCGCAGAAGAGAGTGAGAGAGTCATAGCGCTCGCACATGGAAGTGAAAGAGAGAGAGCTTGCATGCTCAAGAGAGTACTTTGCCCTTCTGGTCCACTGTCGTCCTTATACCAAAGGCAAGAAGTCTTCCATAACAGAATAACTACTGCTGCAATACCTGTAATATTACTGTGGTTTAATCCTTAGAGCTCTGAGAATTTTGAAGATTTTTTTGCATTACTTGGTTTTAATGATTATATCAAGGCTTAGAGATTGCCCAGTATAGAGGCAATATGAAGAAATTAATTTTATTTAACTTTAACCAACTATATAAACATAACTGAGCAAAAACAATTAAAAAAAAAGTTAGATAGACGTTTTTAAAAATAAATTATCAAACACACAGTGATTAAACCTTATTTAATGAAAACTAAAACTATTTAAAAAAATTAAAACAATAACAAAACACAAATGAAAAAAACATTATTAAAGCAAATTATTGTAAAAAAAACACATACTGAACCTTATTTACAGATTATTATTATAAACACTTTTATTCTTAAACATAAAAAATATATTAAAAATGATACAAAAACAAAATATTTTCATTAAAAAACATATTGCCTAGGCAGATTTTACCTTTTTTTTTTTTTTTTTTTTTTTAATAAATTGTTGTCAAACACACCATCAAACCTTACTTACCTTAATCTTTATTCATGCGAAAAAACAAAGAAGTAAAGTCTAATTAAAAGCACACTTCAAAGCAATCTTTTGCGGTATTTCCTATGAACACCCATAAAAAACATGCAGTATTTCTTAGCGTATGTGACCCAGGTATACAGTCTTGTGCAAAAGTTTAGGCACCCCTTGATAAGTAACAGTTTTTCAAGATTTTCTATTTGGAAAGATGTTAACACAGTCTCTCTCTTGGAAATGGATAAATGCACAATATTTTCAGCAAACATTGGTGCATAGTTACTTTTCATAAATTGAACAAAGATAAAAAATAAAAACATTATTTTGCACTGTGCAAAAGTTTGGGCACCGCACATAATCAGTACTTAGTAACACCTCTGGCAGATATAACACACAGTCTGCAAGCGCTTTTTATAGCTAAAAGTCTTTCAATTCCTGTATTTGGGATTTTTTCCTATTCTTCCTTGCAATAGGCTCCTAGTTCTGTAATATTCTTTGATTGTCTTGCATGCACAGCTCTTGTAATTCTAACGACAATTTTTCAATGATGTTTAAATCAGGGGACCTTCAGCTTGTGTCTCTTGAGGTGTTGCATAGTGGATTTCGAGGTATGTTTAAGATCACTGTCCTGTTGTAGAAGCCATCCTCTTTTCAGCTTCAGCTTTTTTACAGATGGTGTGATGTTGTGGTGCTGGTATTTAGTGGAATCCATTCTTTCCTCCCTCCACCTATGCAATGTTTCCTGTGCCACTGGCTGCAACACAACCCCAAAGCATAGATCCGCCCCCATGCTTAATAGGCGAGGTGTTCTTTTCATGAAATGTTGCTCCTTTTTTTCTCCAAACATGCCTTTGCTGATTGTGGCCAAAGAATTCTATTATAACTTCATCAGTCCACAGCACTTTTTTTTTCCAAAGTGCATCAGGCTTCTGTAGAGGTAGATGTTCTGTTACATACTTCTGATGTTGGATTTTATGATTGGGACACAGATAAGGTTTTCTTCACCACCCCTGCTGAGTCTGCTTCATCTACCTGCAGGTTTTTTGGCAGTGAAATGGGGGTTTTGATTTGTCTTTCTGACCAGCATACGAGCAGTTCTCTCCGAAAGTTTTCTTGGTCTTACCCTGAACTGCCATCTCTTAATTACATTACATGTAACTGTGGAAACTGCAAGCTGACAACGCTTTGCTATCTTCTTGTAGCATTCTCCTGCATTGTGGGCATCAATAACTTTCATTTTCGGCTGCTTAGAGGAGCCCATGGTTGTTGAGTGTCCAAAGCAGTCAAAGCATTTGTAAAGATCTGAAGTTGGAATTTGTTAATGACAGCTGTTACCATGCATCAGATCGAACGAGCTGATTAAGGTCTGAAACCTTGTAAAAAGAATCGGAGACTCTGGAACTCTTAGGATGTCCAAACTTTTGCACAGTGCCATAATAATGTTTTTTTGTTTGTTTGTTTAATTTATGGCATAAAATAAAACCAGGGCCTTCTGCATGGTAGACGAGAAACCTACAACCTGGACACCAGTGCCCAAATAAAAACTACTAATAATATTAATTTACAAAGCAGTAACATGTAGTCAGTAGCACTGGGTTTTCCTATTGCATGATTGCAGAATAGTTCCTCCGGTCTATGCAACACTTTCTGACTTACATAGGCAAAGGAATTCCATAGGCACATACAACCTCATGTTTTATGTTTCTGTTATGTCCAGAAAATAATGAGTTTTTTTGTTAAGTTTTTCACAATGCAATTGACTTATCTTAAATGTTTTTATGTGGTTTAAAAATATTGAGAATTTTGGTGTGAGTTTTTTTTTTTTTTTTGTCATTAACTAATGTTGGGTTTTCAGGGTGGATCAATGCCACTCATGTTCTAAGGGTCAATAAATAAGTTCATTTAAATGAATACTTGATGGCATTTGATTTCCATAATCCAAACAAATAAACTAAAATAAAAAAATATATAATAAAATAAATACATAAATATAAACATATTTATATTTATAAAAATACTATATTATTATAATAATATTATATTATTATAACAATAAATACATAATAAAAAATTAATGCTAAAATGTGCTCTAATTTAACAAATAAAAATGCATTCTGTAATCCTGTATATTTACCATTTATGGAAAGAGTCTCCAGTGTCATCACAGTCAGTAAGTGTTAAGCCTTGGAGGAACGGTTGAATAACACAGTTTTATAATATTTTATTTACTAAACTATCTGTCCAGTGTTGATGGTGCTGTACCTAGGAAATAAACAGATTTAACATGTGTAGTGTAGCCAAAAAATTAAAATAACGACAAAATCACCACCTGGATTTAACTAGGCAAATAGTTAAGAGCCTTCAACTGAATAATTACTGCGGTGATTAATATTGTTCAGCTGTAACAAGAACCTTGTCAACAGATATATCCTGTGGTCATGGCAAATTATTATCATATATATATGTTTTTTTTTTTTTTTTCACAAACACCACCATACACAGTATGATGTGCAGTGAAATGCTTACACAACTGTTTGCGACCTTGGGAAAGGAAAAAGGAAGTAAGAATGCAAATTTTGTTACAATAAAATAAAAGTAAAAAGTAGAAATATGTGAAGTATATTAATTGTAAGAATGTAAAAATATAAGAACTGTATAAATGAACTACAAAACATGTGGAATGTGCAAACAGTGAAATTGTCCATCTTGAAAGTGCAGTAGTGCAATTGTAATCCTCTTTTATAATTAACATAACCAGAAATGCAACATGTATGTTTTGTGTACTTCAGTCCTGTGCAAATGTTCAGTGTGACTGATTTCGATGTGTGAAGGAAACATAGCAATTCCAAAATCAGTCGAGTCCTATGTAGACTTCTGGTTAAGAGTCTGTATAGCCGGGGCCTCCGAGTGGCGCAGTGGTTAAGGCGCTCGCCCTATCATCCGGAGATCGCTAGTTCGAATCCCGGGTGGTGCTGTAACCTCTCGCAGCCGGAGGTCTAGAGAGAGCTGATTGGCCGAGCTCTCTCAGAGGGGAGGGATGAGAGGTACATAGTGCTCCGACATTAATCACGGCTCTACAGCCAGTCAGGGGCGTCTGTGAGCTCGCGCAGCAGAGGGAGCAGATAGCGCTGTCCTCCGAGTGTGTTACGCCGCCCCCAACGGTGCGCGAGCGAGCAGTTCGAAAAGATGCGGTCGGCTGGCGTCACGTGGTTCGGAGGAAACATGTGACAGGGAGGAATTGGACACGACTCAATTAGGGAGAAAATCGGGGAAAAATCCAAAAAAAAAAAAAAAGAGTCTTCTGCGTAAAGAAGCTTCTCCTCAGTCTTTCTGTGTTAGTCTTCAGGGAGGGGAAACGCTTTCCTGACCGCAACAGGGAGAACAGTCCCTTGTTGGAGTGATTGAGGTCTTTCACAATCTTCCTGGCCTTGGTCGAGCACCACCTGTGGTGGCTGGCTATGGCTTCTGTAAACACATTGATGTCATGAGAGCTGTGCCCAAAACATGGCATGAAGAAGATGGTGGCTTTGATTGTTTTGTAACAATGGTTC
Source organism: Clarias magur (assembly GCA_013621035.1). Lineage (NCBI taxonomy): Eukaryota > Metazoa > Chordata > Actinopteri > Siluriformes > Clariidae > Clarias > Clarias magur. The sequence continues at coordinate 882,417 of QNUK01000236.1, read as the reverse complement.
TTTCACGCAAAGTAAACATTATGACATTTTATAGCCAGTAGTTCCAGGCCTGGAACTACTGCAAGAGGTCTGCAAGAGAATGTGAGAGCATGTGGTGCTGTTGTTTACCATTAAACACACACTGCCTCCCCTTGACCTGCCCGATTACAGTGTCCTGTCCATGTAGTGAACAGAGAACAACACGGCCGGCTGAAGCAGTGGAGATTGCATTGCTGAATGTCTCTAAATGTCAGGGTAGAACTTTACCCTGGCCCTGAAGTCATTGAGCTTGTTTTCCAGAGACTGGATGAGCAGGATGCCAGGCAAAGTTGTCCGGTGTGCACGGGCTCTTAGCCTGTTCTTGACACTGGCTTCTGGTCTAGTCCTTTGGTCTCCCTCAGGATCACAGTTGGCCAGCTTGGATCTGGGATTTAAAACACATTATTAAAACCTAGAAGCATAGTGCTGACTATCAACATTGATGTTGTGGGGAAAATTTTTGAATGATCAAAATCAGTGATGACGTGATTAAATAGTAAAAAAAAAAAAAAGACTCATGAATACTGAAGAATAAGTTAAACACAGGAATATGATTAAATACCCATCACAATGAAAGAACACTACAATGTTTGCCTTAACACACAAAAAAACATGTTTTTATGAAACATTTTCACACCCGAACTCATTTAACACCAGATCAACTGAACCAGATCAACTGGTTAAATAGTTCAGCGGTAGAAATAATAAAAACTGGCTTGTTCAACCCCTTCAAATATAATATGATGATGAATTAAAATTACTATTTTACATGATAAACTGGTTGGCCTTTCCAATTCAACATAATTGACAATTAAAGAATATCATCCTATCATACTAAAACACTGTTCCATTTTTTGTTTTTCATATTCATGTGACCTAAAAGCATTTACTAAATACTTTACAACATGCCTGTCAATTCATTAAATGTGATTGATGTCATGATGTATGCTCTATCTGCTCCGTTTTTCTCACGCTGTCACTTTCCCTCCATGTGCTCATGTTTACACTACCCTGTCTGTGTCCTTCCACGCCCCTGCTTCCGCCTCGTCTGCACACCTGTCTCGAATCACCGGCTGATTTCTCCAGCATTTAAGCACGCGCTGAACGCGACTTAAATCGCTGGATTATTGTGCGTTCTTACCTCAATTTTCTCGCGTTTTCTTGGATTGTCTTCACGTTGCCAAGTTCGCTTTGTTTCTCGTTTTTGCTTTCCGCCTCTCGTCTCGGATTTTGTTTGCCCCGCTCTTTGATCTCCCGTTTTTTGACCTCACGTGTTCTCTTCTGGTTTTTTGGCTTCTCGTTCACTTTTTCGGATATATCGCCTCGCTATTTGATCTTACGGTTACTGAAACTCCGCTTGTCTTTTTGATTTCGCCTCTTGCCTTCTGTTTTGGCTCTGACGCTTCGCCGACTGACTTCCTGGTTTCCGACCCTTGCTTTCGCTCCTTAACTACGCCCCCTTCCAAGCCTGCGGTTTCTTTTCCGCGTTTGGATCCATCTCGCCCCGTGTCGACTCGTGACAGAATAATCCAGCCGTGATATGGATCCAGCGGAGTTTAACCGCATGAGAACGGCCCTAGAGAGCCAAGGCGCCTTGCTCGGAGCGCATCAACAGGAGCTGCTCTCCACCAAGCAGTCACTGGCAGATGTCACTTCCCAGCTCCAAAGGTTCAGTGTATCTCCAGCATCAAGTGGGACTTCTGGTGAGCAACGACAGCCACGCCTCCCCGCTCCCCCCACCTATGAAGGAGACCCAGGAACGTGCCACTCCTTTCTCTCCCAGTGCTTGCTCAAGGGCCGCCTGTACTCACTATCTCCCAAGGAACGTGAGACTATGAATCAATACATCACTGAGTCCCTCACAGCAGGCATTATTCGCCCCTCCTCCCCAGCAGGGGCCAGATTTTTTGGGGGGGGCAAAAAAGATGGGTCCCTTCGTCTGTGCATTGATTACAGGGGCTTAAATGACATCACAGTCAAGAACCGGTATCCTCTTCCATTAATGGCTACTGCCTTTGAAGTCCTCCAAGGAGCCATGATTTTCACCTAGCTAGATTTACGCAACGCATATCACCTCGTCCGTATCCAAGAAGAAGACGAATGGAAGACGGCCTTCAACACACTCACAGGACACTACGAATACCTGGTGGTCCCCTTTGGCCTGACTAACGCCCCCGCCGTCTTCCAGGCCCTTATTAACGACGTTCTCAGGGATTTCCTCAACTCCTCAGTATTCGGTTACCTCGACGACATATTGGTCTTTTCCCGGGACCTGGAGGATCACCACCATGTTCGGCAGGTACTGCAGAGACTGCTGGAGAACAATCTGTTCGTCAAGGCAGAAAAATGCAAGTTACACGTCATGTCCACCACGTTCCTCGGGTTCATCATTGGCCCCAAGGGCATCAAGATGGAACCCACCAAGCTTCAAGCTGTTGCAAGCTGGCCCACTCCCACCTCATGACCAGAACTTCAGAGATTTCTGGGCTTTGCCAACTTTTACCGCCGCTTCATTCGGGGTAACAGCTCTATAGCTGCCCCCTTAACGACTCTAACGTCCCCCAAGAACAACTTTCACTGGAACGGAGGCCGAGAGGGCCTTTGCTGAACTCAATGGTCGATTCACGTCCACCCCCATTCTAACCATCCCGGACCCGTCACGACAGTTCATTGTGGAAGTCGATGCCTCCAGCACCGGGGTAAGGGGTGTCCTGCCCCATCAAAAAGAACTATGGCATCGGTGATCGCGAGCTCCTGGCTATCAAGTTAGGCCTGGAGGAATGGAGACACTGGCTAGAGGGGACAGAGATTCCCTTTCTGGTCTGGACTGATCATAAGAATCTCAAATATCTATGGGGCGCCAAGAGACTCAATGCCCGCCAAGCTCGATGGTCCCTGTTTTTCGGCAGATTCAATTTCACCCTCTCGTATCGTCCAGGATCCAAGTACTCCAAGCCTGACGCACTCTCAAGACAATTTACAGCCTCCCACGACACCCACGCCAATGACACAATCCTTCCTCCTCCCTCCTTGCTCGGAACTCGACTTCGAAACGAAGGTTAAGCAAGCCCTAATCCACGAGCCAGGGCCTAGCAATGTTCCCCCTAAACGCCTTTTCGTTCCTCTCTCCCTGCATTCCCAGGTCCTGGAGTGGGCCCACAGCTCGAAACTCTCCTGCCATCCTGGCGCAATCCGCACCCTGGCACAAACGCAACGGCGATTTTGGTGGCCCACACTCAAGAAGGATGTCTCCAGCTTTGTGGCAGCATGTGACATCTGTGTGAGATCTCAACACGGCCCCCGCGGGGTTCCTCAGGCCCCTGCCAATTCCACACCGTCCCAACATCACCATGGACTTTGTTACAAGGTTACCCGCGTCCGATGGGCACACCTGCATCATGACAATGGTGGATCGATTTTCGAAAGCCGCTCACTTTGTTCCGCTGCCAAGTCTGCCTTCCGCCAAGGAGACCGCCGAACTCATGATCAATCACGTCTTCAAGCTCCATGGTCTCCCAAAAGACGTTATCTCAGATCGGGTTCGCCTCACGATTCTGGAAGGCCTTTTGTAAGCTGATTGGGTCCACTCCCAGTCTGTCCTCAGGGTTTCAACTCCAATCAAACGGTCAGACAGAGAGAAAGAACCAGTCCCTCGAAGTTGCCCTGAGGTGCATGACCTCCCGCGATGCTACTTCATGGAGTAAGTTCCTGCCTTGGGTGGAGTACGCCCACAACTCCCAGATCTCATCATCAACCGGCCTGTCACCATTCCAGTGCTTTTTGGGGTTTCAGCCGCCCCTATTCCCGTCTCAGGAGGAGGAGGCCAATGTTCCATCCGCCCAAGCCTTCATCCAACGCTGCAAGAGAACTTGGCAGCAAGCAAGGAGGATGCTATTACACGTCGGCAAAAGGTACAAGGCTCAAGCAGACATCAAGCGCTCTCAGGCCCCTAAGTACAGAGTGGGGCAGAGAGTCATGCTCTCCACCCGAGACATTCCCCTAAAGACCGTCTCTCGTAAACTCTCCCCTCAATACATTGGACCCTTCACTGTCACCAAGGTCATCAATCCATGCGCAGTTAAGCTCTTGCTCCCCTCAACGATGCGACGGATCAATCCTACGTTCCATGTCTCCCAATTACGCCGTTCATGCCCATTAATGGATTATTGTGCGTTCTTACCTCAATTTTCTCGCGTTTTCTTTGATTGTCTTCACGTTGCCAAGTTTGCTTTGTTTCTCGTTTTTGCTTTCCGCCTCTCGTCTCGGATTTTGCTTGCCCCGCTCTTTGATCTCGCGCGTCCTCTTCTGTTTTTTTGGCTTCTCGTTCACGTTTTCGTATATATTGCCTCGCTATTTGATCTTACGATTACTGAAACTCCACTTGTCTTTTTGATTTCGCCTCTCGCCTTCCGTTTTGGCTCTGACGCTTCGCCGACTGACTTCCTGGTTTCCGACCCTCGCTTTCGTTCCTTGACTACGCCCCCTTCCAAGGCTGCGGTTTCTCTTCCGCGTTTGGATCCATCTCGCCCCGTATGGACTCGTGACAATTGATTCATCGTACTATATGGCCTTGCGTAACAATGGTCATGTAGCTCAATCTATCAATTTTTGGTGAATCATGACACACAAATGTCATGAAAAAAACAGGTCTGTTTTGTACTCATACTGATGCTGTCTCAGGTAAAATATATATTTTTTTATTTATCATCTATTGCAGGATGTATTAAATATCTAATGCTATACATAAGTTTGGTTTAAATCTCTTGTTTTCATCAACAAAAGACACTTGGGATGGGTGCTGTTATGGATCATGCTAATGTTTTGAGCCATATGTCCCAGCTAAATAATTTAAATAAAATCCTGTTAAATAACAAGTTACTGGCAGACTGGCAGCACATACACTAGCAATCTACAATTTAAAGAGTATTTTCATAAACATGAAACAGTACAGTATATTTCTGTATTTTGTACAATTTACAGTACCGTGCTGGCATTTCTGTAAAACGTTTAGTAATAACAATACAAGTAATAACAAAACAGTACATTACCAGTAACATGTTGGTGTTTACTTTCTACGGGTACTGTGACGTGTACTGTGTACTGTACAGTACCTTTTAAGGCAGGTCAAAGCATAATATAGCTTTGGAAATTCAAGTCTGTCTTCAAAGTGTGTAATCACTCCTTGGCTCATCGTTTTCCTCCAGTTTATTCCAGAGTATCATTGCAAAAAAGCAGTAAGCAGTAATTTAGAAACTTTCCCTAGAATTGTCAAGCAACAATAACAACTCAGATAGTAAGGTGATATTCACACAGCATTGACTAACAAAAACATGTCTCAACTCAAGCTTAAGTAAAGCCCAAAAGGGAATCCGTGTATAATTAAAAATCATTAATTATATAAATAACTTTGTAGTACCTGATCAGCAGAAATAATTAAAATAAACAATACTACTACTACTAACTTTTAACATGCAATATTTGATCAATTCTAAGAAACATTCAAGGCCATTATAACTTCTGGGATTTTGGAATTCTCATAGACCGCTCACTGTGTAAAGACTTCTTTAAATTATTTTAACAAATTGCAATAAAAGACAAATTAATAAAACAAATTACAATAAAAGAAATTACAAGTTAAGCTTTTGTTCTGTTTGCCACAGTTATCTTTTAAACAAACCTGTTAAATAATTCCTTGACAGTTTTAACATTGCGTTAAAAGTAATGGAAAGTTTCTTGTGGTTTAATGTGGCAACATCAGTCTGTAAATAATTGTTTTGACAGACTGATGTTGCCACATTAAACCACAAGAAACTTTGCATTAGTTGAGACACTTCATTCTGAAATTCTTAAATGTGTCTGAAATTGAATAAGTGAAAGACTAAATGTATAGAAATTAGGAAGAAACACTTTATAATCTTAAAGGTGTGGATTTGGGTTTTGTAACATAGCTAGTCCTCAAGCAACATAGTCCCTGAACATACATTATAGCATGTCATCTGTTGTCTTTATCATGCTTTTTTGCTGTTTGTTCAGCATTAAATAATTATTTGAGCACGAATGGCTGAAATGTGGTTCTGAATTTATGACTGAAATAACGCTGCTCACATAACGCATGCTTTCACTTCAATTTACATTAATTTGAGGAGAGCATTGAACCACTGCAGTTCTTCAGAAAAGGCATCAAACCCCTAAGATTTTTAACCAGGGCTGGCCTAGAACGAGAACCCGAGAACCTTCCATGATAAACCTCCAAAAAGTGTGCATTGGCTCTCCAGCGCTGATCTCATACCGTCAAAATCTGCTAGATTAATATCGCTGGCTATATTATTCTGGCACAGGGTGGAGGAAAATGAGGTGAATCCAAGTGCAGATGGATGATAGCAATGTTAGACTGGAGCATGGTTGGAAGGCAGAAGTAAGCGGCCAAACCGGAGAAACAAACAGCAAAGCATTAGAGCCAAATCGCAGCGCGAGATCTATAGTCAAAAGGGGAAGCATACCAGAAATGCTGGCTTTTGAACTGAAAAATATTAACACACTGTAAGGTCTCCCTCATCTTTTGTGATTTTCAACAGTAATGTCAAATTTGGACTCATCTGACCATAGAAGTAACGTCTCGGGTTACTTGGCTGTAACCCTGTTCCCTGATAAAGCAGGAATGAGATGCTGCGTGAAAACGCTATGGGAACATCTCTTTGTTGCCCGGTTGTGAAGCCTGTGCATGCCAAAACCGCCGAATACCTTCGGCTTATAACCTCTGCCAGGCATGACGTCACCGAATAAGGTGCACATGCAGGTTATAAATAGGAGTGAACCGGAAACATCCTCAGATCTTTTTGACTTCAGGACCGCTTTGTGTTTGCGTGTCCATGTGCCATGTCCAGGCACGCCAGCAGTGCGGCATTGGAACGCAGCATCTCGTTCCTGCTTTATCAGGGAACAGGGTTACAGCCAAGTAACCCGAGACGTTCCCTTTCAAAAAGTTGTCTGCTCCTATATTCATATGCCCTGGAATGTAAATCGCCCTGAGGGACAGGAACTTGTCCTGTGCCCAAAGCAGAACCTGGTGCGCTAGCTTGTTCAAGCGGCGCGAGCACAGTCCACCCTGGCGATTTATGTACGAGACTACCGCAGTGCTGTCCACCCGCACTAGGACATGGTAGCCTCTCAACTGCTGGAGGAAGTGTTTCAGGGCTAGAAACAGAGCCATCATTTCGAGGCAATTGATGTGCCATGCGAGAAGATGACCTCTCCAGCTCCCTTGTGCTGGACGGCCATCCAACACCGCACCCCAGCCCGTGAGGGAAGCGTCTGTCGTTAGCATCTTGCGACGACTAGACGGACCTAGAGTGGGACCCAAAGTCAGAAACCGGGGTCTGAACCACATAGAAACGGTACGAAGCCCCCGGCGCATAACCCTTATTAGCCTCTGGGGGTTGGCCCTTGAATGAAACCCCCTGGCTCTTAGCCACAGCTGAAACGCTCTCATGTGCAGAAGGCCCAAAGGTATCACCGTGGCCTAAAGATTTCTGAAAGTGATGAACAGTGACCTTCTGGCCTAGCTTGATTTCCTTCAGGGTGTTGAGAATGGATTCGACACGAGCAGGCGACAACTGTGCCCGCATTGTGACAGAATCTCATGTGACACCCAAATATGTTGTCCTCTGAACAGGAAGGAGAACGCTTTTTGTGGCGTTGAGTCTCAATCCTAAAGAATGAAGATGGGCTAGGGCGACATCCCAATGTCGAAGCGCTAGCTCCTGAGACTGGGCCAGAATCAGCCAGTCGTTTATATAATTAAAAATACGAATGCCCTGGAGTCATAAAGGAGCCAGAGCTGCATCCATGCATTTTGTATATGTGCGGGGTGACAGAGCTAGGCCAAATGGAAGGACCCAATACTTGTAAGCTTCGCCCCCAAAAGCGAACCTCAGGAACTTCCTGTGCTGTGGCAATATTTCTATATGGAAATATGCGTCCTTGAGATCGATTGTCACAAACCAATCCTCTAGTTGGATTTGAGAAACAATCATTTTGACAGTCAACATTTTGAATCTGGATTTCCTGAGATAGCGGTTCAAGCCGCGAAGATCCGAGATCGGACTCAACCCTCCCCCTGTCTTGGGCACCAAAAAGTACCGACTGTAGTAGCCCGACTCTCTGTCTGGGAGGGGAACATGTTCTATGGCCCCTTTTCCCAGCAGAGTCTGTAACTGCTGGGCCAGCAGATGTGCTCGATCCGGTTTCACGGAAGTGGTCTCGGAAGTGGAAGTGGCCGTTGAAACGCGGAGGACGATGTGCAAACTGAATCCTGTAGCCTGTGCCTACAGTCCTTTGTACCCAAGGAGATACACCTGGCTGCTGCCAGCTTCTCCGAAAGGGGCACAAGCTTTGAAACTTTGGCTGGATGGGGGGGGGGATGGGGGGGTGTTAGGTGTTGGGAGATGAAGTGTGGCAGGAGATGCCTGAACACCCAAATTTTCATTGGAGACCGGCGCTCCCCGAAACACCAGTGGTGGCGGGGATTGAACACCGGCCTCCCAGGTGTGCCTGGGAGGAGGCCCTGTTTTGTGATTAAAATCCAGGCGCCCCTCAGGCACGAACCTCAGGGCTTCTTCTTTGAAGAGAGGAAGCTCCTCAGATCCGGGCTTTTCGAAGCATATTTTTGAGAAGAGCGGCGAGCCCCACCCCAGTCTTTACGGGGGGGTGCGCGGCTGGTCACGCTCTCCTTCTGCACCTCACGCCTGATAGGGGCCAGACCTGGCCGAGGCTGGGTGGCCGACGGTCCCGGTTCTTGAGCACGGCGGGGAAGGAACCTCCCAAAGGCCTGTTCATATAGCTTCGCCTCTCGAACCTAGTGGCGACGGAATTAACAGCGTCACCAAAAAGGCCGGAAGGCGAGAGGGGGGCATCGAGGAGGACAGTATGATCCTTATTCTTGATGCCCGTGAGGTTCAGCCACAGATGCCTCTTCGTGGATACCATGGCAGCCATAGAACGGCCCAGCACGGGCCATCTGCTTGGTTGCACAGAGAGACAGGTCTGTGGCTCGGCGCAGCTCTGCAAACGCCCTGTCATCAATAACCCCGCCGGTGCTCAGGTCCTTCAGCAGGTTAGCCTGGTAAGCCTGCAAAACCGCCATGGTGTGCAGTGAAGCACCAGCCTGTCCTGCTGCCTGAAAAGCTTTACCCACCAAAGCAGATGTCAATCTGGACAGCTTGGAGGGGAGAGTAGGTTTTTTCAGGGAGGATGATGTTCCAGGAGAGAGATAGCCCGCAAGCGTCTCTTCTATCTGGGGCATCATCATATAACCGCGTGCTTTCGCATCAATGATATTCGAATAAGTCGAAGGCACAAAAACACGCAATGAATACGGCTTGCTCCATGAAAGAGTTAATTCATCATGGATGTCACCAAAGAAGGGGAGGGAGAGACATTGAGGCTCCTCCCCCCGGCCACCCGACAGAAACCTGTCGTTCAATCTCGAACGCTTGGGGGAATCTCGCTGCTGCGGCAGTCGATATGGAATCGCTCTACCGCACGCGTTATAACCTCTAATAATTCCTCAAAAGCTCTGTCAGCACTGGAGGAGCGTTGTGAGGAGGCTACTTCCATGGAAGCGGGAGAGGAGGATTCCTCCGCTCCTTCACAAGAGGCGCCGGAGTGCGCTTACGAAGCGGAAGCTAAAACTTCCTGATCCGGCGAGAGCGAGAGAGAAATTGGAAATTCCATCTCGTGCACGTCTGCCAGATCAGCAAGCGAGCCCCAGGAATGCGCCGCGGCTCGCGGTTTCTCTTTAAAGAAAATGAGCCGCGCGAAGCACCTTAATAGGGAGAAGATCACAGTACTCACAGTCTTCCTGAAGCCCAAGGCGAGCGTGTTCTTCCCCCAAGCACTCGAGACAAAATTCATGAAGATCGCCCTCCGAAAGAGATTTATCGCACGGAGGCACGCATCTCTTAAGCAACTCCGCCATATCGGTGAGTTAATGCTGTTATTTTCCTTTTTATTTTTGCTTTCGTTATGGCTTGCACATGGACACGCAAACACAAAGCGGTCCTGAAGACAAAAAGATCTGAGGATGTTTCTGGTTCACTCCTATTTATAACCTGCAGGTGCACCTTATTCGGTGACGTCATGTCTGGCAGAGGTTATAAGCCGAAGGTATTCGGTGGTTTTGGCATGCACAGGCTTCACAACCGGGCAACAAAGAGATGTTCCCATAGCGTTTTCACTTAGCATCGAGTGTAGCTTTTGAAAGGGAACTACTTTAGTAACTGTTTCTTTTGAAGATCAGGAGGGACAACTGGTGAAGAATGCTGGCATTAATGCATTATAAGTGGCCACTGGAATGTAGTTAATATCGTTAGTCCTTTGTTGATAGACACAAAGTATATGAAGCAAGCTACCACCCCATTTGTCAGGTTGGTTTTCATAAGAGGTTTCAGGGAAACTATGAGCACACAGAACTGAGAAAATCTAGAACAGTACACTAAGAAACAGAGAACTAAAAGACCTATTTGAAGAAGAAGAGAGCTCCCTGGGGGTAATAAATACACTGAGGGTGACTTTAGAAAGACTTTGCCCTGGGTATTGCAGCCAGAATGGCTGTGCACCAAAACAGGCTGGATTGGTAGGCATCCATGCCTTTCAATCACCACATGAGCATATGCGTGGTCTGTGGATCATGGGTAAAGGTGTATGTAAATTAATTATAGGCAGAATTATACAGTGAGTATGAATCATACCATTAAATTATGTGCTTAAATCTGGATATTGAATAATTTTACTCAGTCGTTCCAAGTGACAGAGCGAGTATTTGGGATTTATTTGTATTAATAACTGTGTGCTAAAATTAAAAAGTCAGGTCATATGCCAAGAGGGGGTGTTATAGATTATACTAATGTTGTGAGTTGTCATACTAACTAAAGGCGAAATAATGTCCGAAGCTAAATGTGCTGCTGACGTGGAGGCAAGAAAATTTGCGGCTCATCAGGAGAGGAAATTTCTCAAGAGGTTTCGCAAGCCTCTGCAACAGCTTGTAATGGTTGCAACCGCTGTAGACAGAGAAGTCACTAGCCATGCGGAAACTGAGGCAGAGGCAGTTGGTTATACAGTCAAAACCCTTTAAGGACTGGGGTTACTTTCACCTCTGAAGAATATGATAAATTGCTCATTGTTTACAACCATAAAGGGTAACAACCGACCTTGCGCTGGAAGGGAAGTTGTAAGAACATGAGTCACAGAACCAGATGTTCTGATGCACTGAGATTTTGTTCTTAGATTTTGTTTCTAATTGGGGTGCACAGGTCCTGATACTCATATTCTGTTTCACTTTGAACCATTTTTGCTTAGTTATTCTCATCTATCTCATAACCCAAATTCTGGAAAAGTTTTTTTTTTAATAAAATGAAAACTACTTTGCAGTAGAACATGGATAACATAAATGTTTAAACTGAGAAATTGTACAATCTTACCCACAAAATGAGCTCATTTAAAATTTGATACCAGCTTCTCTAAAACGGTGGCATGTTTAATATATATATATATATATATATATATATATATATATATATATATACACCTTTCAGCATTCCTAGTGCCTTCCAAAACATGCAAGCTGCCCATACCATATGCACTTACAGTATGAAGCCCACACCATCGGAGATGCTGGCTTTGGAACTTAACGCAGATAACACGCTGGAAGGTCTCCCTCCTCTTTAGCTTGGAGAACACAGTATCTGTCAAAAATTGTATTGATCTTACCCTAGAACACTTTTCCACCTAGAGACAGCCTCGTCCCAAAGGACATGATGGCACTTCTGGACCATGTTCACATATGACTTCCTTTTTGAATAATAGAGCTTTGGGTGGCATTTGCAGATGGGATGACAAATTGCGTTTCCCGAAATGGTTTCTGGAATTATTCCTGGGCCCATTTAATAATGACATTGACACAATCATGTCAATGAGTGATGCAGTGTCATCAAAGAGCATCCAACAAAGATATTCAGCCTTGTCTCTTATACACAGTGATTTCAGCAGTTCTTCTAAATCTTTTAATGATGTTATGCTCTGCAGATGATGAAATTTGCAAAGCAGGCACATGATATGGTGAAGGATGCGGGCATTAACACATTATTAGCGGTCACTAGAATGACCATTACATTTTACAGGTTGGTTTTCATAAGAGGTGTCAGATGTGCTCTACGCTCAACCAGAACAGAGAAAATTTGGGAGACTAGACTACGAAATAGAGAATTAAAAGACCTACTAGAGGGAGAAGAGAGCTCCTAGTGGGAGTGCGATTGACAGAGCGAGTAAGTGGTTAATATTTACATTTATGCATTTGGCAGATGCCCTTATCCAGAGTGACTTACATTTTTTTTTATCTCATTATATATACAAGCAGTTGAGGGTTAAGGGCCTGCTCAAGAAACCAACAGTGGTCATGGGGTTTGAGTCTGGGATCTTTTGAACCATAATCCAATGCCTTAACCTCAGAGCTTCCCTTGACTTATCCTGTTTTGTTCCCCCAAATAATATGCATTATCATGCCATCCATCAAGGAATGGCTATGTGCCAAAAAAGAAAGTCAGTCCATATGCCAAGAGGGGGTGTTATAGATCATGCTAATGTGGTGAGTTGTCATAATATATGTCCTGGCTAACTATAGGCAAAATAATGTCCCAAGCTAAAAGTACCGCTGACATGGAGGCAAGACATTTTGTGGCTCGTCAGGAGAGGAAATTTCTCAAGAGGTTTCGTAAGGCCCTCGCAAGAGGAACTTCAGGGCAGCTCCTGCAACAGCTTGTATTGGCTGCAACTGCTGTGGAGAGAGAAATGGCTAGTCATGCGGAAACTGAGGCAGAGGCAGTTGGTTACATGGTCAAAACCCTGAATGTACTGTACTGTGAGGGGTCAGGGCCAGGGTTACTTGCATCTCTGAAGAATATGTTAAACTGCTCATTGTTTATGACCATAAAGCTTATATTTTGTTTCCCTTTGCTTAGTTATTCTCGCCTATTTTATAACCCGAATTCCCGGAAAAGTTGCGACTTTTTAATTTAGTTTTTTATTTTAATAAAAATTAAAACTAAAAGACTTTTAAATCACATGATACAATACTTTATTTACAATAGAACATAGATAACATAAATGTTTAAACTGAGAAAGTTTACAATCTTATCTGCTCAATCTGCCAGCTGCCCATACCGTATGCACTTATGCACCCCTATACCAGAGAGGCAGGCTGATAACACACTGGTAGATCTCCCTCCTCTTTAGCCTGGAGGACATGTCGTCTATGATTTTCAACAAGAATGTCAAATTTGGACTCGTCTGACCATAGAAGTAATTACTGCAGTAAATGTTTTCTTGAAGATCGAGAGGGAAGTCCAAGGAATTAATATGTATTATCAGGCCATACATCAAGGAATGGCTATGTGCTAAAAAAGAAAGTAAGTCTATATTTAGGGGGGTTGTTATGGATCATGCTAATGTTGCAAGTTGTCATATGTCCTGGCTAACTATAGGCAAAATTATGTCCCAAGCTAAAAGTACTGCTGACATGGAAGCAAGAAGGTTTGCAGCTTATCAGGAGAGGAAATGTCTCAAGAGGTTTTGCAAGGCCCTCGCAAGAGGAACTTCAGGGCAGCCCCTGTAACAGCTTGTAATTGCTGCAACCGCTGTGGAGAGAGAAGTGGCCGGTCATGCAGAGACTGAGGCAGAGGCAGTTGGTTACACGGTCAAAACCCTGAATTTACTGTGAGGGGACAGTAATGGATTTGCTCGACCACAAAGGGCAGAAAGGTTAACAACTGACCTTGTGCTGGAAGGGAAATTGTAAGAACATGAGTCACATAACCAGGGTATATAAGGTGTTCTGATGCACTTTTTTGTTCTTAGATTTTGTTCCTAATTTGGGTACACAGGTCCTTGTTGTTTCCCTTCGAATGATTTTTGCTTATTCTCGCCTAACCCGAATCCCGGAAAGGTTTTTTTTTTTTTGGAACAAATAACAAATCAAATCTCATGAGACAATACTTTATTCCCAATAGAACATAGATAACATAAATGTTTAAACAGAGAAATTTTACAATCTTCCCCACAGAATTAGCTCATTTCAGATTCGATGCTCAGAAAGTTCTTTCTGAATTCTCAGAATAGTTGAGATGGGGGCAAAACGTCTTGGCATTGAGGCTATTGTTATTGAGGTTCCATTCTTGCTTGATATAGGTTTCTAACTACTGAAGAGTTTGTGGTCATCTTTGACATAATTTCCGTCTAATGATGCACCAAACGTTCTCTTTAGGTGGAAGATCTCGACTGCAGGCATGCAAATTTATCACCCCAACTCTTCTACTCCCAAGCCATGCTCTTGTAATAGCTCCAGTATGCGGATTTACATTGGGCTGCTAAAAAACACAAGGCCTTCCCAGAAATGGACATCTAAAACCTTTTCTACTTTTCAGCATTCATAGTACCTTTCAAAACACACACGCTGCCCATACTGTATGCACTTATGCACCCCCATACTATCAGAGATGTTGGCTTTTTACCTATAAGCTGATAACACACTGTAAGGTTTTCCTCCTCTTTAGCCCGGAGGACACAACGTCCATGATTTCCAGCAATAATGTCAAATTTGGACTCATCTGACCATTTCACTTTGAAACAGTCCATTTTAAATGAGCCTCAGCCCACAGAACACGACAGCGTTTCTAGGCCATGTTTACATTTGTTTTCCCTTTTGCATGATAGAGCTTTAGTTGGCATCTGCAGATGGCATGGCAGATTGGGGTTACAGTGATTTCTGGAGGTATTCCTGGGCCCATTTAGTAATGTCAATGAAATGCTGATGAGTGATGCAGTGTGGTGCAGAGGGCATCCAATAAAAGTCTTCAGCCTGCTCCCTCACGCACATTTTCTTTTCTTCTTGTCTCTTAATAATCTTATGCTCTGTTGATGATGAGATTTGCAAATCTTTTGCAATTTGAGATTGTGGAACATTGTTTTTCAAGTATTCCACAATGTTGGGAGGAAATATTTACAACAAATTTTATGCAGAACCAATAAACACCTCAAACTTGGCTAGTGGACATGGATTGTAACTGAGGTAATTTTTTTCCCCAGTAAATCTGAGCATTTCAGATACTCAGTTTCTGAAATTTATCTCTTTGTTGTTTGCACTTTTCTCCCTTCTCTCTCTGTCTCTCTCAGAATTGTTTTGCTTTCAACTTTATACTTCAACATCGTTGTCTTCTTTCCGCTTCGTGAGCACTGAGTTACAGTACATTAGGCTGTTTGACTTCCTGATGATTTACGTCTAAGATAAAAGTTTACTGGGGAAGTTGCTTGTTTACCATATCTACTTGTTTCACTCGGCCAGTGTGTTAAATATAAGAGCTGAACCCTCAGCTAAACTCATCCAACTTTGTTGAGTTGGGAATAATTAGGATAACGCAAGTTAACATTTAAGATAACATATTGAATGTTAATATCAACATGTAAGTCTTGTTATTTAAGTGTTATTATGAGACAAAATACAAAGACTTGTTTTTGAACAATAAATGGTTACATAATCCGAACCTGATGAAAAAAAAATAATAGCGAAATAACAGCACAGAACGTGCTTTCAGGATTGGCTGAGTGAGAAACACCTCCTCTTCTGACCATGATATAAAAATGAGATGTTGTTCTGTATTTAAGAAAGAACATTAAACTTTGCGCTTCTACATAAAGCAGCGGGAGGTGAGTATTACCGGGCAAAACTTACAAATCTATTTGTATCTTTGCAGTTTAGCAGTGGATAAAAATACAGGGATTCATCGGTTAACATCAGCACTCTGCAAAGATTTTGGTGCAAATTTTAAGAATTCGATTCGATTTACATTGCAGTTCTGTAACTTTCATGATTTTATAACTATCCCAATCATATTACTGTATTCCCCTCCTTCCCCCGATTTTGTCCGATTTTAAGACTATGAACCTTTAAAAAAAAATAAGTTTATACGCTAGATTAATTCAAAATCTTCAGTCGTTTAAACCCAAGTAATTAAATGTACCCATTCCTTATGACATTATTTTTCCCTAACTTACAAAACAATAATACAAACTAACTTCAAATACAAAAGTGTAAGATTTAACATCAGACTAAATTAAACAAAAACAAAAAAAAAAGCACATATTTTTATGTCATCCACTATAATTATTCCAAAATACAATTAGCAAATAATTCACTTTTACCACACCGGATGCCAACATGAGAATAGTTCACCACAATAGTTCATGAAACGTTTCGTAACTGAATCAATTTTCCTCTTCTCGGATAGATTTAGTTAGTTAATTTCCTATAAGAGCATCTCAGAGAGTAGTGTAGCTGCAAAGCATTGGTTTATCTCACTGGTTCATCATATCGTTATCGGCTCATTCAGAGCTGGTACTGTAATTCGTGCATTTGTTCACATGGTGAGAAAAAAACTGTATTTATTACTTCATATTAGAAAAAAAAAAAATCACGCATGGCTAACTTTCACAAGAACTGTTTCTTTTCTTCTCATTTGCAGTTAAACACCAACATGGGAGAAAGACTACAAATCTTCCTCGCCATTACATCAATCATTCTCCTCAATCACGTCTGCTGGACACGTAGACACGAAGTCAAACATTTCACATCCACGTACATGAAGCAGTGTTATGACGACTGCATTCCCGGTGACAACGACTACTTCTGGTGCAACACGGAAAAGGGCTGGGATTACTGCTCCGTATCTAAGAACATAGATTATAAAGGCATTGAATGTAAAGATGACCATCCCTGTGAGACACATGGCAAAAAGTATTACTGGTGCTACAACAAAGCTGGCGGTTGGGGTTACTGTGGAAAAGTGGAGGGCCAACAGCCATCATGCTAGATTTATAATGCTAACTCGCTAAAATCACACAAGCTTCTAGCATGTAACTTTTTTTTATTTTTAAATATATTTGATTTGCTGTAGACTGGTAGCACATGGCAGATGTAATTGCATCACAAGATGGAGTTTTGTGCTAACCTGCTTCAAGAAACCGAGAAATGTAACTCATTCTCTATTAAATCAAGAAAGAATGAAAGAAAGAAAGAAATGTTTGGTGTTGACTTTGTACAAAATAATGTTTAAAATGGACACATTATAAATTCTCTATCATATTATTGAATAGAATTTAGCTTCTAGTTAAATCTTCCTAGGTGATTTAGGGATACTTAGCAAAGATCGCTAACTTTCCTATCAGTTAAGCATGATATGGGTTAACCAATAAGTAAATAAAAAATAATTTGAGTAAAGAGATCAATTAGCTTAGAGTTTAGTTCAAGTAGCATTAGCAAGAACTAGGCAGTATAGACTTCACTTAGACGTCGCTGATTATTTGTTCAGGGTGTTTACATTAGAGACTATTTCAGAAATTTCTAAATACACTAGATTTAAAAAAAATTTTTTAACGTTTTTATAACTTATTGTACAGTGTTTGAAATGATGTCATGTTAGAATATTTTTAATTACCAAGAGAGAGAGAGAGAGAGAGAGAGAGAAAAAAAAAAAAAACCCAGCCAGGATCCCACAAAAACGGCAACACACAATGAAGCGCTCACAAACCAGAATTTAATTCAGGTGCAACTGAATTGATTGTAGCTCTCATCAGCCATTCTGTCTCTGAAATCTGTAGAATCATGACAAAGCATTTAATCAATATAAAAGTGCATCTATTCATCAATCGTTAGTACCGGAAGCAGAAGGAATTTTGGACTCTTTTGTCTCATTTTGACTCTTCTATGTTTTTAGAGCAAAAAGAAAAAGAAAAAAGGCAAAGAAGATGATGGGGAAATGCTTGGTACGGTATGATGATGACGCTTTAAGATCTAGATTAAAGATCGAAATATTTTTGGATGGCTAGAAATTGTACAATGAAACAGATTTTATTTAAGCTCGTTAATCAGTAAATACACACTAATTAGACTCGTGATATTAGAAAAGCAAATGATCAGGTATAAATAATGCGGTTTTTAGGATTAGCTGTGGATCGGAATTCGTAAATTCATGGCAGTGTATTTCAATTTGAATAGTGATCAGTGTAATCGATTTAATATGGCTTCCCTGTGGCTTCACTGTATTTAAAGAGGACTATAATTACTAAACCATCCATGTGCTTTGTGCAGTGTATACTGTACACAGAAGTTATTATTTGCTGTTTTGGAGACCAAATCTGTCTAAATTACCCACATAGCCTTTATAATAATCTAGAGTGCTAGAACTGGATCTATCATCAGTGTTACAAATATTGGCACCCTTTCAAATTGTCTTGTGGTAACATCTATTTAACAGGTACTGCAATACGGATTAAACAATCTGAATAAAAAGCCGTTTTGTGTTTGATCTGAGACAGCACGCGTAAAAAAATGGGACGAGAGCCATTCCACGAGTGGTGATATAGAGACTTAACAGCACTGGGATGATTAACTTGATGCATCACTCCACATCCCAGGTGTTTTAATAAACATTAAGAACACAAATCTTTGATGCTTAAATGTCGATCGCCAGCTCCACCAGTCGCGGTTAGTTAGTATGTTATGGCGGAGCACCTTAACTGGTTAAATAACAAAACAAATCATAATCTGTTGATAATAAATGGTGTTCTAGGAACTATTGTATAAAAGCAATATCACACCCGAGGTCGTGCTGTTGTGCTGAATATCAGCACGGCTGTGATGTCCTCAGAATCATCATGATATTGAGTTGTGTAAGGTCATTAAATATAGTTGTGAAACAATTAATAATGAACGATTTAAAGAATTTATGAACATTCTATTTTCTTAAATGTCAAAACTGCATTTTTTTTTTACATACTCAGTGCATACACAATATACATATACTGTACACAATTGAAATAAATCTAAATGTCATTTAGTGTAATAAAACTACATTACGATACAATTATTGCAATTCATTTTATTAATTAATAAATAAATAAAAAAAAACAATAAAGCAACAGACTTAAAACCCTAAAAACAACTAAAAAACAGACCATGAAAGAACATTTACACTTAGCAATATTACTGTTGAACAGTGCTGCTGCTAGGAGACGCTGCTGTCAATCAGTGTATGACTGGACACGCCCACAGGGTTCTTTTTCAGTTTGTTACTTTATCCAGAACCCAAATAAATCAAACAAACAAACAAAGAAAGAATAAACAATGTGCGAGTACTGTACAGTATATTACACGGCTGAGGTCTGGAGCTGGAAGCCTGGACAGGTTTATCGCCTCCTCCACATTTTATCCTCATTCTTTAACCTTATAAGCACTTACACCTCACCTTTCTTCACTTGACATGTGCTGAAACAAATGAAAACAGCAAACAGCAAGACAAATATTCATTAAGAGTCGTGTAGAAAACACATTTGGATAATTAAAATGGAATCATTCCATATATACTCAACCTTACATGCTTTACTGAGAAACAATCTCTTACTCTCATTATTACTGTACATCCGAAACTGTTGCTAAATAATGTTTTCCTGCATCAAGCAAACAGCTTTGATGAAGATTGCAGAAACTGCAAAAATTGGGGTAAGAACTATAAAATGCGTTATTAAAACCTAGAAAGATAGAGGTGACCGTCAACTTTGAGGAAGGGATTTTTTTTTAATGATTAAAATAAGAGATCAAGTTAACGTTTGGTGAAATTAAATTGTAAAAAAAAAAAAAAAAAGAAAAAAGAAAAAAAAAAAGAATAACATGTTTAATGTTAAAAGAGAGAGAGTCGTGAATAATGAAGAATATAAGTGAACCACAAGAATATGATTAAATACACATCAGAACTAAAGAACACTACAATTTTTGCCTTAACACAGAAAAAAAAAAAAAAAGAAGTTTAAGTTTTATTAAACATTTTCACACCTGAACTCATTTAACACCAGACGAACTGAACCAGATTAACGGGACAAGCCGAACTAGTTATAGTAACTAGTTCAGTGGTGGAAATCATCAAAACTGGCTCGTTCAACCCCTCCAAATATCATATAATGATGAATTAAAATGACTTTGTTTTACATGATAAACTGGTTGGTCTTATCAATTCACCATAATTGGCAATCAAAGAATAACATCCCATAATGCTAAAACACTGTTCCATTTTCATGTTTTTCATATTTGTGTTTCTAATTGTTTTTAATAAATGCTGTAAATTCCTTGAATGTGATTTGTCCACCGTATTATATTTCCAGCATGACCTTGTGTAACAACACTCACGTAGCGCAAATTCATTTTTGCTGAATCATTACACGAAGATGATTATATTTTCAAAATCTGAAAACAGGTATCTTTCCCGTACCAATACTGATGCTGTCTCAAATAAAATATTTATTTATTTATTTATTTATAATCTATTGCAGAATGGAATGAATATCTAATGCTATACATAAGTATGGTTTAAACCTCTTATTTTCATCATCACGAGACAGTTGACGTGGCTGCTGTTATGGATCATGTTAATGTTTTGCATTGTCATATGTCCCAGCTAACTATAGGCGAAACAATGTCCCAAGCTTAATGTGCTGCTGACGTGGATGGAAGAAAGATTGTGGCTCGTCAGAAGAAGAAATGTCAAGAGGTTTCGCAAGGCCCTCGCATGAGGAACTTCAGGGCGGCACCCGCTCCAGCTTGTAACGGCTGCAACCGCTGTGAGAAGAGAAGTGGCCGGCCAATAGGCTCATGCGAAAGCTGAGGCAGAGGCAGTTGGTGGCATGGTGAACACTGTGAGGGATCAGGACTGGGGTTACTCACACCTTTTGAAGAATATGTTAAACCGCTCATTGTTTCCGAACATAAAGAGTTACAACGACCTTGTCTTGGAAGGGAAGTTGTAAGAACACAGGACCAGGGTACATGGATTGAACGATGAAACAGAAACATTGGGCAATTTAGTGTTGGAGGTTTCCAGCCTGGTGGCCGATCTTCATTAATTCCACATTCCACCAGTAAGAGCAGAGTGTGAAAGAGTAGTAGCACAGTTTTACTTAAAAATATTGCAATGCACACATGATGTATGACATATCAGAGTTCAAAAGTGGACAGATTGTTGGTGCGTCTCGCTGGAACATCTGTGACCGAGACAGCGAGTCTTTGTATCAAGAGCCACGGTATCCAGGGTAACGTCAGTGTACCACCAAGAAGGACGAACCACATCCAACAGGAGTAACTGTGGACGCGAGAGGAAGCCGTCTGAAAGGGATGTCCGGGTGCTGACCCGCATCGTATCCAAAAAACATAAAACCACAGCTGCCCAACTCACTGCAGAATTAAACTCTCCTGTTTCCACCAAAACTGTTCGTCTGGAGCTTCACAGGCTCGATGTACATGCTATAGACAAACCTTTGGTCACTCATGCCGATGCCAAACGTCAGTTTCAGTGGTGCCAGCAGCGAAAGTCTTGGGCTGTGGACAATGTGAAACATGTATTATTCTCTGATGAGTCCATCTTCACTGTCTTTCCCACATCCGGGAGAGTGACGGCGTGGAGAAGCTCCAAAGAATCCTACCACCCAGAGTGAAGCATGGCGGTAGATCAGTGATGGTTTGGGCTGCAATATCATGGCGTTCCCGAGGCCCAATACTTGTGCTAGCTTGTTTTAGCTCCAAAACTTTGGAATAGCCTTCCTGACAGTGTTCAGGGCTCAGACACAGTTTCCCAATTTCAAAGTAGACTCAAGACGCATCTCTTTAATCTGGCATACACATAATTAATTTCTTTACCTGATACTCCAGTACATCTATCCTGAATGGCAACCACGCTAATTCTTTTCACCTGCTCTTTATTTTTCCACCCATCCCGAGGCATCTGGAGATCGTGCCAGCTTCAGTAGACAGAGGCCGACCCTGCTTTGACCCAGAGGCATCCAGAGAAGGACCAACTCCAGCTGGATTTGGATCTACACATGCTGCTCCTGAGCTCCCAGTGATCCAGACCCCCATCTGCCCTCTGCACCTGCTGACTCATCCCTGTGCTGAACTGGACTTTGTGTTAATTTAAATTAACTTCTGTTTATGGAACTTTCATCTGCATAACACACCTGATGTTATACAATTTCTGTTATCTGTTATCACCCAGATGAGGATGGGTTCCCTGTTGAGTCTGGTTCCTCTCAAGGTTTCTTCCTGTTGCCATCTCAGGGAGTTTTTCCTTGCCACTGTCGCCGTCACCCTTGGCTTGCTCATCAGGGACAATCTCATTATCTAGTCACATTTTTCTTACACATATATACATTTCCATAAGTCTTCTTTTCATTTCTGTGAAGCTGCTTTGAGACAATGACCATTGTTAAAAGCGCTATAGAAATAAAATTGAATTGAATTGAATTGAATTGAATAGACGGGCGCGTCACTGCCAAGGACTACCGAACCATTCTGTATCCTGGGGAATTGTTACCTTGGTTACTTTATCTACTTGTTTCACTCAGCCAGTGTGTTAAATACAAGAGCTTAAACCCTCAGCTAAACTCATTCCACTTTGTTGAGTTGTGACTCCATTTAAAAAGGAATAAAGACAATAAACATTTATGTGTTAGAGCAAGAAAACCATTAACAAGTGTCATTATGAGACAAAAAGACAAAGAGGTTGTTGTTTTTTTAACAGTAAATGTAAAAATACATTTATTTTATGGAATTATTGCAAACATCACCGTGTCATAATCTGCACCTGATGAAAAAAACAACGACAAAAAACAGCACAGAATGTGGTTTCAGGATTGGCTGAGTGAGAAACACCTCCTCTTCTGATCATGACATAAAAACGAGCTCTTGTTCCGTCTTTAGGAAACAACATCAGACTTTGTGAGGGAGGTGAGTATTACTGGGCAAAACTTACAAATCTATTTGTATCTTTGCAGTTTCGCAGTAGATAAAAATACAAGGATTCGTGGGTTAACATCAGCACTCTGCAACGATTTTGGTGGAAATAAACCCTTTTAAGCATTCGATTTACAGTACGTTGGCATTTTGTAAGTTTCACGAGTTTAGGACTATCTCAATTATATTACTATGTTTATTTCCCAAATTTTGTCTGATTTCAAGACTATGAACCTTTAAAACAAATTGTTTTGACATCATTTAAATTTTATATCTTAGACTAATTCAAAAGCTTAACGAGTCATTCGGACCTGAGTAATTAAGTGTTCCCCATTCCTAACTTCAGATACAGAAGTTTAAGAGTTAACCTCAAATTAAATTGAACAACTGTAACACGGCCGCCCGCGCGAACGACAAATCGGCAGATGACTCGGCAGATTTATAGACAGGCAGAGCAGCAGACGGCTGTGGTTGCTAGGCAACCCTGCCATGTTGCCAATCAGAGGAGACGTGCTACACCTGTCCGCCATGTTATTTAAACCCCCAGAAACCAGCACGCGATGCGCGAGCATTAGCTAGCACCAGGTATTAGAACGGTGCTCTGGTATAGGAGGAAAAAAGTCAGAAGGGAAAAAGTGAAAGCGTTAATAAGAATGGTGTATAAGCGCCCTTACCTTGCGCTGTGTAGTGCTCACACAAGCCAAAATAAACACCCCACGTCCCCTAAGTCCATCGTTGGGGCTCCCACATTTAACAACATACTTGGTGGCGCCGTACATAGGTTTTACAGCAACGTTTCGTTACTGAACCGATTTTCCTCATCCAAAATATATTTAGTTAAATACAGAAATATCATTCACAGTAATTCACAGAGCTGGTAAATTATGGAATGTAATTCATGTATTTGCTGATGTGGTGAGAAGAAACTGTATTGATTACTTCATATTGGAAAGGAGAACATCACGTATACATTCTACAAGGAATGTGTCTTTTTCTTCTCCTTTTGCTCTGCAGTTAAACACCAACATGGGAGACTTAAGACTAAAAATCATCCTAGTCCTTGCGTCAATCATTCTCCTCAACCACGTCTGCTGGACACGTGGATTTGTAAACCATTACACGTCCACGTACGTGCAGCTGTGTTACGACGCCTGCAGTATGCATGACAACGACTACTACTGGTGTAACACTAGAACGGGCTGGGATTACTGCTCGGTCCGGGAGAACACCGATTATAGAGGCAACAAATGTAGAGACGATCATCCCTGTGAGAAACACGGCAGAGATTACTACTGGTGCCACGACACAGCGGGCGGTTGGGGTTACTGTGGAAAAGTGGAGCGCAAAAACCTGCTATATATAAGTTCGACTTACCAGAGTGTGTGCAGGGACGAGTGCTTGTATGATGCGGAGAATTTGTACTACTGGTGCTACACTGACAACGGGTGGGACTACTGCTCTCCGACAGTAGATGGCACGTTCCAGAACGTGCCGTGCAATGTTGATCATCCCTGCGCCACCCATGGTGAAGCCTACACCTGGTGCTGGACACACTCGGGCTGGGACTACTGTGGTCTTATACAGGGTGCGGTCTACAATGGCTACAATGTGACTAAAGCAACCTAATCTGTTGCCCAAACGCTGTCAGCACAAATGCTAGATTTATAATGCTAACCACCAAGCATCTAGCGTAATACTCGTAATACGTAACTCATGTGCATCTCAAGATGTAATTACACATTTAATAAAAAGAGAAACACAGTGTTAACCAGCTTCAAGAAACAGAAAAATGTTACTCATTCTATATCAAATAAATGAATGAATAAATAAATAAATAAATAAATAAATAAATGTTGTTGTTGTTGGCTATGTACAAACTAATGTTTAAAATGTACAGATTATATTGAGCTTATATAATATAATATGACAATGAAACTTCTAGTCAAATCTTCCTTTTCTGAGTTTGGGTGAAATGGGGATACTTTAGCAATTTATCATTTAAGCAGGTTATGGTTTAAGCAATAAGAAAATAATTAAATATTGGTGCAAAAGAGCTAAAGAGTTTAGTTTAATGCAAGGGAGACACAGTAACCAAAGCAGATGTAACAATCAAAATGGACTGTTTCAAAGTGATAAAGTGTTCTATGGTCAGACGTGTCCAAATTTGACATTCCTGTTTGAAATCACGGCCACTGGGTTCTCCAGGCCAAAGACGAGGGAGATCTTCCAGCATGTTATCAGCGTCCAGTTCAAAAGACAGCATCTCTGGTGGCATGGTGGTGCATAAGTGCATTTGGTATGGGCCGCTTTCATGTTTTGTAAGGCACTATGAATGCTGAAAGGTATATAAAGGTTTTAGCGACGTCTATTTCAAGATGCAAAACCACCTACTGCAGCTATTACAACAGCAAGGCTTTATAGTAGAAGACTCTGGCTCTATGCTGAATTGGCCTGCAGTCCAGATCTTTCACCTGTAGAGAACATTTGGCGCATCGTTAAAGACGACCACAAACTCTTCAGCAGCTGGAAACCTATATCAGGCAAAAATGGCGCCAAATTCCAAAAACCAAAACTCCAGAAACTCATAACATCTTCAAAATGTTTATCCCTTTGAAACATGTCAAACATGGTAAAAAAATAGCCGTCCCAACTTTTTTGCGACCTGAAGCAGGCATCAGATATGTTTCAGATATCAGATATATCAGATAAAATTGTAAAAGTTCTCAGTTTAAACATTTGTTATGTTCTTTACGTTCTATTGCAAATAAAACATTGACTCGTGTGAATTGAAAATCTTTTCTTTTTTTTTTATTAAAATTTTTTAAATGTCCCAACTTTTTGGAATTCGAGCTGTGATTCCGTCGCTTCTGAAGGCAATTTGTTTCACTGGATTTTAATTAGAGAATAAATGGGGGTGAATACATATGGATGTCCCACTTTTCTGATTTTTTTTTTTCATGTTAAAACCATTAATCATTTTCCTTCCAATTCACAATTTTTTTTTGTTAGTCTATCACATAAAATCCCAATAAAATACATTTACATTTATAATTGTAACATCACAAAATGTGGAAAAATTCAAGGATTATGAATCATTTTGCTCATTTGTTTCAGCAGTCCTGTCTGCAGTCAGTCCAGTTCTTTCGCTCATTAGACAGGAAATAAAGACTTAATTATTAAATCCTTTTATCTCTAGGTATAAATACAAAGAATTTACAGGGATCATAACAAACAGCAGTTATGTATAGTTATGACTATTTCACAGCATAGGCTGTGTGTTGAGCCAAATACAATACAAATACAATATGAATAATCCAAGCAAGCAACGGATCAAAGCACTGGTCATCTCCCTCTTTTAAACCTTGAAACCGAGCGATTGGGGTGAAATTGGTACATTACAAATAAAAATAAAAAAAAGAGAAGAAGCCATTATACAGTATTAGAAATTGTTTGTACTTATTTTAAATGATAATGTGCATTCAATAGCCTACCCAGTTAGACTACAATAGTTGTTCAGTTACATGATTTTAAGTGTGTTTGGGAAAGAGCTCACTGGAAGCACAAGTCTAGAACATGTGGGTTGTTATTGCATTTGACCAGAGATTACTGGATAACATCGGTTGTGACATCAGACATATTAATGAGCTCATCGGCCACGAGAAAGTTCTGGCTGAGACAAAAGAGGATCAGAAGGTGGATTTTTGCTCATTTCCTTTAATGAACCGAGGTTAGTTTTTAACATGGAGTTTCTCAATAGATGCACAGATCAGTGTGGTTAAAAAACGTGGATCACTTTGAATAACTGGAGCCTGTTGAACTTGTTAGTTTGTTCAACTTACTTAAAGGGAAGAAGAAGAAGCGTTACCAGAGAGTCAGGGCCCCGAGTCGCGCGCCCGGGGACTTGAAGAAGAAAAATGGTCTCTACGTTACGACTAAAACGTTGTCTTAACCAGGGGTGCCAGTAATTATGACCAGCACAGTATACAGACTTGATGTAGACCCCAAAACTGCATTTGGCATACTGACATTAGTGACATTAGAGTTAAATAAGGACATATTCATTAATGAATGGCTATTCAAAATTAATTACATTAACTCAAAGTTTTAATTTGCTGAATTTATGTCCTGAGATTCTGTCAACACCATCAGACATTTCTATAAAATAAATAGCGTCGGGCAATCTTGTGATCGATAGAAATTCCAAGGACCAATTCATGACTCCCTTTTTGTTCTATAACCTGCTTAATTGCTCAGGTTCTTGTAAGTTTAAGCATATATATATATATATATATATATATATATATATATATATATTTGTTTTTGTTTTTGTTTTTTTTTTTTGTTTTTTAAAGATTTGACATGTACACAATCCATCCCGCGACCCAATGCTGCCGCCTCCCGCGTTGGGGCTACCACACTTAACAACATACTCAGTGTATGTGCTTTTCTGAAGCACCTCCTCATAACACTTCTTATATTTTACTAAATCTAAAAATGAGGCTAATTGATTGTTGTTCTCTTATCATGTTCTCAATCTTATCATTTTGATTTAAAGCGCTATGCAAATAAAATTGAATTTAATTTTTAAGTCCTTATTGGATTTTTAAAAAAGAACATTTTCATTTCCTTAGAGAAAAACAGAAACCAAAATAACCAAACACTAACTACATGATTTTATATCCAACTAAATTTGCAATTAAAAATGGACTATACAGTATTTTAATAAAATAACATCCATGTATTGTTCATGAACCCATTGACAGTGCTTGAAATTTTTGTTTAAAAAATAGTTTTTGTGATTTATTAAAAAAAAAAAAAAAAAAACTTATACTTATACTTAAAAAAAAAACGGTTACATTTGAAGTTCAGGTGCATTTTCCAGTGAAGTGACAAATTAAAATTTGGATTCTTGAAAATATGAAATATAAGTAGTTCAGTTCTTAATCTTAATGTTCAAAAATTCGTTTTCTTACAAAGGCTCATTTATTATTCGAAATAACTGAATCAAGCTAACACAAAAATATTAACTTCATGTCTAAACAAAAAGGTTGTATAGGTTATATGCATCATAATAGTTGATGATACTGCTGGAGTTAATTCAGATGTGATATATGATTGTCTTTAACTGTGCATACCCCTCTTAAGACCCATATGGGAGCATCTGTATGGCACACGTTTCGGGCATAAGAAACTCAAGATCTTTGGGTGTATATTAATATTTTATTAATGTATTATATATAGTATTGTAATTGATAATATAATTCTATAATATATAGCTGGATTCTGCTTCATGATGGTTTGGAGCTGCACACGCTGCTCCCGAGCTCCCAGTGATCCAGACCCAATCAGCCATCTGCACCTGTCTGACTCATCTGAACTGGACTCCATGTTAACTTCTTTGGTTATGTTGAACTTTCAGCTGACACAGTATGTTAGAATGTAAAACAAATTCCTGTATCTATTATGACCCAGATGAGGATGGGTTCCCTGTTGAGTCTGGTTCCTCTCATGGTTTCTTCCTATTGCCATCCCAGGGAGTTTTTCCTTGCCACCATCTCCGTTGCCTTTGGCTTGCTCATCAGGTGCAATCAGATCACTATGATCGATACATTTTTACTTTCTCCTACACATTTCCATGAACTTCTTTTAATTTCGTGACGCTGCTTTGAGACAATGACCATTGTTAAAATGTAAAAAAAAAAAAAAAAAAAAAATTTTTTTATTTTTATATCAATATTTTGTCATATTCCTCATTTGCATTCAATAATATTTTTAATGCCACTAAGGAGCATTAGCTCCGAAGAAGGATCCAGATTATAATCTCAGTAACTGATAGAATAATAAGAAGAAGAGGAACAAGAAATTGAAGTTATACAATTAACTTCACCCAGAAAAGTGCTCCACCTTACATCAATTTAGTTTTTACAAAAGTAAACTAAATTATAATGTTTGATGGATAACTGAAAATCTTAATAAGTAACACAGTCAACAAAGAATTGTCCTGCTACAATAAAAAAAAAAGTTCTGTCGTGACTTGTATAGGATAAAAAGGTATAGGATAAATAATAAAGCCTTCTGTTACTGCCAGGCACCTGTTTGTATATTTAGTATTTTATTATGTTTGATTTTTATTGCATAACTCAGTGGTAAACATGAGAGTCGTCAATTATCGAGAGATTAGGTTCATAGGAAATATTGGCAGTGTAATGTACGGAGATGGCGAGGTCACTTCTCTCTTTCAAGAAAGAAATGTTGCCTCTTCAGATTAGTGCCTAAATTATAAACATCTGGCATGCAATTTCTTTTCCCTTCCCGATTTTATACTCTGTGTGAGGCACGGTATATAGGATATCATGCCTTTCGTTCTTTTATAAGATTGTAAGATTTTATAAGAAGTCTGAACAAACTGCAGCAAGTGGATAATGTTGCATGCCAGCATCTCCTGTCTTTGGTTGCTCCTGTGAAGTCTCAACCGTTCTTGCTAATGCTAACTCTAGATTAGCTTTGTGGCCACTATAGAACCTGGGGTCAGGTGTAAGAAGTAAAATACTTTTCTCTAAAACAACAATGAATTCATTACATATAAACCAATTTCTCAATTATGACAGTTTAATTAAAAGCTCGTTTCATTTCATTACAAAATAATGATATATGATTTATAATCTGTATATAAAAAGAAAAAATTATCTGTCGTTTGAAGCAGGTTAACACAGTGATTATTCCCACATTTAATTAAAAATATAAATCCATATGTCACGAACTGGTATGACAGGCAGTTCGGGCGTTTTTTAAACATAAAAGTCTTTAATTAACAAAAAAGGAACCAACAAAACATTCCAGGACTCTGAACCGAACAGACACATACTCAGTCTCTTTTAGCCTTCTGCATGTTTAACAACATTACAGACCTTTGTAAGCATTTCAGACCATTAGGACTAACTCAGAGACTAGGGACTGCACGGGACGGGAAGCACAGGGGAGCACACAGGAAGCATAGGGGAGCACACTGAAGGCATAGGGGAGCACACTAGAGGCATAGGGGAGCACACTGAAGGCATAGGGGAGCACACTGGAGGCATAGGGGAGCACACTGGAGGCATAGGGGAGCTCACTGGAAGCATAGGGGAGCACACTGGAGGCATAGGGGAGCACACTGGAGGCATAGGGGAGCACACTGGAGGCATAGGGGAGCACACTGGAGGCATAGGGGAGCACACTGGAGGCATAGGGGAGCACACTGGAGGCATAGGGGAGCACACTGGAGGCATAGGGGAGCACACTGGAGGCATAGGGGAGCACACTGAGGCATAGGGGAGCACACTGGAGGCATAGGGGAGCACACTGGAGGCATAGGGGAGCACACTGGAGGCATAGGGGAGCACACTGGAGGCATAGGGGAGCACACTGGAGGCATAGGGGAGCACACTGGAGGCATAGGGGAGCACACTGGAGGCATAGGGGAGCACACTGGAGGCATAGGGGAGCACACTGGAGGCATAGGGGAGCACACTGAGGCATAGGGGAGCACACTGGAGGCATAGGGGAGCACACTGGAGGCATAGGGGAGCACACTGGAGGCATAGGGGAGCACACTGGAGGCATAGGGGAGCACACTGGAGGCATAGGGGAGCACACTGGAGGCATAGGGGAGCACACTGGAGGCATAGGGGAGCACACTGGAGGCATAGGGGAGCACACTGGAGGCATAGGGGAGCACACTGGAGGCATAGGGGAGCACACTGGAGGCATAGGGGAGCACACTGGAGGCATAGGGGAGCACACTGGAGGCATAGGGGAGCACACTGGAGGCATAGGGGAGCACACTGGAGGCATAGGGGAGCACACTGGAGGCATAGGGGAGCACACTGGAGGCATAGGGGAGCACACTGGAGGCATAGGGGAGCACACTGGAGGCATAGGGGAGCACACTGGAGGCATAGGGGAGCACACACTGGAGGCATAGGGGAGCACACTGGAGGCATAGGGGAGCACACTGGAGGCATAGGGGAGCACACTGGAGGCATAGGGGAGCACACTGAAGGCATAGGGGAGCACACGGGATGGGAAGCACAGGGGAGCACACTGAAGGCATAGGGGAGCACACTGAAGGCCTAGGAAATACACAGATAACATGGCACAGTACACACACAAATCCACAAAATAAACCAAAAAACACACTTACACAATACTCAAACCACAGAACAAAACAGAGCCCAAATAAAGTAACATAAGTAAAATAAAACATAACCAAACCAGAAAGTCATTGGACTACGGTTCAGAAGATCCCAGATTCAAACCTCACAACCACCAAGTTGCCACTGTTGGGCCCTTGAGCAAGGCCCTTAACCCTCAATTGCTCAGATGTAATGAGATAAAAAAAAAAAATGTAAGTCGCTCTGGATAAGGGCGTCTGCCAAATGCCTAGATGTAGATGTAGAACCAAACCAAAAGACATGCCCACTGACAGGATTAATGCTCGACCCAGTTTCCCAGAAAATCCAACTATTTATAACAATACTAATGAGCTACCTCGGTTCAGGTGAGCTCCAGCGTCACCTGACCGAGGTGCCTTCTAGGAAACTGAGTCGGCTAACAAAAAACTACAAAACAAAAACAAACATGTGTTCGCACAGTGACCTCTGGTGGTAGTCCCTTACACCATATAGTGATACACAAGAACGAGTTTTTTAGGCTGATCAATCATAAAGTCTGTGTGTCACTAGACAACAGTAAATCAAACATATTTAAAGAAAAAGAAATAGCATGCTCGGTGATTGTGTACATGCACGTAGATAGCATGAGTAAATGAAATCAAATTAAATGAGGTTCTTTTCAGACATTATGTGATGCAGACAGTAATTGGCTGCAAGTTAACAGATGAGGTTGGTTGAGTCATAGTTTTGTCCATCCCAAAAACGTGAAGCGGTAGAGTCCACTTTCACAGTAACCTTTGCACGACGACGGAAGCTCTCCACAAAGGCCATGCGGACGTATCTGTCTGGAACGCATTCGTTCAGTGGAATGAGCACCTGAGCCACTGTGGTGCTCCTTCCAGGTTGGCGAGGCCTATTCACCTGAATTTGGAGGTTATAGGAAGACGGAGTCTGCCCCTGGAGGTCAATGCGAAGGTTAGTTGTGGTGACAAGCCCGGACCTGGCCTGGTTGCACAAATACGTGTTGTACCAGCGTGAAATTAAGTCTGTAAGCTCATTCCTCCAGGCGCTTCCATCAGCTATTGCTGTAGGATTTGACTCTGCATGGAATGTGGTTACCTTTTTATTACCTTTGTCAGTCCGGGTGCAGATCAGCTGCTCATTTTCATTGAATGATTCTACCAGTCTTTCCTTACGTTTAATGGGAATGTCTATGCATTCATTTGACATGATAATACCACAGTAGTCCCAGCTTGAGTCTGTATAGCACCAGGTGTATCTTTCGTTATGGGTATCACATGAGTGATCTGATCGACATGGCTCATTCTTGTAAGTGACATTAGTTGTTGGAGAGCAGTAGTCCCACCCTTTACCTGTGTTGCACCAGTAGTATTTATTACCCTTCAGACACTCATCTGTGCACACACTATGATAAAATGAACTTATATATTTTTGTGCTTTGAGCTCCACTTGTCCACAGTAATCCCAACTACCAGCTTTTTTCCAGCACCAGTAATAGGATTCATCATACTTGCCACAGGGATGGTCATCTCTACATTTATTGCGTTTATAATCTGTGTTCTCCCGTATTGAGCAATAATCCCAACCTTTTTCAGTGTTACACCAGGAGTAGCGACGTCCCATACGACAGTCATCAGAACATATCGCGCCATATGTAGATGTGTAATGGAATAAATAGGCTCCCTTTGTTTGTGCCCAGAAAATTTGACTGAGAAAACCGATGAATGCAAGGAGCAGGGTCGTTTTTTGTCCTTCTCCCATGTTGGTGTACGTGTTCCAGGCACAAGGGGGTCAAGTGCCCTAGCAACAGGGAGATGTTGTGGTCAGTGACGCCCGCTGAAAAACAAATGAAATCTTTATGGGAATGAAAACACAGACTGTTCACTCATCTTTCATCTCTTTATTGCACATCTGGTAATCACTTCAATAACTTTTAGAACTGCATTCGGTCTTGCTATTTAATTGTTCACTGTCTAGTCTATAAAGGTAATTATCAGTGGCGGCCAGTGCAAAAAAAAAATTTTGGGGGGGTGCAAACAAAGTTTTAATTAAACTTTTAATACTCGCCTGTAAATAGGCATTTATCAAGTGATTGCGCATCATTACTACTAGTATAAAATAAAGTCCTGACTCACATCGCATCCAGTCAGCAGCTCCGCTTGCCATAAGAAGTGCTGGAAAAGACCGGTTGAGAACGGTCCAATCACATGAGGACAAATATTTAAAAAACAATATTGATTCGCTAAGAACAAAAGTGGGAGGGTTCAGGGCGCACAGAGCTGCGCTACAAAGATGATTTGAAAAGATCCAACCAGAGCCTCAGCCTCAGGTCACATGCTTTTCAAAAGGTTACGTGCCGACATAGACACTCGTTTGTCCGGTGCCCCGCGTACACCAACGCAAATGAACGTAATACAGTTTAGATTTTTTTTAATTGCAAATAAATTATATTAAGAAATACAGCGGAATATTGTGACTAAATGACTTTATTTCATTATTAAAGTAAATAATTATTATGGTAAATAATTACATGTTAAAATAGCATTCTTCTCTGCCTAACTACCAAAAAACTCACACACATCAACATTAAAAAAAAAAAAAAAAAAAAAAAACTGTATATGCATCTCTTATGAGGGTCACATGACAGCATCAATGATGGTTCAACCACTGACATTTTTAGAAAAACATAATAATAATAATAATTATTATTAATAATAATAATTATTATTATTATATAAATCCATTAGAGTTTTAAAAAGGCCTTGGGTTGGTTGATGGTTGGAAGGTTGAACTGAATATTAACCAAATATGTTTGAGCAGTTTTGTGTACATTTAAACGGTTTTTGAGTTTTTGGTTTGAAACCACCGGCTAAGTCTGGCAACACTGGCTCTTTTAATATGCAGTTGGCTTATCAAGTGTTTCAAATAAGTTCTTATTGTGTCTTAAAAAAAAATGAAGAAATTTTGTTTTACTGCTGTCTCTTGAATGAAAGAAGTTCTGATTATTAGTTTTTAGTATAGTTAGATTAATAGTTCTAGTAATTGCTCTTTTGGGCTCCAACTAACTCTCTACTATAAGTTCAAGGGTTCAAAGCTCAAGTATACTTTATTATCTCCAGAGGGAGCAATTTGATTTACATCCAGCTGCAACATACAACATCAAACCAACACAGACAGATAAATATTCCTACAGTTTTAGAACTACAACCTGCCATTAACCAAACTGATAACAACAGGAATAAATGACCTTTTAAAGTTGTTTGCTCAGCCTTGTGACAGAACTGTTGGTAGCAACCTAAATTGACACCACAGCAGATGGCTCAAATCCATCAGAACCTTCTTCACAGATCTGACCAGAAATAGATTGTTCCAGCAATTTTGGCACACACCTTCACAATACCCTGCAAGTGATTCTTTTGTTTGACAAAAAGTGGCCCTTACCAACAGATAAAAGAAAAAGTAAAAACAGATTAAGTAAAACATACAAAATACAAACGCCCAAGTTTTTTCTTACACACAGCATCAACCTAGGGCTTGAAACACAAAGTGTTGTCAATCACAGTGCCGGAAACTGCGCTGCTACACCACTTCTACAGCCAGATTGTCCATTAAAACAGGGGAACAACCCGAGGTTTTTTTTTTTTATTGAAGTCAATTCACATCTCCTTTGTTTTTGCCTCATTGATGTTGAAAAGCGAAGATTTACACCACTCTGTAAAATCAAAGACTACAGGACCATGTTCAATGTTGTCACTACTGAGGAAAGACACAATAACAGAATTATCTGTGAATTTAGTGTGGTGGCTGTCATAACGTCATAAATAACAAGGGAGAAAGGAACGCAACATACGCAATATGTATATATGTATACGCAATATACATTCCCTTCCCTTTCTTTATGTCCTCCCTCCTTTAACCCTTTCCTTCCCCATTTTCCCGAAATAAATGACCCTTTTCCCTGTAAGACCTCGCTGTGCTTTAACTTTGGGTCGAACCCGCTACAACCACTTTTTGTAAAAAAAAAACACACCACCACATTCAGTAAAATCATGAACATTAAATCGATTATAAAAACCGTTCAGTTCATTGGGAAAATTCCAGGTCAGTTGTCCTATTCAAAGGAACAACCGCATGTTTTGGGGGTCGTATCCCATCTTGTTGTTTACACCCTCTCATGCAGGGCATGAATTACCAGAGCCTAGCAACTTTTCAACCTTGTCCTTATACTTACACTTGACAAGCTTCTGTCCCTTTTTCACCTGTTTCACAAGTTGACATAACATTGTAAAAGTGTAAGGTATCGTGCCTGTTCTTAAACTGAGAACACCAACCACAAAAACAATAGCAACACATCCAAAGGTTGAAAGACACAGCACTGATTCCTGTGATACAGTTATCTGGTGAATCACTGTTAACAGTAAAATAATCTATAGTTCTAAACCATGTTGAGTTCAGTTATAGTTTTATTGTATAACATCTAAGTAATACTCACCCCCAGCTGCTGTATGTACAGTAGGAGCACAAAGTTTATTGTTCTTTAGCAGAAAAAGGTCTCTATTTTTATAGCATCATCAGCTTAGGAGGCGTTTCCCATTCAGCCAATCCTGAAACCACATCCTGTGTTGTTAATTTAGTCTTTGTGGGTTAGGGATTTGTGTGGTACATCAACATCCACTGGCCAAGTTTAAAGTGTTTAAACTATTGTTCATAATTAAACATAAACATCTTTTTTTTTTTTTTTACCTTCTGGAACAAGTACTGTATCACTTTTAATAAGGCCATTTGTTTAAGTGGTCTCCCTAGTAAGACAAATTCCATGTCTGGCTTTTGTGAAGTTGGTGTCACAGCAGTTTCACTTGCACTACCACATTCCTTGACGTTACACTATGGAACATAGAGATGGTGTCACAGTTTCACAGCAGTTTGACTGACACTACCACATTCCCTGACATACATTATGGAACATTCCTGTTTGTTCATCCTACACGAACAGTGTTTTTAAGTATAAGATTCAATTATTTGTCACATACCTTTATAGCAAAGAAACATTATTTATTTTATTATATATTTTTTTCTACATATCCCAGTTAGGAAGCTTAAAGATTATGAAGTCATCCAGGGTACAGAGCAGGTATTGACACTGCAAGGCTAGGGCTAAGGTAAAGGCTAAGATAAATGCTAAGTGCTGGAGAAGCAAGACCTCTTTTATGTTGGTCATGATGGGGAGCATGAATTCGCTAGATAATTAGACTTATATATAGTATCGTCTATACTGCTTTATCCTGTATTCAGGGTCGTGGGGAGGCTTAGGGCACGAGGCGGGGTACACCCTGGACAGGGTGCCAATC
Source organism: Clarias magur (assembly GCA_013621035.1). Taxonomy (NCBI): domain Eukaryota; kingdom Metazoa; phylum Chordata; class Actinopteri; order Siluriformes; family Clariidae; genus Clarias; species Clarias magur. The sequence goes on along the minus strand of QNUK01000236.1, from coordinate 845,998 downwards.
CATCGCAGGGCACACACACATACGATGGGAAAAATTGGGGAATGCCAATTAGCCTAATCTGCAGGTCTTTGGACTGTGGGAGGAAACCCGCGTACCCAGAGGAAACCCACCAAGCACAGGGAGAACATGCAAACTCCATGCCCACAGAGACGGGAATCGATCCGGCGGGGACTCAAACCTGGACCCTGGAAGTGCAAGCCGACGAGCTAGTGATCAGTCATCAGAAAATATCCCGGGCGTGCAGCGTAATGTGCTTTACAGAGATATGGCTAACTGGCAACACAGTGGACGCTAGACTGGACATTCCCGGTTTCACTGCTGTGATGAAGGATAAAGACACTAAGAAGAGTGGCAAGTGTAAGCATGGTGGGTTTGCTCTGTTTATTAATATCAGATGGTGCAACATGGGAAATATCACTTTAAAGGAGGTTATCTGCTGTCAGGACATTGAGCTGCTAACGGAGAGTCTCTGAAGGAAGTCTTGCATGCCATTATCGTTGGTGTTTACATCCCACCACAAGCAGACATAGACAAGGTGTACGATATCATACACACAACTATCACAAGACTGTAAGCCTAACACTCGGATGCCTTTTATTAATGTGTCCCTGGTTGCTACATTCTCAACTTGCATCAGTTTGTGGATATGTAGTAAAAAAACATTTTTTTTAATTATAATTGTACACTGTGAAAAACATACAGAGAACATACAAAGCTTTAAGGACATGTACTATGTTAATCAGTTAAAGTATGCCAGATATAAAATCATATATGTGTGAACATGTAGAATGTATGATGTCTTTTTGTTATGTTCAACATGTGTATCATCAACTTACAGCGTGTAATCAACCTGTACAGCCCTTGCTATAGATAAAGTATGAATGGGTACGCAAGACATGGGATGTTTGGTGTCAAATGAAAGCTCTGTATATTCAATGAATGTTGATGTGCATGAAATCTTAGTCATATGAACCAGACTCATGTTAATACACTTTACGTAAATTATTAAAACTCCACTGGGATGGCCTCCCACGTGACAGACCAAACCACAGTTTAAATGTATGGACAAAAAAGCGGAACCATGCGGGGCGTGACTCCGCCCACAAGCATCTCTGAGCGGGACAGACCCACACTGTGAGATTAAAAACCTAAGGTCTGAGCAGCCTCGGCACGTTTTTGAACGTCAGGCCGTCTGAGGGAAGCAAGCGGACGCCTCTCTTGCTCCGCTCTCAACCAACGCTGGAACTTTGGAGGCTATGAGAGTGCTTATGACAAGCATGCGAAGACCTTTCCGTTTGGTGATAGCGTGGGGTTATTAATTAATGAACAAAAAGGAAACAAAAGAAAACTGAAAACGCACAATAAACAGAGCTCCTCCATCTGAGCGAAACCGGACGGGGCTCCGGTAACCAAAAATAAAACTTGTATCCTCCAGGGGCCCATGCTCTTACCGAGGATTTATTTTAAAATTAAACTGAGTGGGCATGCTGGACTGATGTGTGCCGCTTTATTTCTCTCTCTCTCTCTCTCTTAATGGTGAAGCTGGAACAGCGAACTTTGTCTGTTTGTCTGTCTATCTTTCATTTCTTTCTGTCCGTCTTTTTTTTCTTTCCTTTTCTCTTTCTTTGGCCCTGATACCTCGCCGGTAGCACCAGCGCTTAAACAGACACACCGCCAGGTGTGGCGTGTCCACACTGATTGCCTTGCGGCGGCATTGCCTGCCAACAGTGTGTGTAAATGGCCTCGCCTCTGCCTGTTCAGAACTCTGCTGGGTAGCATCCTGTGGATCTGCCGTTCCAAACAGTGCAGAACATTTCACACGGTTCTGCCCATTGTGAGACCCACGTCGTCACACCTACACAGTTCATACAGTATCTCCTTCTACCCGAGTCTATTGCTGAAATAATTCCAGTGTTTAATTTTTATTGAAATCTGTTGTCATAATAAATACCAGCGCCTTCTTATTGTCTAGTAGAACAAGGTCATGAAGCAAGCCATATCAAAGTTACAATTTGTACAAACACAAGTCAAATCTTTAAGTCAAATTTTTCCGGCCCAAGATAAAACTTTGGAATCCAAAATATTCCAAAATCTAAAACAACGAGGCGATTGTTGTAAAGGTGTTTTGACTGCAGAAAAGTTATTCTGATCTATGCAATCCTTGAAGCCGCAATGAGCTATACACTTATGGGAAGGGTCAACTAGCCCACAGTGCATTTAGTTGAACTCTGGAAGCAAGAGCAATCTTTCACTGAATTAAAATTGCCATTATAAACTACATCAGTATTGGGCATTGCAAATCATAAAAGGCCTAAAAAAACTTGTGATGAAAAGAAGGGTTGCATGACTTCATTTTTGCAACATATAAAAATAAAATATCAGATCTGTAGCTAAATTAACTATGCTAAATTATAAACATTCTTGTGAAAAGATATACAGTGGAACTTCGGATTGCGAGTAATGCGGTTTACGAGTGTTCCGCAAGACGAGCAAAAAGTTTTGATAACTTAATAAAAACGAGCAAGTCTTGGTTTATACGAGTACCTAGTACCATGAATCACGTATGCGCTACTTGTTTTGATGCCGAGCGTCACGTGATCACAACTGAGCCAATGGTTTTTCTCTCTCTTGCGCTGCTGAATTGTGGGTAATCATCTCCCCTGCTGGGTCTTAGTGCTCGTCTCTCACTGGTATAATCAACATCCATTTTCTCTCACCCTCTCCGTTTCAGCCTGTCGTTATGCATGTGTGCACGCATAATTTGATACCGTCCCCACACACCAACACACACACACACACACACACACACTATCGCCTTTAAAAGTGTAATGCTCACACTAACAAGTGTAATGCTCAAACTAACAAATTATAATCTATTTCAGAAAAGCAGATGAACCAGTGAAGGCAGAGGCGTGGAGACCACTTGATGACAAAACTCATATGCGCATGATAAAATTGTCTGTTCCAACAGCTGATTCACAGGTCTGCAGATACAATCCATGACAGGATTGATGCACAACAGTATCTCTAGACACTGGTTAACTAAGGGCTTTACTTTACAGTGCAGTAGCCAAGGTACTTCTATCTGAAATCATTCGCAGATTGGCAATGACAATAGGACCCCATTTGTTAATCATGACCTACAACAAATGAGTGAGTATTTGGAATTTACCCTAAAACAACACTGCCCCTACCACGCAGTGAGTGGCAGAGCAGTGGAAAGAGAAAATGGCACGCTGAAAAACAAATTGGCTAAGTGCTGCACAGAGCCAGGTCTGTCATTGGTAAAAGACCTCACACTTGTTTTCATGTACTTGCAAACCAGAGTAAGGGGAAGGGCAAACCTCAGCCCATTTGAGATACTGTTTGGCAGACCTCCCAACACAGGTAGGGGGCCAGCCGCTTTCTCGTGAAAATTCACTGAACAATGTGAAGAAGAAATGCTTAATTATCACACAAACCTGTCCTCTGCTTTGTCTGTAGTCCAACCAGGAGAAGGACGCCTTGCCAGATCCCAAGCAGACAGACCTGCACAACTTGAAGCCTGGGGGGTTGGATCATGGTGAAGGACTTCAGGAGAAAGAGCTGGAGAGCTAAGAGGTGGCAGGAACCATTCCAGATTCTACTCAAGACGAAGACAACAGTGACAGTCGCAGAGTGAGCGATGTGGAGCCACGGAAGCCACAATAAACAGGTTCCAAAACAAAGTCACAACGTCAATTCATAGTTAAAAGACAGCCACAGGCTGTCCATGGTGGTGTTTTAAAGACCACCAATAATCGTCAAAAAAAAAAAAAAAACAGTACAGCTCACCGTACAGGTAGAACCCCACAGACACCCTATGAATAGCTCTGGGGACATTCTCTGTCATGTGTCATGTCTTTTCCACGACCTGTTTGTTTATTTATTTATTTATTTTTACTTTTTTTCCCACGCTGTCACTTTTCCCACGCCTCCGGTTCCGCTCCGCCGTCGCACCTGTTTCTCATCTCCTCCTCTGATTACTCCAGCTGCTTAAATCGCTGGATTATCCTGTGTTTATACCTTGATTCTCTCGCGTTTACTTTCATTGTCTTCACGTTTACGACCTCACTTTGTTTTTTCTCGTGTCTGATCTTCGCCTCTCGATTTTGGTTTGTTCGCTCGGCAATCTGATCTTCCGGTTTCGACCCACGCTTCTCCCTTTGATTTACGGCTTTTGTCTCGCGTTTTGGTTTTGACGTTTCACGGACTGATTACATAGTGTTCGACACTTGCTGCACTTCCCGACCACGCCCCCCGGATCACGTTACAGTCATTATCCGCGCCTGGATTCACCCCGTTCTGCTGCATGCATGACAGAATAATCCAGCCAGATATGAATCCAGCAGATACTGACTGTATGAGAGCGGCATTGGAGAGTCAAGGTACTTTGATTGGAGGTCATCAGCAGGAGTTACTCAGCACCAAGCAGTCTCTTGCTGACGTCACGTCCAAGCTCCACATTCTCCAACTCACCCAACCACAAGCATCAATGCAACAAGAGCCACGCCTCCCCGCCCCTCCCACCTACGAAGGAGATCCGGGCACCTGTCGCTCCTTTCTGTCTCAGTGCTCACTGATTTTCGAGCTCCAAACCTCCACCTTTTCCACGGAACGGTCCAAAGTGGCATACGTCATCACGCTCCTGTCAGAACGTGCCCGGGAATGGGGCACCGCGCTTTGGGATGCTCACCACCCCTGCTGTTCCAGTTATGAGAGCTTTGCCAAGGAAATGAGGAGAGTGTTTGACCGCTCGTGCCACGGCAGGGAGGCGGGTCGAAAACTGCTGAAGCTCCGTCAAGGCTCACGCTCGGCCTACGATTATGCCATTGAGTTCCAGACCCTGGCCCTTTCAAGTGGTTGGAATGAACGAGCCCTGTGCGACGTCTTCCTTGTAGGTCTGACTGAGATACTCCAAGATGAGCTAGTCTCACGAGAGCTCCCCTCATCCCTCCAGGAGCTTATGGATCTGGCCGGTTGAATAGACGCACGCCTCCATCTTCGTAGGTCGGCCCGGCCTTCTCCACCCAGGGCTCTGCCTCGACCCTCTCCTCTGCGAGTTGATCCCCAGGAGGAACCCATGAAACTGGGCAGAACTCGCATCACCCCAGAGGCGCGCCACTGCCGCCGAGTGGAAGGAGCCTGCTTCTACTGCGGGAAACCAGGACACCTGCTCAAGTACTGTCCAGCAAAAGGAGGCGCCCTCTAGTTCAGCTGGGAGCACTAGAGGGCGAGACTCCAGGAAGGCTCCCAGACCAACGCCACCTGCTTCCTATCTTCCTCATCCATGAGCAGCAGACCCACCTAGTGCATGCACTGGCCGACTCCGGCTCAGATCGCAATCTGCTGAATGCAGCCACTGCCAAGGCTCTGGGTTTCCCCACGCTGCCCTTGGAGAACCAGCTCAAGGTTCAGGCCCTCGACGGGAGTCCGCTCCCACTTATCACTCACAGAACCCCTCTCATAGGCCTAAAGGTCTTGGGCAACCACTCGGAACGGACAACACTGTTAACATGGAAGGATCACATGCCATGGTTGTCCTAGGCCTTCCTTGGTTAACGCAACACAACCCACACATTGATTGGGCCAGGAACTCAATCATAGCCTGGAGCCCCGCTTGTTCCTCATCATGTTTACGAGCTGCCACCAAGCCATGCCTCCATCCCGCCCCCACGGTAGACCCACCGGACCTTACCCGTCTCCCTCCAGAATACCACAATCTCAAGGTTTTCAGCAAATTGCGTGCGGTATCCCTTCCCCCCCACCGCCCATACGACTGCGCCATTGACCTGCTACCAGGCACCACTCCCGCCAAGGGCCGTCTATACTTCCTGTCATCCAAAGAACGCCAAACCATGGACCAGTACATCACAGAATCCCTTGCTGCAGGTATTATCTGCCCTTCCTCTTCTCCGGCAGGGGCTGGGTTCTTCTTCGTGGCCAAAAAAGATGGTTCCCTTCGTCCAGGCATTGATTATAGGGGCCTTAATGACATCACAGTAAAGAACCGGTACCCTCTCCCTCTAATGTCAACCACCTTCAAACTTCTTCAGGGGGCCAGGTACTTCACTAAGCTCGACCTGCGCAATGCATATCATCTCATCCGAATTCGGGAGGGGGACGAATGGAAGACAGCTTTCAATACCCCAACGGGACATTACGAATACCTGGTGGTTCCATTTGGACTTACTAATGCCCCCGGAGTTTTTCAGTCCCTAATCAATGATGTTCTCAGGGACCTCCTCAATATCTCAGTATTCCTATATCTCGATGACATCCTGATTTTCTCTCAGGACCCAGAGGAACACCAACACCATGTTCGGCAGGTGCTGCAGAGGCTGCTGGAGAACAACCTGTTTGTCAAAGCTGAGAAATGCGAGTTCCACACCACATCTACCACATTCCTCGGGTTCGTTATCAGCCCCAGAGGCATCGAGATGGAACCTGCCAAGCTCCAAGCCATCACTAGGTGGCCGACTCCTACCTCACGACAAGAGCTACAAAGATTCTTAGGCTTCGCCAACTTCTATCGTCGGTTTATCCAAGGCTACAGCTCAATCGCTGCTCCTCTAACAGCCCTCACCTCTACCAAGACACACTTCTGCTGGAATCTAAAATCTGAGGAGTCCTTCAGCAAGCTTAAGAAGTGGTTCACCTCTGCTCCTATCCTCACCATCCCTGACCCATAATGCCAGTTCATCGTGGAAGTTGACGCCTCCAGTTCGGGTGTCGGAGGTGTTCTCTCACAAAGATCCAATCTGGATGATAAACTGCACCCCTGTTCATTTTTCTCCCACCGTCTAACTCCTGCTGAAAGTAGTTATGGCATCGGAGACCGAGAACTCCTAGCCATCAAGCTAGTTCTGGAGGAATGGAGCCACTGGCTAGAAGGAATGGAGGTCCCCTTCCTAGTGTGGACCGACCACAAGAGCCTTGAGTGTCTACGGAGCGCCAAGAGGCTCAACTTCCAGGCCAGGTGGTCCCTTTTCTTCGCAAGGTTCAATTTTACCCTCTCCTACCAACCAGGATCTAAAAACACCAAGCCAGATGCTCTGTTGTGACAATTTATGACTACACAAGACTTTGCTGCATGTGAAACTATTTTGCCGTCCTCCTGTTTGCTTGCCGTGGCCGAGCTTGACATTGAAACTAGAGCCAAGCAAGCTCTTTCTCATGAACCAGGCCCAAGCAACGTGCCTTCTAATCACCTCTTTGTTCCCCTTGCTCTGCATTCTCAGGTCCTGGAGTGGGCCCACAGCTCGAAACTCTCCTGCCACCCTGGCTCTGCCAGAACCCTGGCGCTAGCCCAGTAGCAGTTTTGGTGGTCCACCCTCAAGGAAAATGTCTCTAGCTTTGTTTCAGCATGTGATGTTTGCATGAGGTCCAAACATGTCAACACAGCACCTGCCGGCCTCCTTAGACCTCTGCCCATCCCTCACCGCCCCTAGTCCAACATTGCCCTGGACTTCATCACTGGGCTACCATCCTCCACCGGCCACACCTGCATCATGACCATGGTGGACCAGTTCTCGAAAGCTGCCCACTTCATTCCCCTACCAAGACTCCCATCTGCCAAGGAAACTGCCGGGCTCATGATTAACCATGTGTTCAAGCTCCATGGTCTACCTACGGACATTGTCTCAGACTGGGGCCCACAGTTCACCTCTCAGTTTTGGAAGGCCTTCTGTAAGCTGATTGGAGCCACTCCCAGCCTGTCCTCTGGTTTCCACCCTCAATCTAATGGCCAGACTGAGAGGAAGAATCAGTCCCTCGAGATTGCCCTGAGGTGTATGGCCGCTAAAGATGTTACCTCCTGGAGCAAGTTCCTACCTTGGGTTGAGTATGCCCACAACTCCCAGACCTCATCATCTACCGGTCTGTCGCCTTTCCAGTGCTGCACGGGATACCAACCACCCTTGTTCCCAGCTCAGGAGCAGGAGGTCAGCATGCCATCCGCCCAAGCTTTTGTCCGCTGGTGTAAGAGAACCTGGGCCCAAGCCAGGAAGACCCTGTTATGACTCAGCAAGTCTAAAGTACAAAGAACAAGCAGACCGCAAACGCTCCCAGGCCCCGAAATATAGAATAGGACAAAGGGTTATGCTCTCCACCAGGGACCTTCCTCTCAAAACCATCTCCCGTAAACTTTCCCCCCGCTATGTAGGTCCTTTCACGATCACAAGGTTATCAACCCCTGCTTAGCCAAGCTCTTGCTCCCCTCAACCATGTGGCGAATCAATCCGACCTTCCACGTGTCCCAACTACGCCGTCTTGCTTCAAGCCCATTTGGTTTTGACGTTTCACGGACTGATTACATAGTGTTCGACACTTGCTACGCTTCCCGACCACGCCCCCCGGATCACGTTACAGTCATTATCCGCGCCTGGATTCACCCTGTTCTGCTGCGTGCGTAACATTCTCAAACAACTGTTTCCAAAGAGCTCTGGGCCCTGTATAAAACTAAAGATGCTTGGATTCTGGCAAGGTTATTTGCATGTTATTTGGTCACACCTTAAAATTGAAAGCAGAACCTGATGATGAGATGTAATGGCTACATCGTGCTAAAGCATGTTGAAGGTGAAATTAAAAAAGGAACGCAACGCAGACTGCTAAAGATAGGAGAGAATGCTAAAGATCAATGGACACCCCCCTTTAACGAGGAGGATTCAACACCTGGGTGGCCACCAAACCCACTAGACACAGACTATTTCCAACACTAGATGCTGAAACAGACAATGAGGATGAATCGTAATTAAACAAGAACTGACAATGAATTAAGTTGTACTTAAAGCTTTCTCACTGTGAATCAGCTAATGTATGGGTTCTATTCCCCCCCAAAAAATGCAGAATAATATTTTCTGTACCTTAGTGTATGATAGCATAACTGAAAATAATTTGGAGAAGTTATGATTGATGTTTACTATAGGTAGTTCTGTTGTAATATATTCTTAAAATTCTATAGTTAAGTTTGCCCTTAATGACAAAAAGGGATATGTGGTAAAAAAAAAAAAAAAATTTATCAACTCTGTGTGTTAATAAAAGTCTAGATAATTATGGGTTAGTCAGAGTTGCAGATTTAGAATGTGTGTACGTGCAAGAAAGAACAAGATACAGGGACAGGGAGTAAAGGCCTTGATCTATGTACATTGATCGAGACTCAGTGCCAGCAGGGTCCCTCATCTGCTTATTGTTTGCTTAAACATTATGTATTTTATGAGACGTCACTAAGACCTGCTCCGTTTAAATATATAAGGCACTCTGTGTTTAGAGGGAGTTTAGTTATGCACCAACATGCTGGTGGTCTTTCAGAGGTTTATCAACGAGAAACTCCAACAATCGCTGAACCACAGCCCACACCACCCGCATTATGAAGCACTTCCTAGGCTTCAGTAACTTCTTTTGATACTTTGTCTGAAATTTCTGGATTCCAAAAAAAAAAAAGCTTAGGGAGGGTCAAGTGGTCAGAGGAAGGACAGCAGGGCTTTGAGACTATAAAGGCCAAATTTTTTATCTATTATAACATTTACTTGCACTACCTCAACTCACTATCACAAAATAATGCATTGTGTCATGTTGTTGCTCTTGTTTGCACATTTGCACATGCACTTTATGTTGTTTTATTGTTGTCTTTTGTATAGAATAGTTCTGTATGCTATGACTAGAATAGTTGTTATATGCTTCTTATACAGTAGAGACCAAAAGTTTGCACACCCCTTCTCATTCAGCGAGTTTTCTTTCTTGTGTTCTTTAGCCCAAACGCGTCTCTTCTGCTTGTTGCCTGTCCTTAGCAGTGGTTTCCTAGCAGATATTCTATCATGAAGGCCTGATTCACACAGTCTCCTCTTAACAGTTGTTCTAGAGACGTGTCTGCTGCTAGAACTCTGTGTGCCATTGACCTGCTCTCTGATCTGAGCTGCTGTTAACCTGCCATTTCTGAGGCTGGTGACTAGCGCTTGATGGTTTTTGTGACTGCACTTGGGGACACTTTCAAAGTTTTCCCAATTTTTCCGACTCACTGACCTTCATTTCTTAAAGTAATGATGGCCGCCCGTTTTTCTTTACTTAGCTTCTTTTTTCTTGCCATAATACAAATTCTAACTCTTTGAATGAGAAGGTGTATATACATATACTTACACAGACACACATTGTCTTTTGTATTGCGTTTCTTGGACATATTTTATTTTGGTTCTTCATTCAAGCAGTTTTTGTTCTGTTGGGCTCGGGCATGCACTCACATGGGAATGAAGGTGGATATTCTGCCTCATTTCTTCATGAAGGAGATATTGTTGGTAGCGGTGAAGAAATAGATTTGACTGAAATACATCGAGATTTAGTTCAAACATTCCAGATGTTGGCAAATACAAATTTAACAGCAGTGTGTCGAGCAGATTATGTAGTGGTTCATGGCAGTGAATATCGCAAAGGATCTGCATTGGTTGTGAAATATGCGGATGACATTCCAGTTTTTGTTGTGTTGCAAGAGATACTTGTTCATGAGCATGTCAAGTGAAAAAAATGGAAAAAATGCGAGAAAAAAAATGGAATCTGATTACGATGAGCATATTTTGAGTTTTAGGTTAAAACCAATGGGAGAAATGTTCATTTGTTCCTTGACACAGTTGCCTTTTCAGTGGCCTTTGTCTGTTTATAGTTATCAAGGCTTCAGAGTGGTAATGAATGTGAACAGCCATACGTATATGTACCCATTTTAAATACATTAAATACAAGATTAAGAATACTATAGAGAATATAGTATTATATTGGAGAAACTATTACCATTATTACCATTGCATTATAGATTGATATCAGGTGTGATATCATAACTTCTATAAGCTTTACTCACCATCTAATATTAATACACAAAATAACTCAGAATATAGACAACACCAATCTTTAAAGTTTGGAATGCCACATGTACATTTGGCCCACTATTTTTGATAAATCTAGACTTAAGCTGGACTTAGTCCAGATTTATCCATACTATCATTCTATCTTTCGTTGTCTGTTACTTATCTATGACATACAGTTACGTCATACATACATTATGACATACATTAGAATTACGTCTACATTACGTTGATGTTCATAAACTCTTGCCACTGTGTAAAAGTTTGCTGCTTTAAAATAAGTGGTTATAGATCTCGTTAATGCATTTTAATAGGAAACTAAAATGTGTGACACTTTATAAACAAGAATGGTAATGTACGTTCCCAGCTAATAGATGAAGACAAAGGAGTTTGTTAATTGTTATTGCAATAACAAAACAAAAAAAAAACCTGTACAATATCCAGGATTTCAGACAATGTGGAATTTATTATTAGATCCAAGCTGTTAATTCTATATCCCCTATTTTACAAAGATTTTGAAAAATATTATTATTATTATTTATTGCATTTAATTAATAGCACAGTGGTGGTAAATATTTTAAAATATTTTATATGATAGCAATTGCTTGGAATTACATTAGACTATTATATGTACAGTAATTGCATTGTATGCAGGGCAATTTTATGACATGTAACTGATGCATTTGTAGGTTGTAATGATTAATGTTAAATTGCTAATGTTTTTTTACTGCATTTGTACAAACCAGTTATCAGTTCATTTGCATGATTGTAACAATAGAACACTATGTGTTCAGTACTGTGCATGTGAACATTATATATGTGTTCTGAAAGTGTTACAGAGTGTCAATGAACATGTTCAGAAAGTGTAACAAATATGTGTTGTAATAAGTGTTCCAGCTTTGAACACATGACTTTAGAGTGTTCATTGCAGTCTCTCACAATTTTAATATTGATCAATATAATCAATTTCCAATCCATGTGCTTTGTACAGTATGTACAGAAGTGTCCTATTTGGGAGACCGAATATGTCTAAGTTACCCACACAGCCTTTATAATAATCTGCTCCCCAGCTGAGTGCTAGAATTTTTCTATGCTTTACCAAGTCATGCATTAATCCAGCATACATGGTTAATATTACATACATTAAAATCCAATCCAGTGTTTGCTCTGTAACACTCACCCTGTTCAACAGAGCATTTGGTGCTTTTCTGGCAAAACTTTATTTACAGTGCCGGGAAAATGCGCAGTCCACTGGTGAAGTAGATTTACACATGCACAAAAAGAAGGAAAAAAAAAGGTTCAAAAGGAAAAAAAAGTTCCAAAGAAAAAAGAAAAAAACAGCAAAATAAAGCGGAACAAATCCGAAAATTATTGTTACGCCCCGGTTTAGGTCGGGAATGAAAAAGAAAAGAAAAAAAAAAGGGAGCGAGACCAAAAGTGTGTTTGCTTAGTGTTTATTTACAAAAAGCTGAATAAGCAAATCCCCAAAAGGTGGCTGTGAGCCTCAGAAGCCGACAAAATGCCCTCTACCTAGTACCAAAGTGAAGCAACTAACCTGCACCAAAACTAAAGAAAAAGAAATACAAAGTTCTTCCCTTACTCCTTTGCTAGCCACAAACCAAGAGAAAACAGGGTGTAAACAAAATGGCGCCGGCTCCCTACTAAGACACCAATTACAAAACTATGTACAAATATATACAAATTGTATTTACAATCGGGCAACCAGAACCAAAGAAGGGCAAACACAAAAACTAAGTCAGTAACATAGCAGAAGGTCATACACAATATAATTTTACAAATAGTCATCAGAAAAACAGTAAGCAAAGACACGGTCTGAAGCACTGTGGTGTGAAGGCCTTAAGTAGGCCTCTGGGTTTGCTGGATACCCAGGCGGGACCAACAAAGGACAGGCAGGGCAGCAACCAATAGATTGCAGGCACACTGAAGAGGGTGGGACCTGCAACAACAAGGGAAGATGGACCCCACCCCCACCAGTAGAGACCAAGCACACATAACCAGACACAAAATAACAAAGAAACTCAATATCGTAACATTATATACAGTACAGTGAGTATCCACAATATACCATTAGAAATTTTGCTCAAGACACCACAGTTGCACTCTCGCTCTGACTTGGCTAACAAACAATTAGTTGGAGGCTGGTCTCCTCTTTTATAGGCCACCCCTTCCCGGGACTTCTTAAGTATGTCTAGTAAAAATTAAAAAAAAACATACTTTTCCCATTGTCACCTATTTAAATCACATTTAACTCAAACCTGGTATAGATTCCACAAAAATAAATAAAATAAAACATTCATTTACAATTAATTGACAATGCATTCAAGTGGTGATGGAGAGACGTAACAGCACTGGGATGATTAACTTTTAATATTAATATTTTAATAACCGTTAATAACACTCATTTTTGATGGTTAAATGTCGATCGCCAGCTCCACCAGCCGCGCTTAGTTAGCGTGTTTTAGCGGAGCACCTTAACTGGTTAAATAACAAAACACAACATAATCTGTTGATAATAAATGGTGTTTTGGGAACTATTGGATAGAAACCAACAGCACACGCGAGGTTGTGCTGAATATCAGTACAGCTGCTTTGATGTCTTCAGAGTCATCATGCCTACAGCAGGATAACAGTCTTGCTGATGTTCAGCAAAATGGCAAGATATTGAGTTGTGTAGAGTCACTGACCATATGGGTAAGAACAACGACAGAAATTTAGACCAGTTGTTTCTATGGCAAATGTGATTGTATTTAATGTGCTCTCTTCATTTCCAACACCTCTCTGGAGGAATGTGAAGCTTAGACATTGCATTCTACTGAAGTTCATACTGCCCCCTGTTGTTCAGCTAAATATAGTGCAAACACCATCCACGCATTGTCAGTAAGGTTGATCGACGCTCTGTGCTTGATATTATAACTAGCTAACCACAACGTGAGTGAACAAGTGGAATAAAAAGTGACATTAAATATAGTTGTGAAACAATTAATAATGAACGATTTAAAGAATTCATGAACATTCTATTTTACTAAATGTCAAAACTGCATTTTTTTTTTACATACTCAGTGCATACACAATATACATATACTGTACACAATTGAAATAAATCTAAATGTCATCTAAATGTAGTAATAAAACTACATTACAATTAAATTATTGCAATTCATTTTTATTAATTAATAAATAATTAATAAATAAATTAATTAATTAATTAATTAATAAATAAATAAATAAATAAAACAATAAAGCAACAGACTCAAAACTCTAAAAAATTTGCAATATTACTGTTGAACAGTGCTGCTGCTAGGAGACGCTGCTGTCAATCAGTGTATGACTGGACACGCCCACAGGGTTCTTTTTCAGTTTGTTACTTTATCCAGAACCCAAATAAATCAAACAAACAAACAAAGAAAGAATAAACAATGTGCGAGTACTGTACAGTATATTACACGGCTGAGGTCTGGAGCTGGAAGCCTGGACAGGTTTATCGCCTCCTCCATATTTTATCCTCATTCTTTAACCTTATAAGCACTTACACCTCACCTTTCTTCACTATAAAGGCATCCTTGACATGTGCTGAAACAAATGAAAACAGCAAACAGCAAGACAAATATTCATTAAGAGTCGTGTAGAAAACACATTTGGATAATTAAAATGGAATCATTCCATATATACTCAACCTTACATGCTTTACTGAGAAACAATCTCTTACTCTCATTATTACTGTACATCCGAAACTGTTGCTAAATAATGTTTTCCTGCATCAGGCAAACAAGTAAGAAGATTGCTGAAGCTACAAAAATTGGGGTAAGAACTATAAAATGCGTTATTAAAACCTAGAAGGATAGAGGTGACCGTCAACTTTGAGGAAGAAATGTGACCTGGGAAAAAAAATGTAATGATTGAAATCAGAGATCACTTTAACATTTGGTGAAATTAAATTGTAAAAAAAAAAAGACAGAAAGAAAACTACTATAGAATCGCAGTTATGTTTAATGAATAATGAATAATGTAGAATACTGTATAGGTTAACCACAAGAACATAATTAAATACACATCAAAACTTAAGAATACTACAATTTTTTGCCTTAACACACAAAACAGAAGAAGGTTTTTTTTTAAAGACTTTTAATAAATATTTTCACAACAGACCTCATTTAATACCAGATCAACTGAACCAGATCAACTAGACAAGCCAAACTAGTTATAGTAACTACAAATATCATATAATGATGATGAATTAAAATGACTGTTTTACAACATGATAAACTGGTTGGCCTTCTCAATTCAACATAATTGGTAATCAAACAATAACAATGCAATTATTTTTGTTTGTTTTTCATATTTGTGATTCCTAAAGTGTTTAATAAATGCTTCACCACATGACTGTCAATTCCTTAAATGTGATTTGTCCATTGTATTATATTTCTAGCATGATCTTGTGTAACAACGCTCACGTAGCGCAATCTATCTAATTTTTGCTGAATCATGACGCAAAGATGATTATATTTTTAAAATCCGAAAACAGGTATCTTTCCCGTACCAATACTGATACTGTCTCAAATCAAATATTTATTTATTTATTTATTTATAATCTATTGCAGAATGGAATAAATATCTAATGCTACACCCTAAAAAAAAATTTTTATGTTTTTTTAAAGTTTAACCCAGCAAAATGGGTAAAATATTAAATCCAAATGCTCGGTCATATTTAACTATAATGCTGAGTTAATTCTACCTCACAAATAGGTTATTATTATTTTTATGTTTTACATGTCTATGGGTAAAACAGTTTAAACAGTTAAATTACTTTGATATACTGGTCTATTACCAAAAAAAAAAAAAAACACTAAGTTTTGCAAACCATACATATATGCAATAAACAACAACCAATTAATTGTACAAATCATAGAAAAAAATATTTATATTTATTTTTCAAAAGCACAAGATCAGATAATACAGAACAAGTTCAACAGCGACATCATTACTATACTGTTACTGAGAAGCACTAATGCCTGAGAGCAGCGCTGGTCATTATCTCCCAACATCAGGATGTAGGGGTTCGACCTCGACACTTCAGCCTGCTGGAGATGTTCCACTGTGTTCGTTCCAACCTTAGAAAGAAAGAAATTAAAGAAAGTGAAAGTTTATGGAAAAATCGAGAGTGTTGGCTAGTATGCATATATTTGTAAGAAGATTAGTGGTTTCTAACACCTCGGCTATTTTATATGTGGTTGCTAACGCTAGCAACCTAGCTAAATGCTAGCGTCATGCTGGCACTACAGTTAACAGTTTAGCTTTCATTCATCACTTCAACATCTTCATACACCCTGCAAGCATCTACAAAGTAAGCTAAAAAGCTCAGACATTTTTGCAGTTTCTTTCATACACAGGTGGAGTTCTTTGGTTTGGCTAGCTAGCAGCCATTGTCAGATAAACTAGCATGCTATAGCACAGAGCAGGCTGAAAGTTTGAGTGTAACATTAACACGGTAACAGTAATAAATGTTACACAGAGTGAACAAATTCAGTCATAGGTGAGTGAAAGTGTGTATACAGACCTTATATTGAACGTTTACATTTCCTCTTAAATGCGTGAGGGGGAAGAAAAAAAGACACAAAGTTGACACAGCCACTGAATACACGGTGAACTTCGGGGGAGGGGCGGTCATGTCTGTGATGTTAGCTGTCACTAGCTAACCCAACTCCAACCCAGCAAGCTGGGTTAAACAAAAAGTACCAAATTCCCTGTAAACAACCCAGAAAAATGACCCAACAGAGGCAACCCAGCGTTTGGGTAGTAAAAACAACCCAGCATTTTTTAGTGTGTATGCATACAGTACAGAGCAAAAGTTTGGACACACCTTCTCATTCAGCGAGTTTGAACTAAACTAAGCTAAACTGGTTGAACAAACATTTAAGATCTGATATAATGAGTAAGACATCAAAGATTAATATTAAAAAGCTACTTAAATTTAATCTGAAAAGTTAAAAGTGCAGAAAACAAACCGGTTAAGTTCACAAACAAGGAAAGTTTTTCTTTTCTTTTCTTTCTTTTTTTTTTCTTTCTTTCTTTTTTTTTTTAACACAAAGCTACTTGTCGGGTGTAATGTCCATATGTCCCCGAAAAATATCCAAATAAACCTCAACCACGGTACTCATTCACATCCACTGGCCAAGGTTAAGGTGTTTACAGCTCTGTGTAGTGTCACGAACCGGTAGGTGTTGCAGTTCAGGCAGGTGTTAATGCCGTGGGCAGAGAAAGCAGGCATAAGTGCAGAGGGGTTGTTTTTAAACACAAGTCTTTAATTAACAAAAAGGAATGAACAAAACATACTTGGACTCGGAACAAACACATACAAGCACAGTCTCTTTTAGCAGTCCACATGATTACAAGCATTTCAGACCATTAAGCATTTCATATGGCTTAGGACTGACACGAAGACTAGGGACTGCACGGGGACGGGAGGACTAGGGACTGCACGGGGACGGGAGGACTAGGGACTGCACGGGGACGGGAGGACTAGGGACTGCACGGGGACGGGAGGACTAGGGACTGCACGGGGACGGGAGGACTAGGGACTGCACGGGGACGGGAGGACTAGGGACTGCACGGGGACGGGAGGACTAGGGACTGCACGGGGACGGGAGGACTAGGGACTGCACGGGGACGGGAGGACTAGGGACTGCACGGGGACGGGAGGACTAGGGACTGCACGGGGACGGGAGAACTAGGGACTGCACGGGGACGGGAGGACTAGGGACTGCACGGGGACGGGAGGACTAGGGACTGCACGGGGACGGGAGGACTAGGGACTGCACGGGGACGGGAGGACTAGGGACTGCACGGGGACGGGAGAAGTAGGGACTGCACGGGGACGGGAAGACTAGGGACTGCACGGGGACGGGAGGACTAGGGACTGCACGGGGACGGGAGGACTAGGGACTGCACGGGGACGGGAGGACTAGGGACTGCACGGGGACGGGAAGACTAGGGACTGCACGGGGACGGGAGGACTAGAACCGCAAAACCGGGACGGAGACAGGGATCAATGGACGGAGGACTAGGGAACGCACGGGACGGGAGGACTAGGGATCCCAATGGGACGGGAGAAGTAGGGAATCGCATCGAATGGAGGGACTAGGGGACTGCACGGGACGGAGACTAGGGACCGTATCAACGGAGGACTAGGGACCGTATCGACGGGAGGACTAGGGACTGCAATGGGACGGAGGACTAGGGAACGCACGGGACGAATAACAGACCGTATCGGGGACGGGAGGACTAGGGACTGCACGGGGACGGGAGGACTAGGGACTGCACGGGGACGGGAGGACTAGGGACTGCACGGGGACGGGAGGACTAGGGACTGCACGGGGACGGGAAGACTAGGGACTGCACGGGGACGGGAGGACTAGGGACTGCACTGCACGGGGGACGGGAGGACTAGGGACTGCACGGGGACGGGAGAAGTAGGGACTGCACGGGGACGGGAGGACTAGGGACTGCACGGGGACGGGAGGACTAGGGACTGCACGGGGACGGGAAGACTAGGGACTGCACGGGGACGGGAGGACTAGGGACTGCACGGGGACGGGAGGACTAGGGACTGCACGGGGACGGGAGGACTAGGGACTGCACGGGGACGGGAAGACTAGGGACTGCACGGGGACGGGAGGACTAGGGACTGCACGGGGACGGGAAGACTAGGGACTGCACGGGGACGGGAGGACTAGGGACTGCACGGGGACGGGAGGACTAGGGACTGCACGGGGACGGGAGGACTAGGGACTGCACGGGGACGGGAGGACTAGGGACTGCACGGGGACGGGAGGACTAGGGACTGCACGGGGACGGGAGGACTAGGGACTGCACGGGGACGGGAGGACTAGGGACTGCACGGGGACGGGAGGACTAGGGACTGCACGGGGACGGGAGGACTAGGGACTGCACGGGGACGGGAGGACTAGGGACTGCACGGGGACGGGAGGACTAGGGACTGCACGGGAACACTCCCACACACTAGAGGCCAGGAGCCCATCCTAGGGACTAGGGGAGCACACAGGAAGCGAGGGGAACAAAACAAGAAACTAGGAGAGCACACAAGAAACTAGGGGAGACCCACTGGAGGCCTTGGAAACACACAAAAGCCACATTGCACAGTACACATACACATCCACAAAATAAACCTAAAAACACACTTACACAATACTCAAACCACTGAACAATTAAAGTAACAGAAATAAAATAAAACATAACCAAAATCAAAACAGAATCAAACCAAAAGACATGCCCACTGACAGGATTAATGCTCGACCCAGTTTCCCAGAACATCCAGCTATTTATAACAATACTAATGAGCCGCCTCAGTTCAGGTGAGCTCTAGCATCACCTGACCGAGGTGGCTTCTGGGAAACTGAGTCGACTAACAAAAAACTACAAAACAAACATGTGCGCACAGTGGCCTCTGGTGGTGGTCCCTTACATGTAGAATAACATTAAAAGATTTATTTAATAGAGACTTATTTCAAAAAAATATATATATTTATATTTAAATATTTAAATAAATATATTTTACTAATTCCATAAAATGACCTATTGTCACAGTCGCGCCAGGCTCCGACAACACCAGCCAAACACAGCGCCCTTTATCACCGGAGTACTAATCACGTCATCCGAAGTTAATTCAACACGCGCCCATAAAAACACACACCACGCTGCACTCCCGTCTCGTATTAATGAAAGTGGACCGAATCTCCGAGATCACTCGTAAGAAGTATATGTCTACTGCATTACGTACCTGTATTCTCTGTTTCCTAGAAGTTGTCCAAGTCAGGCTTCCCTCGGCTTCATCTCCGCTGCTCCATGGTGTGTGCTTTCCGTCACGTCCAAGAATCGCCGGCACAATCTTCTCGCCAGTCATCGACGTCCTTTGGTTCTGGAAAAGTAACTTTTTGAATAAAGAACTGCCATAGCCTTCACTACATCTCGTAAAGGTGCCATTACTGCATTCCTTGAAAATAAACGATTGCTCATCCTTAAACTTGCCATCTTGTGTGTGAGTCCGTCTTTATTACACCTATTACACTGGACAGGGTGCCAATCCATCACAGGGCACAGACACACACACACACACACACACACACACACACACACACACACACACACACTCACTCATTCACACACTACGGGCAATTTGGGAACGCCAATTAGCCTAACCTACATGTCTTTGGACTGTGGGAGGAAACCGGAGTACCCGGAGGAAACCCACCAAGCACGGGGAGAGAACATGCAAACTCCATGCACACAGAGACGGGACTCGAGCCTGGCAGTGCAAGGCGACAGTGCGAACCACTACACCACCGTGCCACCTTAATAATAATAAATACAAGTTTTTAACATTATATTATAAGGTGATCAGTAGCATTATTTATTTGTTAGTCAGTTTATATAACAATTATATTCCAGTCATTTGGCTGTAGGTGCATGTCATGCATTAACATATACTGTATATATGGTATATATGCTGCTCTCTAATCATGATGAAGTAGATTAACGCTGCAGTATAAACACAGATAAACAGGTTAAAATGTCCTTAAAACTAATGTTTGTTATTATTATTATTATTATTATTATTATTATTATTATTATTATTGTTATTATTATTGTATTTAAAATTAATACATTTTATTGATGTAGTGAGCAATGAAAAATACTTGACCCTTTGTATAGGGTTATATCTATATACATGTTACATGACCATCTAACCTTCTTGGCTCAAGGTCACATTTACTGGTTAATATTTACATTAAGCTCAGCTCCTGTAAGTCCATCTCCACTGGCCAAGTTTCAGGTCTTTATCAGCGCTGTGTAAACTATAGCGCTGCTCCAACCTGCTTTATAATGATAAGAGATTTAAATCATATTCACAAAATAAGATATTTTACTAATCCCCAAAAAATACCAATAAAATGTGTTTTGTGCTTTGGGATTAAACAGAAAATAGAATTTGATATTATATGTATGACGTATCTAGTCAACAAAAAAAAACTGTTAAAACTGTTGCTATTTTTCTTTTTGCTATGCCTACTCAAAAGTATTTTAATGTAATTCATTTAATGTGTTTTTCATTCTTCACTCTATCAATAATATGTAATAAACTAAATATAAATAATAATAATAATAATAATAATAATAATAATAATAATCACTGAGAATTCCTAAGAATATAAGGTGATATTTATTTCTTAGTTTATTTAACAATTATTTTCTTTTCATTCAGCAGCAGATTTGTGCATCAAGCTCTACACAGTGTATATAAAATAACATTTGACTGTTTAACCAGATGGCAAAAAGCCCATAGACCTCTGAGTGCTCCAAGGCCTCATTTAATGGTAAATATTTAAGTAAAGCTCAGTTACCGTAAGCCCATCTTCACTGGCCAAGTTTAATGTGTTTACTGGCTCTGTGTAAACTATAGCGCTGCTCCAACCTGCTTTATCATGACAAGAAATTAAAATCATAGCGATGTAAAAAAAAAAAATTTTACTCATTCCATAAAATAGAGTAATATTTTGTTGTTGTTGTTGTTGTTGTTGTTGTTGTTGCTGTTTTGAGGGGGGGGGAGTTAAAAAGAAAATAAAATGTAACTGTATTTAATCAACAACAAACACCTGTTAAAACTGGCTTTTTTTTTTCTTTGGTTTTTTTTTTGTATACCTATTCAAAGGAATTTTAATTGAATGTATTTCACTGAATGCATATTTCACCCCATCAATAACATGTAATAAACTAAAATAATAATAATAATAATAATAAATAATAATAATAATAATAATAATAATTTAGGTTAATACATTTTGTTAATGTAGTGTGCAATGAAAATGTTATTTAATGGTTAATATTTAACATATGCATAAGCCCATCTCCACTGATTGTTGGCCAGGTAGATTACAAGGTCTTGACTGGGGGATGAATCCCCTGCGATGAACAGCAGTTTAGTTATTTTGAGATTGAACTTCAGCTGATGAGCTGCCCTCCAGGATGAGATGTCTGCCAGACATGCTGAGATCCAGGTGGAAACCTGAGTGTCAGAGGGAGGAAAGAAGAGAATAAGTTGAGTGTCATCTGCATAACAATGGTATGAAAATCCATGTGATGATATGACCTTACCAAGAGACCGGGTATAGAGGGAGAACAGAAGAGGACCAAGTACTGAGCCCTGTGGGACACCACTAAAGAGTCTGCATGGGGCAGATGAGGATCCCCTCCATGCCAACTCATACAATCTATCTTCTAATTAAGAAGCAAACCATTGCCATGCCAGTCCACAGATTCTAAGGCTTGTAAGAATAGATAGTAGAATCTTGTAGGTTACTGTGTCAAATGTAGCTGATAGGTCCAGGAGGATGAGGACAGATGACAGTTTATCTGATCTAGCAGCATGGAGCAGAAGAGCAGTGGAATGTGTCACTTTGAATCCAGATTGGTTGTGACAGTTGAGGTTGTTCTGATAACGACACATAAAGACACATTTGGTTCTAAACAGTCCTTTCAAGAATTTTAGAAATAAAAGAGAGAAGTGATACCGGGCAATAGTTGTTAACTTCTGATGGGTCAGCAGGGTTTCTTGAGGATGGGAATAACCCTTGCCTTCTTAAAAGCAGCAGGAACATGACCAGATGATATGGAATGGTTGATGATGGTTGTGATGAAGGGAAGGAGGTCTTGTAAGATGGAGTATTGTGGAAGGGATGAACAGTTGTTCATGATGTTCAGGGCATGATTTTCATTCCCATCTCTTCTCCCCGCAGATTCCGAGACCTCCAGGAATTCCCAAAGAAAGAGGAAAACGCCAAGCAGGAGCCAGCACCAGCAATCGACCACCCCCTCGGCTCATTTGACTTCCGTCTATGACCCCTCAAACTGTGTCCCAATAAAGCAGCAATCTCAATCTGAAAAAGAAAATAATTGACACTCACAAATGAGAATGTTTTAGGGAGCTGTTTCCTCAGTTTTTGTTGTAATTAGGAAATGACAAAAAAAAAGAATGTAAAAGAATTATAAAGAAAAAACTGAATGAAAAATGTATCACCTATATGATTGCAATAGACTACAGGTGGAGACTCTGTCTCTCTGTGCAAGAACACCTGCACAAATCTGTCCTGCTTGGAAGAGTCATCAGAAAAAAACATTTCCTGCATCATTAACAGCAAATCCAGCACCAGAGGTGGTTAAATAAACAAAAAAAACGCTGTATAGAAATAAGTATACACCATATTTTTGGTTAATTTGTTTAATGTTCTAATGTTATGTTCAATTATGGTTCACTATTTACCCAAAATCGGTAATCAGATCATTCTTTTGAACAAAATTGCAAAAACAACTGAAAGCAACGATAAGCGGGTCCAAGCACCTGTGCCTTCGCTGATCAGACGCAGCACACAGCCTGTGTGTTTTTGAGTTATTAAAGTTAATAAAGTTCAAGGCCTTGCTATACTTTAGAGATATCAAAGATTCTTTCCATTTTGCATCCTCAATGTCTTTAGATGATGTGCGCTTGGTTGGGTGAAAATTGTGTAAATAATCTAGGAGTAGTATAACAAATTCCACTGGATGCGTTTTGCAAACAGTCCCAAAATAACCGACTTCCTGTTGAGTTGACCCCCATGACATGCATAGTGAAAGTTGTTCAGCTCAATGGGATCTAAATGTGAACCACATTTTACATGTACAGTAGGTAATCAACCAGAATGCCCATTACCGCCACAAGTGGGCATGAGCTACACAACAAAATCTACTGTGAAGACCCTGCGTGTAACGTTCATAAAACCTAATAGCAGCAGATTCCTACCCATGTACTAATTCTTATGACTTTTTGAGGATGTTAAGACACTGAAAAGGCCCAGCATGATTGGAAAATAAGAAGAAGAAGAAGAAGAAGAAGAAGAAGAATATTATTATTATTATAATGCTTAGAAAATCCATAGGGCCCTTAACACACTATGTAATGTTAAGGGCTGATGTCATAGTGCTTAAGCACAAAAAACAAACTTTTTAGCCATACAAATTAAATTTTATTTATTTCTATAACTAAAATCGATATGGTTGTGTCAAAATAGTACAATGTTTATGTTTATATAATGCTTATAAAATAATTGATTGATCGTTTGAACGAAAATGATCTCTCTTAAGCTGCTGTACCATGTTGAGCAAACCCTTGCACATAAATTTTTAGCACTTGGATATTCAAAACCTGTTCTTTGGTCCTGGTCATAGTAAAGTTCATAATTAACAATGGAAGCAGTAACCTTTATATATTAACAGAGCTGCAGAATTATAGTAGTAGTAGTAGTAGTCACTTATATCCCTGCTTTATCATACTGAATTAAATGGATGCATTCCTTAAACCTGGTAGCAGACGTTTAGTACATCACATTTAGTAATGTGATCCAAACACAGGTGCAGTATCTAATCATAACTCTTCTATATAATCATTTTTCTTGTTTATTTCCTGTCCAATTACTTGACCTCATGACAACAATCATGGCTGTAAGGAGAGGTGATCAGAGTTACCACTAAGACACCAAACCATCATAATGACTGTCATAGCCATCCCCACAAAATAACCATCCATACAACATTTCATTGTTTATTACCCTTCTTTTCTTCAACTGTGAGGATCAAAAGTTTGATACAGAAAGTAGTGTTTGCCATTCATTTACATACCATAGGCTTAAAGCCTAAAATCCATTCCAGTTACAATGAATTTAGTTCCAGGTGTAGTATATCCTAAATAATATGTATATTAATGTACATTATCATCTTTCCAATTTTGGGTTAAAAAATAGTTGTTCTAACATTATACATGAATATATATTATATATTATGAATTAATAATTTAAGAAATAACCAGGAAACAATAAGAAACCAAAAAAAAAAAAAAAAAGAAAAAAATATAAATCAGCTATGTAAGATTTTTTGTTACTATTTCTAAAGAAGGCAAACTATTCGACCTAAGCGTATACCATTACTGTGAGGTCCTTTATATGAACAGTAGTGACTACTGCCAGAACTGCACCACTATTAAGAAGAAAAAGTGTGAAGAAAAGAAAACACATTGAAAAATGCTGAATTTGGTCGTGTTTGTAACCCACTGAGATCCTAGTGACCAAAATGATACAGTATGTTCTTAAAACTAAATAACAGAATGTTAAAATGTTACTCTCAACTCTAAATATAAAGGTTGTGCAGGTTATCATTCAGGTTGAATTTAAGGCCTTTAATGAGATAAGAACCTGTTGAGTCCTTTTTTTTTTTTTTTTTTGACAGATTTGCATTTAAACACTTAATTTGTCCTTAAATTTATAAGACCAAGTTTAGAAAAGAAATCCTACTATTTCTATTCCTATTTAGGAAGATGACCAGTCACAAAGTCTGTGAGTCACCAAGCAATGGAAAACATAAAAAATACCATGCTTGTTGATTGTGTACAGTAGCTTCAGGTAGTTATGCTGCGTGCATGTCACGGACTAACCGGAGATGAAGCAGAAGACTTAGCAGTTAGCCCTGTAGCGTGGATGGTAAACCCAAACGCGGAAGTAGCGCGAGTAGGCAGGATAACCACGCAAGTTATTCTTAGAACTCTCCCGAAGCGAGAGCAAGAGTTTACACAAATAAACCCGCGTTCTAAGTACACACACCCAATCAGAAGCGATAACCCAAGAAAGTGAGTACTCACGTTTGGACGAGCGAGGCGACGGCGAAAGCACGGGCATAACTCAATGACTGAGCGATGTGATGCGTCATCTTGTTCCCTTTTATGCTTCCTGAAACCCGACCGTATTACTTCCGGGTCCTAGTGCCGGTCGTGTTATGAGTGTGCATGACAGTACCCCCCCGTCCAGGACCGACTCTCGACGGTCCTGGGGTGGAGGATACCCGACGACGGTAGTCCCGGATGAGTTCGGGGTCTAAGACGAACCGAGCCGGAATCCAAGATCTCTCCTCGGGACCGTAACCTTCCAAATCCACCAGGTACTGGAGCCCTCTGCCCCGAGGACGTGAGTCAAGGATCCGGCGAACGGTGTAGGCGGGACCACCCTCAATCATACGGGGAAGAGGAGCAGGGTGGGTGGGTGGAACCATAGGTGAGGTGGTGAAGGGTTTGAGCTGGGAGGTGTGGAATACCGGATGGATCCGGAGCGCCGCAGGCAGCTGGAGCCGGTAGGTGACAGGGTTAATCCGGAGATTGATGCGGTATGGTCCGATGAATCTGGGTGATAGTTTCTTTGACTCAGTCTGCAGGTGAAGGTTTTTTGTTGAGAGCCATACCTTATCACCTACTTGGTACATTCGTCCCGGTGGGTGTCGACGGCGATGTTGCAGGATGTAGCGGCGATTGGCCTTTTGAATGGCGTGGTTTGCTTGTCTCCAAAGCCGTCGACACCGGCGAACCAACTGTTGGGCCGACGGCACTTCCACCTCCGGTTCCTGATGATCGAACATCGGAGGTTGGAAGCCGGAGCATACCTCAAATGGGCTTAGGTTGGTGGCAGAAGATAGGTGGAGGTTGTGTGACAGCTCAGCCCAAATGAGGTAGCGGGCCCAGGAGCACTGGCGATCAGCAATAAAGCATCTCAGGTAGCGCTCCAGTTGTTGGTTGGTTCGCTCCGTCTGACCGTTAGTCTGTGGGTGGTAACCGGAGGACAGACTGCAGATGGAATTGATCAGACGGCAGAAGGCCTTCCAGAACCGGGACGTGAACTGGGGCCCCCTGTCCGAGACAATGTCCTTTGGGAACCCATGCAGGCGGACTCCGTGCTCTAATATCAGCTCAGCGGTCCTTTTAGCTGACGGGAGTCCGGAGAGGGCCACCAGGTGAACAGCTTTGGAGAACCGGTCGACGATGGTGAGGATGGTGTCCTTTCCTTCCGAAACCGGCAGGCCCGTGATGAAGTCAACGGCAATGTGTGTCCAGGGTCGGCGGGGAACCGGGAGTGGTTGAAGTTCCCCGGGTGATGGTCTGTTGCTGTCCTTGGACCTGGCACACACTGGGCACGCCTGGACGAACTCATCTACGTCCTTCTTCATACTGGGCCACCAGAAAGCACGTTGTACAAACAGTAGGGTCCGCCGTCTCCCGGGTGTCCTGAAAGGGGGGAGGAGTGTCCCCACTGGAGTACTTCGGCCCTGATGGCGTTGGGGACGTAGAGTCGGCCAGGCGGCACACCTGCTGGTGCGGTCTCCGTAGCTTGTGCCTGGCGAACCCTCGTCTCCAGGTCCCACCTGAGCGGTGCAAGGATCTTGGTGGCTGGCAGTACAGGCGCGGGGTCCGCCCGGGGGACGTCTTCCTCGTGTTGTCGGGAGAGGGCGTCGGCTTTGGTGTTCTTGGACCCCGGGCGGTATGACAGGTGGAAATTGTAATTTTCAAAGAATAGTGCCCATCGCGCCTGTCTGGGGTTCAGCTGTTTTAACGTGCGGATTGTAATGAGGTTTTGGTGGTCGGTCCAGACGATGAACGGCTCTCTGGCGCCCGGGAGCCAGTGTCGCCATTCCTCCAAGGCCCACTTTATGGCCAGCAGCTCGCGGTCCCCTACTCCGTATCGCTGCTGAGTGGCGTCAAATTTCTTGGAGAAAAAAACTGCAGGGATGCAGTTTTTGGTCTGGACCTCGCTGGGAGAGAACAGCCCCGGCGCCCACATCCGAAGCGTCCACCTCCACAACGAATGGTTTATCAGCATCCGGGTGAAGGGGGATGGGAGCAGTGGTGAAGCGGCGACAGAGCTCATGGAAGGCGGAGACAGCAGTTGGGGTGAGATTGAAAGGGTGAGATGATGGGCGGGTCAGAGCGGTTAGTGGCGCTGCAACGGTACTGTAGTCCCGGATAAAGCGGCGATAAAAATTGGCAAACCCGAGAAATCTCTGGAGCTGTTTAAGAGTCTTGAGTAGGGGCCAATGACTCACAACTTCCAATTTCTGCGGGTCCATGGCCACACCCTGGGGTGAGATGACAAAACCCAGGAACGTGGTGGAGCGCTCGTGGAAAGCGCACTTCTCCAACTTACAGTACAGCTGGTGGGCGAGCAATCTCTTTAGAACCGCTCTGACATGCTGGATGTGCTCGTTGAGTGTTCGGGAGTAGATGAGGATGTCGTCCAGGTAGACGAACACCCAACGGCCTAACATGTCTCTGAGAACGTCATTTATGAACTGTTGGAAAGCGGCAGGTGCGTTGCAGAGACCAAACGGGATGACCAGACTTTCGTAAAGTCCTGTGGGGGTGATGAAGGCCGTCTTCCACTCATCGCCCTCTCTGATGCGCACCAAGTTGTAGGCGCTCCGGAGGTCCAACTTAGTGAAGATTGTGGCACCAGAGAGGGCGTCCAGGGCAGAGTTGGTAAGAGGCAATGGATGTCGGTTCTTTATGGTAATATTGTTGAGCCCCCGATAATCGACACAGGGACGTAGACTACCATCGCGTTTCTTCACGAAAAAGGACCCCGCAGCGGCAGGTGAGGAGGAGGGCCGGATGGTACCATGGCGAAGTCCACTGGAAACATACTCCTCCATCGCCTGCGTCTCGGTGTTGGACAATGAATAGAGATGGCCGCGGGGTGGTGTCGCACCTGGCTGAAGATCGATCGCCAGGTCGTATGAGCGATGAGGTGGTAGATGGGTCGCACGTCTCTTACAAAAGACTTCAGCCAGGTCCCGGTAGTATAGCGGGATTTTATCTGTGTCGACATCGGGGGCCTCGGACTCCCTAGAGCACGTCCCAGCCTCGGCCCGTAGGCAAAGCTCAGTGCAGGTCGGCCCCCATTGGAGGATCCGGCTTTGGGTCCAGGATATGAGCGGGTCGTGCTGCAGCAGCCAAGGGTGTCCGAGGATGATAGGTGGTAAGGAGATAGTGGTGGTGTGAAACTGGATCTGTTCTTGATGTTGGTTAATGATGAGGGTGATAGGTTGGGTTTGAAAGGATATGGGGCGGGAGGAGAGAGGCCGACCATCGACTGATGTAATGGTTACAGGCTGGGATAACGCCTCAATCTTTATCCCCAATTTTTTGGCATAGGAAGAGTCAATGAAGTTACCTGCTGCCCCGGAGTCGACGAACGCGGTACTTCCGACCCGTTTGTGGCCAAACTGGAGATAAACTTTAACCGTGAGACGGGAATCATTGGTCATGGTGGTGGAGAGGGACATGGGACCCGGTGAGTTCCTCCCATTTCTCACCGGGGCTGCGCGTTTCCCGGCCGCAGAGGACAGATGGCCCGATGATGTGCAGAAGATCCAAAATACGCGCAGAGCCCCTCTCTGAATCGGCGTTCCCGTTCTGCAGCGGTCAAGGAGGCGCGCCCTAATTGCATGGGTTCCCCGACTCCTGTGTCAACCACGGCGGGAGGCGGAGTACCGACGGGTCTGGTGGGTGCTGCAGTGAATGGGGCGTGAACTTCTGGAACTGGTGAGCGGGAGAGGAAGGGCGTGGTGTGTGGTAGTGCAGTCATGGTGGTTGGCAGGGTACGAGGAGCTGGCTTGGGGCGAACGAGCAGCCGTTGGTCGATCCGGAGGGCGAGTTGAATTAAACCCTCCAAGGTAGCTGGAAGCTCTCGTCCGGCGAGCTCGTCTTTTATCCGCGCAGCCAGTCCCTCGTAGTAGGCCGTCCGGAGTGCGGAGTCTCCCAGTCGGTCTGTACGGCGAGAGTACGAAACTCCGCGGTGTAACGGCTCACGGACGACCCTCCCTGCTTTAGATGATACAACTTGGAGTCGGTCTCCACCTCAGCAGCTGGATGTTCAAAAGTGAGCTTGAGCTGGCGGGTGAACTCGGTGTAGGAGTAGGCGACATCTGAATCCGAACGAAGAACCGCCGTGGCCCACTCAGCTGCCTGCCCGGATAGCAACGAGACGAGAAGAGCAATGCGCAGTCGGTCTGTGGAGTATCTGGGGGAATTAAACTCAAACACAAGATCCAACGCAGTTAGAAAAACACTGCACTTCCCATCCGTGCCATTCCATTTATCCGGTAAAGATAGAAAAACATCAGAAGGTGGGGAGGGAGTTGGCGGCGCAGCAGCCGCTGCGATGGGCGTGGCCACAGCCGGCTGAGCAGCCGCCCCGCGGAGGATCGCATTCTCCTGTCACAGCTCCGCCACCTCGCGGCGCAAGGCCGCGACGCCCTGGAGCTCCGTGCGGAGCGATGCGACATCACCACGGAGCTGATCGATCAGCTTAGCATGCCGGTCAACCACATCGCAGAGGCGAGCAAACTCCGCTGGGTTTACTGCCGAGTGCTCAGTCATTCTGTCACGGACTAACCGGAGATGAAGCAGAAGACTAGCAGTTAGCCCTGTAGCGTGGATGGTAAACCCAAACGCGGAAGTAGCGCGAGCAGGCAGGATAACCATGCTAGTTATTCTTAGAACTCTCCCGAAGCGAGAGCAAGAGTTTACACAAATAAACCCGCGTTCTAAATACACACACCCAATCAGAAGCGATAACCCAAGAAAGTGAGTACTCACGTTTGGACGAGCGAGGCGACGGCGATAGCACGGGCATAACTCAATGACTGAGCGATGTGATGCGTCATCTTGTTTCCTTTTATGCTTCCTGAAACCCGGCCGTATTACTTCCGGGTCCTAGTGCCGGTCGTGTTATGAGTGTGCATGACAGTGCATGAGTAAATTAAATCTGTTTCATTTTAGTACGGATCAGCTTTGCATGATTCTGCCTGTCTTTCTCTCTATATATCTGCATTAATTTGCCGTGATTGTGCTGCAGTAGTCCCAGCCTGAGTCTGTTTTGCACCAGGTGTAGGTTTCGCCATAGGTATGACAGGGGTATTTTGGTAGACATGGCTCGTTCTTGATTGTGACATTAGGTATTGGAGAGCAGTAGTCCCACCCTTCATCAGTGTGGCACCAGTAATATGAGCCGGACCAGATTTTATAGTGATACAAACACTCGTCCCTGCACACAGTTTGATAATTTAAACTTATGTGTAGCAGTGTTTTGGGCTCCACTTTTCCACAGTAATCCCAACCACCAGATTTCTTGTGACACCAGTAGTAATCTCTGGCGTGTTTCTCACAGGGATGGTCATGGCTACATTCATTGCCTT
>QNUK01000236.1:610000-810000 GCA_013621035.1 Clarias magur | reverse complement strand
CATCCAAGTACTAATAAAATGTGTTGTTTGGGAAAGTAGATTTTCATTAGCTCTATAATTTACCATTAGTATATTTGCCATAGTATGTTGACAACTAAATTAAATAAATAAATGTTTTGATTTAATGATTTTTTTTTTTATTTCTCACTACATCTACAAAATGCAATACGTTGTTGACATTCAACTGTACCAGTTACGTCTGTGAAATTATTCACA
The DNA here is from genome assembly GCA_013621035.1 of Clarias magur. Taxonomy (NCBI): domain Eukaryota; kingdom Metazoa; phylum Chordata; class Actinopteri; order Siluriformes; family Clariidae; genus Clarias; species Clarias magur. The sequence goes on along the minus strand of QNUK01000236.1, from coordinate 809,784 downwards.
TACATTTATTATTTTATGTTTTCGTTTTAAATTACGTTATAGACATTTTAATTACAGTTCGTCTAAATATTACTCATGTTAACTTCTTCCTGAAATAATAATCATAATAATAATAATAGATAGATAGTGAGATAGATGGTTAGAACAGGTGGAAAAAATTAGCGTAGCTGCTGTTCATTTTATTAGAAGCACTAGAGGAGAGTACGAGGTTATGGGATGAATTACGCGTATGCCAGGTTAAAGAGAGGCGTCTTGAGTATACTTTTTGTGTCTGAGCACTGAATACTGTCAAGAAGGCTATTCCGAAAAGCTTAGGAGCTAAATATGAAAACGCTCCGCCCCCTTTCATGAACTTTGATATTCTGGGAACTACGGGAAGTCTGAAGTTTTGCAATCTTAAGGAGTATGCATTTAGATGTACTGGAGTACGACGTTATGGGATGAATTACGTGTATGCCAGGCCAGTAAGGAGCTTGGTGGTTTGTAATGTGCCTCACGGTGACAGTATTTGGGTTTGGACATTTGCTGGCTTTTATACACACACGCCTCAGGCCTTAGTTCATTCTCTCAAAGATTAATGAGCCGCATCTGCGTCAGCCGATGTCTTGGTCATTCAGCCCCGCTTGTGTTTTTGCGCTATTATAAGAATGAAATGCGGTAGGCTGTTTTTGATCATAATTTCCTTCAATAAATAATGACCCCCGTTGCGCTGTACCACCGCTGGCAAAACCTTATAAAATACAAAAAAGTGAAACAATAAACAAATTTACAATCACAGTACTAAAATTATAGTAAAACATATAGCCGTTTCAAAGTAAATGTATACTTGTGTCTCGGTGTGCGCCTAAATCAATATCGCTCCTCACTCACTCCGAAGCTCACTAGATACGCAGCCTCCTAACTAGGCGCTATCTAGGCTAATGATCCCGAATTTTCTCTCCGCGTTATATAAAAAAACACAGCAGGGAGTGTATCTCAGGGTCTGTTGGGGAAACTGGACTTTAAAAAGTCCGGGACTGTAAAAACTCCATGCAGTGGAGTGTACTAAGGAGAGTGACACGCGAGCCAATTAATTAATTTAATTGGATCAAATTGGCTCAGTGGTAGGTGTTTCGTCTGGCATGCAAAAGGCTCTGGTTCGATACCCGGGCCAGATTGTCTGCAACAATTGATTTGATTTGCAACAAGTGCAACAAACTCAAAAGTTCATAGTTCTGTTTACTTAAAATTGGAAACATCATTACTTAAAAAATTTAATACAAATAATGACCTCAAATATTTTGAGTTTTGCCAACTTAGTGTGCTGAAACCAAATAAATCACTAATTTATCAATGAGCAATTATCAATTGCTGTTTTTTCCCGACGCATTCTGATTAGACTATGTAGAGAGGTCCACTCTCCCATCAGACCCCGAGCGACACTCCCCGCTGTATTTTATAGCGTGGGGAGAAGCCCGGGATCATTAGGGGCGATAGCTCACCAGCCGTGCCTAATTCCGCGGCCCTGCTCCTCCACGCACCAGCAGAACGAGAGGCCGCCTAGCTAGTGAGCAAGGAATGAGCAAGGAGTGAGCGAGGAGTGATATTGATTTGGGCGCAGCCCATCACAGGCACACAACTTGTAACACAAAAAACAATAATATTTTGAACATTTTGCAGGCTGCCGTTTGGAGAAACCAGATAATAAAGAATAAACCAGTTGTTGGGTGTTCATTTGTAAATGACTCTGGTTCAGATTTTTCATGCTTGTTGTATAAAATACACAGATGTGGAAATTACCATTACTGTAGTATTCCTTCGATACAGCATATAGTTTTGACTTTTTTATGACTTAATTATATTATAAAACCGAGACGACGGAAAATGTCACTTTGCGCCACCTGGCGGTCATTTCACGAATTACTTTGATTTATTTTGGCCACTGTTGTTTTGTCGTGGTGGTGAGCACGGCAATAATAGACATTACCCTCGTCTACCTACTGTAAGTAATGCTAGTTTGTAATTAATTTTAAACTGAACTGGTAGCCAGTGCAGGGATGACAGTATTGGGGTTATATGATCATATTTTCTTGATCTGGTGAGAATCCTGGCAGCTGTATTTTGGATTGACTGAAGCTTGTTTAATGGGGGTCCAGGACAACCACGCAGTAATGCTTTTCTGCATCAGGTAGAATGTTTCTAAGTATTTCTATGGTGGAAGAAGACCATGTTTTTGTGATATTGGCAATATTACTTTCAAGGGACAAGTTATCGTCTGATATTACACCCAGGTCTTTCACTGTCAAGCTGGTAGTAAGTATACATCTTTCAAAATGCAAGCTGAAGTATCAGAGCACTGTTTGTGTACTGTTTTTTTTTTTTTTTTTTGTACCAATAAGTGATATTTCTGTCTTGTCTGAATTTAGTAAGAAAAAATTATCAGTCATTCCAGCTGTTGTCCAATCTTTTATATCTTGAACACTTAGTTAATTTGGACAACTTACAGATTTCATCTGTAAGTTGTCCAAATTTTTTTCATGAGATGTATAACAGGGTATCATCAGCATAGCAGTGGTAATTAATCCCATGTCTTCTAATGATGTTACTCAAGGGAAGCATGTATATAGAGAATAGCAGAGGTCCTAAAACTGACCCTTGTGGGACCCCATATTTTACTGCCATTACACCGGACAGTTCTCCATTAAGATCCACAAAATGGTATCGATTGTAACATCTGTACCTCCACAGCTCAGGGGAATAAGATCAAGTTCCCCGGATTACTGAGTTGATGCTTTGTCCCCACCTAGTGTGCCTATGTATGTACTACCAGCACTTAAGCACTAAACCCGAGCACCTGTGATTCCCTTATGTGTCTGACTATTTATTCCAGTCGAACCCGTAGGGCTTCGCCTGTTCACTGTTATGCACGTCTCGCGTCTTCACCCGGTTGTCTTAGAAGATCTTAATGTATGTGTCTACTTTTCCCCTCTCACTCCCAGGACTGAACAGTGTCTGCAGGTGTGGGATACTTTGAGGAGAGGGAAATCCTCAACCCGTCACATGGACTTTGCAAGGGTTTCATTTCGCTGTTTATTCTCCTCACCTGCAGACCCAGTCCGGGAGATTTGTTTAGGACCGCAGAGCGAGTCCAGAGACATTGTGTTATAAGAAAAGAAATAAAATATATACTCGTGAACATGGAATCTGCATCTGCGTCTGATTCTTCTCGGGGAGACATGACATTGATCGGACAGGAATGATCTAAACCATTTTAACGCCTGTCCCCAGAATACCAATGTGTTATTTATACGTGATCTATGAGAATATTATAATCTACAGTGTGGAATGCAGCACTGAGATCAAGTATGACGAGTATCGACATGCAGCCTTGGTGTGAATCTATAAAGTTATTTGTGATTTTAGTTTCTGTACTATGATGGGGCCTGAAAACTGACAGAAATTCTTAATTCCGTAATTTGGTATTTTATTAGGACTTCCAGTTTTTTTTACAATCGCTATGACAGTTTTTTCAATACATTTAACAAGTTTCCTAAACTGGTTAACACAGTGAGCACAACATCCGTCTTTGTAGGCGATACAATTAACGCATTTTTTTGTTGCTTTGATACAAAATGCATACAGTTAACACCAATTTCAAAATGCTTGAACGTCTTTTACACACGAGCTCAACCAAGACCAAAACAATGTAATTTTACAGTCAAATTTACAAATGCTTTCACACCGTATGTCAGAACAGATGACATCATGTTCTAAACATAACTTATACACTGTAGGCTAAAGTCAAAGTCAACAGCTGTTCATATTGTGAATTGAAACACAAATATATTCCCTGTATTTTATTCCATTGCCAATGAGAAACAGCGTATTGCAGTTATGCAAATACAGTATATAAATCACAGCTGATTCCCATCTAGGAACAGACAAAGAAAGAAAGAAGGAAAAAAGGAAGAAAGAAAGTTAGAAGGTGCCAGAGGTAGAAAGGGGGCAGGTGGGAGATTACTTACCAATAGATGTTATCACGTGGGACCATGTGGCATTCCACCATCCCCGTGCAGTCACAGCCTGGTTTGACACCCATCCAAGGATGATGTCCCATTTCCTCGCCCCTTACCCCCCTTTCCTCAACTCTATTGAGGAGTTTTTCTCAGCCTGGAGATGGAAGGTTTTTTGACCTTAGTCCACATGACCAAATGTCCCTCCTGGATGCAATGGGTGCTGCATGTCAAGACATCACAGCTGAGGAGTGGATAAGACATGCCAAAAGATTCTTCCCATGATGCCTCGCCAGAGAAGAGCTCAGGTGTGATGTGGATGAGAACATGCGGCCAAATGCAGAAGCCCGGGCAGAATAGAAGATTACTGTGTTTTTGTTTTTTTATTATAATTCCAGTGCTTTTGCAAATAAAGTCGGTACTGCAGCAATTCTGTGTCTGTATTTTTTTTTTTTTTTTTTTTACATAAACTGTATTTTTTGTCATTGTGTTATGATTGACTAAATGTTCCTGTTGGAAGAGAACATGTGTTAGTGTTTGGAATAATTCTTTGATTTTAAAACATGTTTGCAGTGTTTTGTTAGGCATCGTGTATTGTGTTAGTTTATTACTGTATTTTGAAAATGAGTTTTGGGGTTTAGTTTACAATGTGTGATTTTGAGCATGTGCTTGGACCAGTCATTGTTTGTGTAGGATGTGTAGTGTGTGAGCCTGTGTGTGTGTGTGTGTGTGTGTGTGTGTGTGTGTCCCTGATACCCCGCCCCCTCTCTGTTATTCCTGCTGTTATACCCCTGTCTCTCACCTATGCGGTTTGACTATGTGAGGACCGACACGTGGAAAGATGGAAACCTGATCACAGCGCCGAAACCCGCGGCGAATCGTGATGAACCGTACTTACGGCCACCGTGCAAAACCGCATAGGTGAGATCGGGGTATTAGTGTAGTAGTGAACAGATTCTGGGTCAAACTTCGCTGAGTCATGATGGTAGAATAATTATAAAGGTCTCGACTAAAACAACACGCATGTGGAAGCACAAAGGAGTTTTCATTTTCTGCAGTGGAAAAGTCCTCGGACTAGTTACTTCTATCAGAAAGTAACGCAGTAATGTAACGGATTCCTTTTTAAAGACAGTAATTTTGAAATGTAACTAGTTACTTTTTAAATTAAAGTCCCCCAACACTACCGAACCGTTCTGGAGGACCATGTGCACCCAATGGTTCAAACATTGTATGCTGAAGGCGGCGCCGTGTATCAGGATGATGATGCACCGATACACACAGCGAGACTGGTGACGGAGTGGTTTGATGACCATGAAAGTGAAGTTGAACATCTCCCATGTCCTGCACACTCACCAGATCTAAATATTATTGAGACACTTTGGGATGTTTTGGTGGAGCGAATCAGGAAACGTTTTCCTCCACCAGTATCATGTAGTGATCTGGACACTATTCTGCAAGGATAACAGCTCAACATCCCTCTGTCCACTGTGCAGGACTCGTATCTGTCATTCCCAAGACGAATTGATGCTGTATTGGCCCCAAAAGGAGGCCCTACACCATACTAATGAATTATTATGTGCCATTGCCACTCAAGATGGTGTTCAATGCATTTAAAGGAAAAATACCATAAGGACAAAAAGTGATAGTTTGAATCTAATGAAACAGATCGTAGGAATATACACTGATATTAAAACTATAATACTATGCTATAGAAAACATTATGAACATTAAGCCATATTTAATTTTGATGTTTTTAAAGGAGAAAGAGTGCTGTGGTGTCAAGGGTGGATTTCTTGCCCTTGGTCTTCATCTAGTGGAAATTCTCTAGTACTGCATGAGTCAGGCCGAAACCTTGTCAAGTCATACGGCTTATAAATGTAAACATTAGCTGTGAGTTACTTACTGTAAGCATCACACAGCAGGACAATTAGCAAACCTTCTTAAAACCTTTAGCGCTTTCTCTCTATGTGTAAAATATTTTAAAACATTAGGACTTTCCACTCTTAGAATATCACTCAATGTCCACCGAAGTTGTTAGTCACTTCCTGTTTACTGTTACTTGCAAGTACAAGTGGATGTGAGTTATGCAACTAGATTAAATGCAAGTTAAATGCAAGCTCCAGGGGGCGCTGTGAAGGCCCTGTGCCACACCAGGGGCCCAGCCATTCTGGCCTTCCACAGAATCAGGTGCACTTTCTATATGCAATATTTTGGAACCTGAGGCTTTTCGACTTGTAGGATATTATTAAGAATATTAATTCTCCTCTATTATGTCCTTATTTAAATACTCACCATAGCAACATGGCTCAGAATTTCTTGAAACAGCCATGTCCTGACATTATTCCGACCAAATCAGGTGAAAATAAGGGACAAAAAGTTACGGATTTCAAGAAGTGACAACTCAAAATAACTGACGTCTTGTGGATTAGATCCAATGACATGCCGTGGGAAAGTTGTTCAGCTCAGTAAATTCGATATGTTTACTGGGTTTTCCGTGTATAACTGCATGTGTGTATGAGCAATGCAGCAAGATATTCCAGGGGGCGCTGTGAAGGGTGTGTTCCATGCCCAGGACCGATGTAGTGTGTTTGTGTGTTAAAAACAATGTTAAAAGCATTTTGGAAAATTGAAAAAAAAAAAAAAGGGACAAGGGAGAAATTATTTGATGGGTTTCTTAAGTGCGCCGGGACTAGAAAATAGGATTTAAACTGAAAGGAAGATGATGGAGATCAAGACCAGAAGGTGGCGGTAAAGCAACATAATGGATGCCAACCGGGTAAACAGCAAGAAGACAAGAAGGAAGACATCCTTAAACAGGCCATTCGTGCTTGTGATAACCCTCCAGTGTGGGCCAAAGTTCCACCACAGACAAGTGAATGACTCATTGTTTGCTTGATTGCAGATGTTGTCACCAATGGTGGCATAAGTAGTTATTAAGTTTAGGGGGGGCAATTACTATTTCACATAGGGCCAGGCAGGCTTGGACAGCTTTTTTTTTCCCTGAATAAATAAAAACTACATTTTGTATTTACTCTGGTGCTTATCTTTATGTATGCTCTTAATAAAGTTTGTTTGATTTCAATCATTTAAATGTGACAAATATGGAAAAAAAGCAGCACTAATAAACACTTAATACACTTAATAATACACTTTATTGTAATCTATTAATTCTTCAGTGTTTTCTATCCTTCAAAACCCTGTGCAGAGACAATATGCAGCCAGAGGGAAGCAGATGTTCCTACTAGCCATCATACTGTAGGCAAACAAGCAGGAAGCAAAGTATTAAACTGTAATATTAATGTAGAGTAGGCAAAACTGTATCTCTACTAAGAAACCAGCACATCAAAGAAGAACTCCTTGAACGATATTTGATAAACAAAAATATTTATTCAAAGAAATCTTAATGAACAAGTTTATAAACATACACAATAATACACGATCTAACGGTTAAACAAAAAGGTTGTTCCAGTAATCATCTTTTAAAACGGTGGAATAACAGGTATACACTTTTATACATGTTTGATTTCATATTATGTATTTTATAACTAGCAAAAAGGAGCCCTTTTGTCTGACAGATTGGTAAAAAAAAAAAAAAAAACCCAGGATCAGCTTTAGAGCTCCATCGACGTAGGATTTTACTCTAAATCAACCCGGATCCACTTCCAAAGTAATCTGCTTCCTCCAAAGTGATCCTGGCCCGACGTCTGAAGCTCTCGGCCAAAGCTGTACGCACATATCTGCTCGGGACTGAACTTCCTGTAGGTACCAGAACCTGGGCCACTCTGGAGTTCCTCCCAGATTCCTCTGCATTCGTATGGATTTCTACCTGATAGTATTGCAGATGTTCCTTGCTCGCCACGCCCAGTAGAGTAATGCGGAGATTATCTGTAGTGATCCGGGAGCCGTGGAACTCAGTCAGGTAACTACTATGCCAGCGTGCAATCAAGCTTGTCAGCTCCGTTCCCCAACGGCTGCCATCTGCTATTTCCACAGGGTCTGGCTCGGTGTTGAACTTGGTGTTCAACACCGAGCAGGATAACATTGTAACATTAGACCGATCTTCTTTATTCCCAGTGTAAGAGTATCCACATTCCCCTGGCCTGATAACCCCGCAGTAGTCATAACCTGAATTTGTCCAGCACCAGTTGTAACCATAGCCATGAGCGCCACAGCTGTGGTCAGATCGACACGGCTCGTTCCTGTAGGTGGTACCAGGTAGGGGCGAGCAGTAGTCCCAGCCCTTATCCGTGTTACACCAATAGTACTTCTTTTTCTCATTGTACAAACATTCGTCCCTGCACTCGCTCTGATATTTCGAACTTATACGCGATAGTGTTGTTGGCTCTTCTACACTGGACACGGATCCGCAGTAACCCCAGCTGCCCTCCTTGTTGTAGCACCAGGAGTAAGACTTGCCGTACTTCTCACACGGATGGTCGTCCCGACATGGATGGCCTTTGTATTCCGTGTTCTCTGTCGGTGAGCAATAATCCCAACCGCCTTCAGTGGAGCACCAGAAGTAATCGGATCCTTGCTTGTCACATGCCCCTGTGCACGGTTTCCCACGCGTTGTGTAATCGTATGCTTGCTGGCCACACGGCTCTTCGCACGGTTTCTGGTTAAGGGAAGGCTTAAACAATTCCTGTTCCTGTGTCCAGCCGACAAAAACGCTGAGCACGACAATCAAGGGGATTTCTTGACTCATTTGTCTCATTTTGGCACTTGTTTTTTTTTTTTTTTTCTAGAGCAGAGAAAGCAAAGAGGAAGTTAAGGAACGGGGAGGATACTCGGTCTGATGATGACTAGATCAAATGTTCTTTTTGGCTAGAAATTATTCATAAATTTAAATAAAACTGATTTTATTCTAGCTGATTAATCAACAAATATAGAAGAAACGCACACTAACTAGGCTCATGATCTAAGAAAAGCCAATGATTCAGGTATAAACGATGCAATTTTCACATTGCAACAACAAGGGTAATAATCATCCATGTGCTTTGTATGTATACAGAGGTGGCAAATGTGTCGAAATTACCCACACTGCCTTTAAAATATCAAAAAGCCATGTATTAATCCAGCCGACATGGTTAACTAATACATAAATTAAAGTAGTAACGGAATAATAAATCTGGTTACAAGTGCTTGCTCACCCAGTTCCTGCTCTGTCCACTGCTTCACTGCTGTCCACTTCCTGAAGTGTCCACTGCTCTTTATGTCTGACTCTCTAAGTGCAGCTTGGTTATTATATTGAGATCAAAGAGGAGGAGCTTGATCATCCAATCACAAAAAAAATGTGTTTGTGCATCTGTTCAGTAAACACCTTGTTTACTGTACACGCAAAAGTGTCACAGCCAGTACCAGCACTGTTGAAATATTGACATGCATATCTTTATATTTTCACTTCTCCTCTTCCTCCACTGGTTTCCTGTATCTGCCCGATGCTTGCCAACTCAGCTAACCCAGGTACCTCTCAGCTCTAATCACACCGCACCGCTTGGCTGGTCCCAGCATCTCTCAGAGATCAAGGAAGACATGCATCTAGACTGTTTTCTGTTCTGGCACCTACTGTAACCCTGCAGGTGGTGGAATGAACGTCCTCTAGATGTCCGTATAGCCAATCATGTAATCTTTAAGATACAACTAAAAACGTATCTGTTTCTTGGGTATTTGGATTAATGGCCCTAATGACGCAAATTTCAAAGCACTTTTCTAAGTCGCTCTGAATAAGAGTGTTAAATTTTGTGTTTGATCTGAGACAGCATCAGTATCAATGATACAATGACGCCATCGCTCCACAAATCCCCACAATTCCTCAGCGCAAGAGAGAGAGAGAAAACCGCTGGTCCTGTTGTGATCACGTGACGCTCGGCGTCAAAACAAGAAGCGTATGCGTTATACATGATACTCGGTACTCGTAAACCAAGACTTGTTCGCTTTTCAGGTCGAAATGTATTAAAAATCTTTGCTCGTCTTGAGGAACACTTGCCAACCGCGTTACTCGCAATCTGAGGTTCCACTGTATATAATGGTGTAGAAAATACTAAACATGATTTCCAAAATCTTGAAAATTGCCCTGTGCCCTACGCCTAAAAATCATTTTTGTACATTTATTCATAAAACAGCTGATAAAGTAACATTTATCTTTTTACTCTTCATGTGGTGCTGAGCACTGCTGCTGAATCATGCTATCATATTCTGCGGTCTGCCGGTCAGTCTTGATCAGTCACGCGAAAAATAATCAGACAAACAGGGGAATATAAAAAAAAATTGAATTGACTGTACAGTGTACACACCATAAACAGTGTGTTGTGTCGTAGTTGAGTCGTGATGTGCATTGTGGAAAATTCTATTGAATTTCAATTATATATCAGTCAAATTAGCACTCGAAGCAAGATACTGAATTTAGGGAAGTAAAGGAATACATAGAGGCAGAGACAAACTCTTCAAACAACTGTAATAGTAATAATATAAACTAATATAATATCTAAACTAACAATATACAAATAATACTTACTAATTGTGTCTTATGTTTTATTATTATACTCCTTTTCTAACCTTAATCAAGTAAAAAATTGTAAAATAAAAAAAAAAAAACAAGGAGGACCCATACACACAGGGAGCAAGAAATAAGGAACTTTAAAGCAGGCAGGGCCTAATGGAAACGTGCAAAAAGTACTTTGTCAAATTAAGATTAACAGAAAAAGCTATAAAAATAACTTTCCGTTCCGTTTTCTTCTGGACACAGAGCACAGATGGCCTGACTTCCCCTTTTTAAAGCTAATAAACAAAAGAATCAATAATCAATAATCGAATCCATTACTTTCCCTCACTACTACAACTAACACTATCACTCAACTGCATATTACACTACATAACCAAAATTCATCAATGAAAGTTGTGATTTTTTAAATATTAATTAATTAAGTATATTAAGTAATATAACTATAACTATTATCAAACATCAATGTTTAAAATCATATAGGTTAATGATCAAATTATGATTTAAGAATAGAATTATCTCGTGAATAAAAATTTCAATGATCGGTCTATTAAATCAGGAAGAATTATACCAATAATAATGCATTAGTAATAATAATAATTAAAATAATATAATATAATGTAATGAAGCTTTGACAAAATTAATCATATTGATCCTGACCGTGATTAAGTTCAATAATAAATCATTGAACGATCAAAAATTATAATCTTGAGATCATAAACGAAAATATGAGACATGACTGTTGGGAAAGGAATAGGAATTTTTTTTTTTTTTTATCATTTAAAAGATTATTAAGCATCTTAGAAAAATCTCAAAACTTTCTTCGATGGAAAAATTAAGCCGTCAGCACTAGGGGGCGATATTCTGGTTAGAAAAAGAGGAACGAACCTTTTGAATTTTTGAAAAAGGGAAAAGGATAGTTTCAATTTTGGAGGCCCAAAGAGACCGCCGCAGGCATGAATAAATAATAAGTAAAAGATGAGTTAAGAGGAGAAAGCGTGTGGAATTAGGAGTTACCACACCACTAGGCCGAACATATTAACATATACCTATTGGATAGTAAATAAAAATTGGATTAAACAACAACACCAGGAGGAACGATGAAGCGCTTAGCAGGTATATAAACCTGCCTGGTCAGCCTGCTGCCGTGCCCCCTCATGCCCCCCCACTGGGATCGCCCTGAAACCACCTTGGTGGAGCACGGCTTGTAGTTGTTGGGACATCGTAGGCAGATGCTCGGTGGGAGAAAATCTCTCATAATTTTCCAGTAAATACGAATCAGGAGCTTTAGCTGCCAGTAAGAGTGCAGGGAACATTGAGAACGGAGACAGAGTCAGAGGTTAGAGTAAAAGAGGTTACAGACTGTTTCAATGTGGTTCGCTAAAATACAACATGTTATTCTGTAAATTACAGTGTGTTGGTGTGCGGTTTCATCTGCCCCCTTTTTATCGTTGATCTACTTTCTCTAGAAGTCTCTCTGCACGGCCCTGCTGGTAAACACCTGAAATCTGGCCAGTGGAGGTGGGCTTATGGGAACAGAGCTGTACTTGTGTATTAGTCCGGAAATGTGGCCTTGTGGTAAGTGAGGTCTATGCCTTTTTGTCACACAAACCTCCTGCTGATTTATGATTTATGATTACTGTAGGAACCGACTTTTTTTTTTTTTTTTACATAAATGAAATAATAAAAAAAAATACTTCTGTAGTAAGTATGAATGATCCTCCAGGAGTTAAGAGGAAAAAAGCAAGCCTTCTTTTTTTTTTTTTTTGCATTTCTGGTAAAAGTCAAACATCTTCAGGGTGATTCACTTGAAAGAGGAATATTAACTTTCGTAGGACAAAGCAATCTGAACGGAGATTGCCCCTGAGTTGGACCAATGAGGTAGCCGCCAGACAGCCATCGCGCCGTTTAACACCGTAGCCCTTCACTGAGTCAATCGACTTCAGTATGGTGGTGTACAGTAGTGAGCAGCCCGTCTTCATAGTGACAACCGACTGGGTCAGCAATTAATTTTAAGTGATGTCAAAGTGGATTTAGGAAGAAATATGGAGAATCTAGGAAGAAATATCCTGACGTACTTTCAACAAAGAGTGTTCTTCAGAGGATGGTATGGAAACTGGAAAGAACATCATCGGGATCATCGATGTCCCTCATTAAGGAGGCATAAAAAGAACCGTTTTTTCTTATGCCTCTCTTTCAACATTGGCTTTCTTCTCGCCACTCTTCCATAAAGGCCAGATTTGTGGAGTGCACGACTACTAGTTGTCCAGTGAACAGATTCTCCCACCTGAGCTGTGGATCTCTGCAGCTCCTCCAGAGTAACCATGGACCTCTCGGCTGTTTAAAACTCGTGTCTTAAAGCTTGAAAAATTGAAGCAGATAATCAGCTGAAATAAGCAGTAAATAAAGAACATGGCATACATTCTCCAGATGTTAGAACATATTCATACAGAAGAAGATCAGGGACACCATGAACAATTTATTTGACTGTAAACTCGAAATTGTTACATCATGTAACCTGTATCTTGTAGACAAGAGAAAGCGTTATAGACGCCGGTGACTGAGTGAGTGAACTCGGAATTTGGACTACGAATTTAAATTGAGTTTAAATTCATTGTTTTTTTTTTTTTTTTTTCAGAATTCTGACTTTAAACTCTGAATTTTATTGATTTGTTTTCTCAGAATTGAGATTTTTTTTTCTTATAATTCTGCCTTTTTCCTCAAAACTCTAATTTTTTTCTTTAGAATTCTAACTTTATACTTTTAATTCATTTTTTTTAACCCGCAGAATTTTGACTTTAAACTTGGAATTCTGATTTTATTCATCAAATTTCTGCTTTTAAACTCAGAATTCAGATTTTTTACTTTAAACTGAGAAACAAAGTCAAAAAACATACACGCCCTAATCAAAGCATAGGGTTAGTTTTATAGTGATGTATTAACCACGTGAGGTTTATAAAATATGTGGATTTTGACCAAGAGACCCTTTAACATTTTGACTTGCTAAAAAATAAAAAGGAACTGAAAATATGGCCAAAAACTGTGTCCCAGAGGATGTCCTGCACATCATAATGTTTTCCTGCTCTATTTCACACATCACTTCAGAAACGACTGTTAAATAGTCTGTTAGTTAAATCAGGTGCACTCAGAGCTGAGAAAACACACAAAAAAATTCAGCCCCCAAACCTGCAGACTGGGCGGGAAGAAGATATGGATGGAAATGAGAGAAGAGAAAGAAGTAGAAATGAGAACATGAGAGATGACGATGATGGCGCAACCGTGAACCAGACTGAGGGACAGAAGCTGGGCTGATGTTGAGGAAGGTGGAGACAGAGAGAGCATCATTGATGAATTTATTTTCTATTTATTACCAGAAAATCCTGAAGGGCAATGTTCGGCCATCAGTTTGTGACCTCATGCTCAAGCGTACTTGGGTTATGCAGCTAGACAATGATCCATAACACACCATTGAATGGCCCAAAAAATTAAATTAACGTTTAGGAGTGGCCTCGTCAAAGTCTAAACTCAAATCCAGTCGCATTAAACAGGCAATTCGTCCTCAAAAACCCTCCAATGTGGCTCAGTTAAAATAATTTCCGCAAAAAAGAGTGGGCCAAAATTTCTCCACAGCGATATGAAAGCCTCATTGCCAGTTATCACAAGCGCTTGATTGCAAAGGGTGGAACAAGCAATTATTAGGCTTAGGGGCACATACTTTTTCACATAATACCAGGCAGATACAGTATATATGATAAAAATATGATAATATTACTAATACCATATTAATGTTGCATACTTTATACTATTTTGCTTTTCCTGAAGTGTGTATACATTTTTGGCTGACTTTATGTATAATTATAAATATATAATTTGAATTATTAACGGATACATAAAGGTATCATTTCAATATTTAACGATTTTAGGATTAAATCCCAGGGTTTTTGTCGCCAACGTGTTAGTGTATTCTTTTCCTACATTTCCCACAATGCCACTCGACTCCGCTGGGTCACCATTCACAGTCGTAACCGTAACGCGGACGTTTCACCAGGAGCACGGAATTCTGGGTCATGTAGTCTGTTGCATGTGTCCACATTGTATGACTTCCGCGATACACAACCTCCTGACGGTAACGGTTTCATTGGACAGATTGACACTCCGGGAGACATTTCTATAGCTGACACACTTCAGAGTAAACCGTAAGTGAATACAAATTGCCTCAGAAGTGTGAAAAAAGTGTTTACTTGTTGTTGGTCGGTTTTGTTTGGTTTGAACAGAGACAAAGAAAAGCTGGAGTGTTAGGTGAAGTGGACCTTTAGCTTCCGTACGCACAGAATAAACAACGCGAGTGTTTAATATGTCTAGTTGGGAATATGTTATGTTTTAAATATATATTTTTAACCTTTGCTAAACCGCATAAAGTGTCGCTTTTTTTCTTCCTGCTCAGGTGACGTCATCCGTGTTGTGTTTATCCCGGAAGTTAAACTAATGTACAAGCGAATAACGCTCGACCAAACATTTCTTCTTTTTTTTTCAGGATAACGCGATTACATCGCCGCGTCAACCTGCTGTACCAACTATAATCTGGGAATAAAGCGTGAATCCTGATAAAAAAAATTAAAAAAAAAAAAAAACACGCCATGTCTGAGAGTCCGGAGAAGAACGGAGACTGCGCATGCGCACTGGACACGCCTGAGTAAGAGCTCGGCTGCTGTTGCTAAGCAATGTTTTCCTCTTTGTCTGTGGGGTTGTTTACAGAGCTTAAATAATTAAATAAAATAAAGTCTGTGTACAGTATATAACAGAATATTTACATGTTTAACATAATGTATAACAAAATATACATCTTATGTAACAAAATATATACTTTTATTTATTTATTTATTTATATAAAAGCACTTTTTGGTTGTGTGTGTGTGTGGGGACTGTTATCTTTATTTACAGTATGTGTGTGTTATCTGTGTTTGCACTGTTAAGAGATCATATCTATCTAAAGTGTGAAGCGTGTCCGTGTCTACGTTTGCATTGTTTGTAGGTTTTCACACGGCTTATCTTCTAAAAAAAAAAAAATTCTGACTAAACAGTGTTTTTTTTTTCCCTTTTTTTCCCTTTCCTTTTCCTTTTTAAATGCCACACGTGTGATTTATTTGTACTTACATTCAGTGTGGTGATGATGTGCAATTATACTGAAAGATATAATAAAAGTTGTGGAAATGGAGACTCCTTCCTGGAGTGATTTGTTTTGATGTTTATCCTGTGTGTGCAGTGCCGGAGCAGTCGCAGCCGGAGGAGGCGGAGGAGCAGGAGGAGCAGAGCCCATGCAGGTGGACGCCAAAAGCTGCCCCCATACCCACAGATACAGCCTGAGCTACCCCTCCATCGGCCACTGCGTCATCATCAACAACAAGAACTTCCACTCAAGCACCGGTAACATACTTCCTGATGTCCAGCTTTAAACTTCTCAGTTTCGCACACACACACACACACACACACATATCCATCGTCATCATGATGCTGTCGTTTCAAATCCGTATACATGTGCTTCACGTTGAGGCGTTTATTGAATTCCTATTTTAATAAACTACTTATATAGCATTGTTATTTAATGCTAATAATGTTAGTTAAGCACAATAAACAACAATGAAAACCACAGGAAATTAACCATGGACCAAAGCACATATAAATAAGGGGCATTCAAGTCAACCCGGAACTTGTGCTGAACTTTCTGTTGAAGGAAGCCGTTGACATTTACAGATGACAGGAACCTGCTGCAGTTGTTCCTGTGAACATTCAGCGAGTGGAACGCCTGATTGACTTGACTTGACTTGACTTGATTGTTGCAAATGGACGTCACCAACTTGCAGAAGTATGAGACGCATCTGTGTGTGTGAACTGTACACACAGTCACACACCAACACCACTCGCACGTTACAGGAACACGGCTGGGAGTCGTTGCCTCATACCCCATAAAGACCGCAATTTCCACAAGGAGTTCCTGGGAGGCCAGTTATTCTGGACTGTTATCAAAAGTCCCAGTTTGACTTGAACGCACATATATGTTGTTAAAAATGAGAAACTTGATGTATGGAAGCTTCAGGAATATCTCAGTATAAAAAGTCATTCTGATATTTGCATTTCGATTCTCCACCATAAACAAGGCATGAACCAGCGCAACGGTACGGACGTCGACGCCGGGAACGCCATGAAGGCTTTTGGGAAGCTGGGCTACAAAGTGAAGGTGTACAACGACCAGACTGTAGATCAGATCAAAAAAGTTTTAAGTTCAGGTAAGAATGATGAATTGATTCATTAAAAAAATATATTTAAAAAAAAAAAAAAAATTTCCATTGCAGTTGTGCTTCACTGTAAACTGAAGATGGCGCTACTTTCAGAGTCCTACTTTTTTTTGAAAGATGCTAATTACTTTTTTTTAAGTGTGAGGTGTAGTTTAGTGCCTACTGAAGCTCTCTGAATGGTGTCCCTCCTGTTACGTAGTGTCCTTTTAGCTTCAATTGAACAGAAATTTATATTCAATATGAAGGAGTTGTAACATAATTACTACCTGTGTATCTGTAATCTGTAAAAAGATCAAATGTTAACATTAACAATGGAGTTTACTGGTATGTTTGTGTTCGCTCACCAGTTGCCAGAGATGACCACAGCCGCTGTGCCTCCTTTGTCTGTGTGTTGCTGAGTCACGGAGACGAAGGTCTGTTCTTTGGGACGGACGGCTCGGTGGAGATGAAGGCCCTGACGAGTCTGTTCAGAGGAGACCGCTGTGTGTCACTAGTGGGCAAACCCAAGCTTTTCTTCATCCAGGTTTGTATGGGGGCGTGTTTTTATATCCTCCTGTCCCCACAGCATGACCTCGGACATTTCGCTGGTCCCCATGAAACATGTTTTTTTGTTGTTGTTTAAGTAAATGTTTATATAAAAACCTAAAAAAATGACAAAACCTTTTTTAAGGTTAGAATTACATTTAAACTCAAGTGTATTTACAATGCTGTTGTAGCATAAGCACATTTTGTCATAAATAGTTGCATGGATAATAATACCTTTAAAAGGTCCTCATAAAGATAGTTCTTTGAGGAAGTGTGATTGTGTTATCAGGCCTGCCGAGGCACAGGGTTGGACCCTGGTGTCGAGACCGACGGTAGCCCTGACGGTTCTGGGAGGATCCCTGTGGAGGCTGATTTCCTTTATGCGTATTCAACAGCCCCAGGTACCCAGACTCACACACACACACGCATACCTAAGTCAGGTCCTTTTAATCGCCCAAACTGAAAAAGTGTCAATGGCCCCACTTTGTAGGTTACTATTCTTGGAGGAACACACTGACCGGCTCGTGGTTCATGCATTCCCTGTGCGAGATGCTGACCAAATATGGCCGCGAACTGGAGCTCATGCACATCCTGACCCGTGTCAACCGCAAGGTGGCGCTGGACTTTGAGTCTGCCTCCAACAACCCCGACTTCCATGCCAAGAAGCAGATTCCCTGTATTATGTCCATGCTCACCAAAGAGATGTACTTCACTTCCTGAGTGACATACCCTTGTGTAATGTAAAAATGGCTAAAATTGTTTGTTTTATAATAATAATACGGTGAGTTGCATTCTGGGGGTCGCGATGTGGTGATATATTATTATTACTGGGGTAAATTATGTCACACTGTGCTTTACAGCTTTAGGGAACATATTATGCATCACTTGGGTCATTTGGGTGTTTTAATTTGTCTTTTGGTTTTGGTTTTCAAACGGGGCCATCTGTCAATCAGTCTTAGAGGGCGGGATCAGGGTCTTGACTCTTTATATAATGCCTTATTTTTAGCCCTTATTTAGAAATAAGACAAGGAAGCAAAAAAAAAGACTGCAATACATTTTGAAAATAGGTCAGGGTCTTCTAGTCAAAATTGTGATTTTGTGATTTAGATTTATCCGGAATACTTGAATATTTAGCTAACCGGTCAAAATTTCACCTCATAACCTGCCCCCTAGTGGTAGAGTTTGGGATTTTTTAAATCTAGTGTATAGGACTCATTAGGAAGCGCTGTGAAATCTTGTTAGGGCAAAAATGTTTACGACTGTGTACAAATGGCATTGTTATAGTAGAACAGTAGCGGGGCTTTTTTCGGTTTAGTGTATTTGTGGTGGTGTGCTTTTACAGTTTAGTTTTTCTTCACATCATTGACTAACTTCAAGAAATAATACATTTCCTATAGTTGCTATAGTTATACCACAGTACATAAGCTGTGTTTCTATGTTTTTAAGACACATCGTCCATATCTCCTCCGTTTACATGCGAAAAAATGGCAGAATTTTTCAGAACGCTGTTTTTAAGGCAACTAGCAAACATGACCAGTTAATGACTAAGGCTAGTTTGTTACCTAGATAGCACTTAAAGGCTTTAAACAGGTAACATAAGGGCAGGGTGACAACGAAAATAAGATAAAATTGTTAAAAATATATAATTTTTCCACAGTTGTGTTGGTGAACTACTAAGAAAATGCTCCATATGCCCTAAAGCACTGATTTACAGCTCCTAATACTTAGCATTAGCCGCTGAATTCGTGTGGGTTGTGGTATATGAGAAAGAAGGAAATGTCCCCATTCCGTTATGCCTTGACATTAACTGAAATGGTTGTTTGTGTCAAATTTTCTGGTAAACATTAGTGTATCTGTAACTGGTTTAGATGGCACGGCTAACGGGTTTGGCTAAATATACTCCACCAGCCCAGCAGGAGCGTTTTATATAAATAAATTCGCATGAATTGCCTAACAAAGGTCTGTCTGTTCGTCAATGCCCGAGACACTGAGTCATAAGCAATGTGAAATCGGTCTGTTTTTTTTTTTTCAGGTTTATAGGGGTTCTGTTACAGGTCACCAGGTTTCTCTCACCTACACTTTTACAACTTTTGTGGACATCCACGTCATTTCATTTAATGTCACTTCTGAGCCTTTAACTAGTACTTGACATTGAGAGAAAACCTGAACGACTCGGCTTTTAAATTTACATTCAGTACGAAACTTATGTAGCATTTATGTTGCCTATTCATAATGGTTAAAGGGGAGTTTTGTGTGTGTCTGTATTGTGTTTATTGTAAGAGAAATCTGAACTATATAATGTGTTCCTGCAGTTTTATTAACCTGTATTTAGAGTTTCAACATCCACTACCCGTATCACTGTTATATAAAACCAGCTCAAACGAATCAAATCTGGGAACGAAAGCATTTGGCAACCTTTATGGGATCCGGATACCGGTGTATAAGTGCACTATACTGCATGCATTTCTATCCACGTTAATTTGTCTTTATACTCTCAAGGTGCTGTTTATATATAGTCCATGTCATTACACGATGAGCCGTAGACCCTAATCATGCACTTAAATTTAATCAGGTATTTTTGTTTTGTTTTGTTTTTCAAGATCGTGGCTCAAACAATCAAACAAGACCTCAAGTGTCCCTTTACTTAACTGAAAGTGTCTTTAGCACAAGCTAAGTTCCCTGTACTGTGTACGAAACATTTATAGTAGTAGTTATAGGAACACCAATACCATCCGTCACTGAGTGTGCTTTCACGTCCTTGTCATTTCACCTCTATTTGGTCATTGAAATATAAATCATGTCTGGAAAAGCTAAATAAATGACGTTTCATTTATTGTATGCAATGGCTGTACTGTGCAGACGTTAATAAAATAAAAAGCACATACAGGAGTGTACTGTGGTTTGTTGTATTTCTGGAATGAATTCAGCTGGAATTTTAAAAGAACTCCAGAATGAAATTGTACCTGAAGGGGGCGTGGCGTGGTGCGCCCTTGTTGATCTCTCTATCATAAACAATGCGTCTTCTGTGAAAAGAGTGACCCCCTTAACCAACACACACTACTTCTACTGTAACGAGCGCGTTAATCCGACATGTCGGTTAAATTCTTTGTCAGGCCTCGGGAATTAGCATTAGCATGAACAACAGCACCATTTGCCCAGTAATTTAATGAATGCTAATGTTTGAATACACACAGTGTGTAATGTGTATATAATGTAAAGCACAACATTTGACATTATAGCTGAGAATCATGGGTAGGGACTCGAATAAGGTTGATTTTTTTTTTTTTTTTCACAATCATTTTTGTCTCAAACAGCTATATTTCTTACTAAAATCCAGTCAAAGTGTCTAATAAGCTAATATCTAAATTCTGTGTAACTTGTCTTGTTGATTGTGTCTGATTTCTTGTCTCCTCATACCAAGCAATATTGTGTCCTATACCGTTCCGCACTTAAGAGTCCAGTAGGTGGTGGTATTGCCCCAACCGCCGATAAATAAAGCGTACGTGCGGTTTCTTATTTTCTAATAACAAAAAATAATAATAACTTTGATTCTGAATCGAAAATTGACCAAAGACTTAGAAATTGTTCAAACCAATGTACATGCATACATGCAAAAGTGATGAGATTGCACAGCTGTATTCGTGTTGCATTCTCCGAGTGTGTTCAGAGTGTCAGTACTACAATGTTCAACTTTCCATCTTTTTCTTTAGCAATACCAACATTTTTTTCTTCAAACCTATAAAATGAAAAAAAAAAAATCTTATAAATAACACACATTAAACGCAACATATTCATTTATTTCACAAACACAGAGAGAACAGTACTGCAATAGTTATACACAAAATAGATATATTTAGAACATAAATAGATCTGTACAAAACATTTCGGCAAACAGGAGCGGCAGTGCTTATTTACTTGCAACTTTAGATTTTTATTTTTTTTTCTTAATGAAAAAAAAAAAAAAGATCTAAAACATTGACCCTTCTTCGGTAAGTTACTGTAGCTAAGTGTTTGGAGGAACGTTTGATTTAAATGAACTTCATCTAAAACATCAGATCAGTGCAGCTACAACTCACAGGTTTATGTACTTGTTCTAATGCGTTTCTATAGTTTTGTGAGCACGTGTACGACGAGCGGTCCGCGCTAGCGCATTAAAATGCCGTTCAGGAGTTTGTGCTTCTTCTTACAGTCTGCTTGTTTTTGTCTTCTAAAGATGAAAGAAACTAACAGCTATAAACATCCAAAGAACAGGAACTAACTAGTGTTACGGCTGTTCCATGGACATCAAACCAAAGTATGAATGGATAGAAAGTGTGCTGTGATTAATTAAATTGCTGTCATTTAAAAGGAAGAAAACACATTTGGAACATGTTCGAATAAATAATCAACATTCCTAACATTGATTATGGAAAAATAACCGCATAATAATAACAACAGAGGGATTTTTTTTTACCCCCTTCGTTTAAAACATGTCACCGGAAAAGTATCCGGATCTAAAATATAATAAAATCATGTTTGAGTTTGAACTATTCATGACAAAAAATAAATAAAAAAAAAAGGTTTGCGTGAACGCTACAAATGTAATCTGACGTGGTGATGTCACGTCTTTGGCACTACACAGAAATGTTTTGTATACTGTACAATCAGCACATGGCACAGAGAGAGAGACCAGCGCGACTCAGCGGGTAGATCAACTAGCGTACGCAAGCCGACGACTAAACTAATATACAATATTAAGAAATTGCAGAAATTTACGAAAGGAAACCCTGTGAAGTTTTCATTCTGCAGTGTGACTGAAAAGGTAGAATTTAATTCGAGAATCGATTTAATTTCAAAGGAACAGTTTGGGAGGAAAAAAATAAACATTCTAAACTGGAGTCAAATTTAAAAAAAACATTTTATCCAAGATGACCAGGTACAGGTGATTTTTTTTTTCTCTGATGGACGTTAGGCATTTATCGGCCTGAAGGCATTGTATATAATATAAATCACACTGGTTACCTAAATACAGTAGGCTGGAGCGTTTTTTTTTTTTTGGACAGCGCCACCAAGTGTACTTAATTAGGAGCTGATTGTTTTTTAAGAGAGATTCTAATCAAGTCACACCACACCCTCGTCCTCGTCCTCTCTGGCCGTTTCCACCCTCTGATTCTGTGCTTACATCCTGATCTTGGCGTAAAGCTGAGCGATTTGTTCCTTGAAGTGGTTCCTCAGCTCGGTTCTCTTGGCCTTCAGGGTGGGCGTGAGGAGGCCGTTCTGCACGGAGAACAGCACGGGGCTCAGGGCGATATCTCTCACCTGGACGCATATAAAGATAAAGTAGGCGTGAGCACGAGAGCTTAAAAAGGTAGGCGGTGCAAACAATTCCAAACTTCTAAATAGTGCTAGAAGTGCTTCTGAGCGCAACCCGTCAGCTGACCTGCTCGAAGGACTTCAGGCCTCCCTCCTGCCCTAACCGCAACATGTCCTCTAAAATGGCGTTTTTCACTTCCTGTCCAAACAGACACGAATGGAGAAGTCTTAGTTTAAAACACACACACCAGACAAGCAGAAATAATAATAATAGATGATGAAGGACGAGACAAATCCATGCTTTTGCGCTCTATGAACCCATCAATAGCAGGAACTTCAACCAGTTGTTTAAATACTGAAGATCTTAAGTTGGCAAACAATACGAGATGTGTGACCTTGCCTTGTTATTATAAGTGTACATTGTTACTCTTTGTGTGTGTGTGTGTTACCTTGCTCTTGCACAGCTCGAGGTAGGATCCCACGAGTCCTCTTTTCTTCGCCCATCCTGGAAGCATGTCAGGGTCTGGTACTACAACACCCACTAAACATGACTACACAAAGCACAATGCATTAACATTTACTCACATGCACCTTTGACCAGCTTCACTGCATCCTGAGAGTGCGTGTCAGTGTGTGTGTGTGTGTGTGGAGGACCTGCAGACTCTCTCCATGGACGAAAACCTGAGCCACGGGGTCGCTGTGAATGTAGACATTCTCGATCTTCTCCGGAGCGATGTACTCGCCCTGTGCCAGCTTAAAGATGTGCTTCTTCCTGTCTATGATCTTCAGAGTGCCATTCTGCAACATACACACACAAGATCTGATTTAAGTGGAATGAGCACAGAAACGGTTTAGCTACATCTGAACTTTAAATGTTAGATGTCGAATATACCGGAAGCCATTTGCCGATGTCACCCGTGTGCAGCCAGCCGTCTTCGTCGATGGCCTCCGCAGTCTTCTCCGGATCTTTTAGATATCCCTGGAAGACGTTCGGTCCTTTTACACACACCTAAAAGACATAACGCGGATCAACACACACTCCACCGTCCTTCGCTTTAGGAGTAGTGAAACGTCACGGCGACTCACCTCCCCCTCACCGTTGTCTGCGTAGTAGCTCATCTCCGCCACATCTATCAGTTTAATATAATTACAGGGTAAAGGAGGACCCACGTGACCTAGAACACACACACACACAATAGCAGGTTTGTGTACATGTACCGTATGTCTTTCCTCTGTGTGTGAGTTACAGTAGTGTTACCTGCTGTCCAGTCGCCTGGCAGAGACATGGAGCATCCTGCAGTGCACTCTGTCTGTCCATAACCTTCATAAAACTGTCACACAGAACACACAACTTTAAACTCGTGCATGAATTGAGCGGCAACCCATCGGAAAAAAGCCGACTGCGTAGGTGCGATAGTTCACCTGGCAGCCGAGGGCGGCCCGCAGGAACGTCAGCACTGTAGGAGAGACGGGCGCGGCGCCGGTGATCATCAGCCTCACACGCCCACCCAGGCTCACCTACACACAACAACAACGATGATGATGGTTAACGGCATTTTCCAAAAGGTTGCCTAAGGCAAGACTGCCCTGTTTTCAGTTTTTAGTTTTCTCTTTCACGGGTTCTTGATCTACCTGCACTTTGTTGAAGATGAGTTTGTCCCACATGCTGTCCTTCCTCACCACGCCGCTGCGCAGTTCCGACTCTTTCCTCCTGGTGGCGAAGTCGAGCAGCCAGCGCTTCAGCGGCGTATTCGCCTGCCCGAAGATCTGAACGCGACGAGAATCGCATTCAGAGAAATCGTCTGAACGTGTGTTTGATTTCATACCGTCCGCAGTACATCATCATCAACCGCACATCAAGCGTACCCATAATCCTTAGCACACACGCAGCATGTTTACATTTCCTTGCTTATTTTCTTTTACCACATTTATGGTGTGCTAGTATTTCTATATACATCGCTCAGAAAAATAAAGGAAACAAAATGTCCCGGTTTGCTTCGAACGTTCGAGCCAAACCGGGACCTTTTGTTGCCTTCTCTTTTTTTTTTGTTTTGAAGCCGTATATATAGAGGAGCAAATAATGACTTGCGACCTAGCAATTATTCAAAGCAGCTATTATATGAATTAAGAATTCGTATTATCAATAATGAAATTAGTCTGTGGCTATGTGTGCTTAAATTTAGCTAGAATTCTTTAACAAAGTTTGCTGGAGTTCAAGCAAAACTATTCTAGTAGTACCTTAGTAAATTGTAGTTTATATTAAAATACTTCTTGAAACTATATTTCAATGCTATGCTCAACTAAACTTCATTTACAAGTGCAAAGAAAATGACGGCTCGGCTCAAAAGTCTAGCAGGAGTTCAGCGAGTTGTACGTCGCAGCGTCCTCACCTTGTCGAACATGCGGTTGAGGAGTCGGGGTACGACGGGGAAAATGGTCGGCTTCAGCGTCTTCAGATCGTCCATCAGCATCCGGATGTCGCCCTGAAAGTAACCGATCCTCGCCCCGTGCACGAGGATCACAATCTATACACCAGTCGAGAATCGGAATTAGCAAAGTTAGCGACAACGTGCGCGACTGCACAAATCTGCATGCGGGCAAATTAATTCACATTTCTGTTAGGAAACAAAACACAATGACCATAATAGCAGTTCTGACATGCCAGAAGTTTTCATTTCTTCAACTGAGTTGATTTATTTTATTTTTTATAATGTACCATCATATATAAGGAAATATAGCTATATTCCAGAAAAATTATTTATGTATTTTTTTTATTCATATAAAAAAAAAACAGATCAGCTCTATCTTTATTTCATTAAACATACCCTTCATATATATATTTTTAATAAGCAGCAATAACAAGTTTGATTAGTGGCAAATGCTAAATGTTAAAAATCTCACATGACCACTTTTCTTTCCTTCTGACTAAAAAAACTCACTTAGTATATTATTTTAACATTTTTGTCTTGTTTTCACTGCCACTCTGTATTTTTAGAGTTAATATAAAAGACAGATTAGGTGGGTAATTGCTAGCTTTCTTATATCTGGATCTCAGTGTGTTGCTAACTTTAAAATGCTAACTCTGATGAGCTAACTCTGCTTACAACTGTCATTTTGGCATACACAGCTGTTTATTATTGATTTAACCCACACAACTGAGGAAAATATTAATATTACCAACGTAACTGTTAATGTTAAACAGGTTTTTTTCTTTTTGTTTAATTGTTCATAACAGAAGCACTAGCTAGCTTTTAGCTCAGCTAGTTTATACTCATGGTCCACATTTCCTGCCTGTCTAGCATGGCATTTTTTCCCCCTCCTGAAATCTAATGGCTCTATGCTGTGTTTTGTCATCACTGGCTTTTTCTTTTCAAAAATTTTTTTATCAAATATGTTGTAGATCAGACTTCTGGGTGTTTATATATGTGTGTGTTTATATACATACAGTATGTATATGCCGTTATATACGTACCTCTACCACCCTCTCAAACATGTGAGCGAGGGGAAGATAAGATATGTGGATGTCAGTGTGGTTGAGCATGCAGTGTATCTGTAAAAAAAACACACACACACACACACACACACACACACACACATGCAGAGTAAATCCCACTGTACCTCCATCACTCTCTCAAACGTGTGAGCAAGAGGCAAGAAGGAGATGATAATGTCATGACGATTCATCTTTATCTTTTCCTACACACACACACACACACACACACACACACATCACACAGAGAGACACAAAACGCAGCAGGAAAGGAAGTAGATAGACAATGAGAGAGGAAATGAGGATGTGTGTGCCGTCTTTCATTTTGAACTTGAACAATGACGCTATCCCAGCTAGCAAACAATATAGAGTAAACAAAACTGGTTTTGCAAAGGTTAATAAACTTGAATGACGTCCTTTTATTAAACATTTACAAGTAAAAACATCCTTAGTGTACGAGAAGACCTAATGATATTAACGCAGACATAAACCACTTAAGCCAATATACACAAATGTTTATTATTGTTAAGCTTTTTAATGAACGGTCTTCTGATAGTAATCTGAATGTAATCATGTATAGAAATAGACCTACGATATTGTCCATCCTGGTAAGAAATAAAAAGATGAGACTCTTCTCAGCGATGACGTCTTGTCTTAACAGTTTGTCGCACGCGAGGAACATGTGAATTTCTTCTAAAAGGAATCCGCGTAAAGCAGTGCTAATTTTCAATTGTGATTTTTTTTATTCACGTGCGTCTTTTTGCGACGATTTCCCACAAGAACTAAAGCACAAAGGTGTTGACGGTTTTAGGCTGACGAAATGTAGGTGTGTTTTTGATTCGTCAATCTCGCAGTCTTCAGCTAATGAAATCGCTCCGTACAAAGGATTCGTTCTTGTTTACTTCCTCAGTTACCATCATACCAACGAAAAAGGAATCGAAACCTGACACAAAACAGCGAACAATCTCCTCACCTCTGTTTTTGGACAAAGTGATGAAAATAATAATTCTTTGGATACTGTCCTTGCTAATGTTTACTAAATCTTGCACAAACGGCAAAAAAAAAAAAAAAAAAAATCTTAAAATTTGTAAACTCATTTCGATTGGTTCTCGACTAACGCAAACAAGTTTTGAATGGCTCCCGGAAGTACACGCAACTTAGCCGTTGAAAATACTTTGTATGCCAATGAAAATTTCTTGCAAAATTTCAAATCATATTCATACGTCGAGGTTCAACTGTACTGTATATTTCTCAAAGAACAGTATATGTGTAGAACTGCTTTTGCTTCTTGATCACAGGTCAAGAATATTAACATGCAAATTAAATGCTGATTAAAATCATCCAGCTTGGATGAATTCTCAAATCAGGAGGCATGGATTAATCTTGTGTAACATCAGCTCATTTACGTATAACAGGACCCATTTTCTTAATAAAAATAAAAAATAAAAAAAAAACATTTTTACATGTATGTGCATCCTTCAGACCGATATAGTAGTTTAGATTTGGGAAAATTATCACTGTGCATGAAATGGTTACAGATGAAGAGCAGAAATGCCTACACGTTCCTGTTTGATTCATCCGTCTCGAAGTGTTAAAACATGCTAATGAATTCCAAGTGGCTGTAAAGCTTACATCCTGACGCAAGCTCGGGATTAGAGGAGACTGGCTGTACCTGGGTGATGCGGATGAAGGCGGCGCAGTTGGAGATGACGTTGCCGTGGGTGAGCAAAGCACCTTTCGGATTCCCTGGCAAAGGGAAAAACAAACAAAAACCAACTGTTTTAGAACCAATACAACAGTACTAACAAAACGACTAAGTACTAAGTGATAAAGATATATATATAGTACACACTCTCTGTCACACACACCTGTGGTTCCACTGGTGAAGCAGATCAGCGCGAGGTCCTCAGGTTCAGGAGGCTACGGTAAATCAAACACAACCTGTATCGGTTAAGAGCAGCTCGATTTAAGTTATTACTCATGACGGGTTGTTATAATTTGTTCGGAATCGAGTAATAAAGATCTTATTCTTCTTACCACTGGACGCCTGTGATTGGCTTTGCCGAGAGCCTGCAAAAGACACATTCAGTTCAGCTGAAATCTTTGGTGTTAGAAAAAAACCTTTAATACACATTAATTACATTTAAGGAAAAGCTTAAAGGAAGAGGTTTGCAGTACGTCTTACAGCATGAAGCCCGTGTTAACGGATGTATAAGTGCATGTGCATGTGTCTGTGTTCACCTCCAGTATCCTCAGGCTGATAATCTGGATGCCCTCCTTCTCTGCTTGTGACGTGAGCTCACTGTCCACGTCCTCCATCAATACGATGGTCCTGATGCTGTGCTTTCGACCCGACACACACTCCAGCAGCGTGTGCACCTTCTCCACCATGTCACAGATCACCGTCGAGATCTCGGCTAGAGAAAGTGCGAGGGATCATGAGCAAGACGGACCAGACAGAGACGCGGCTAAACGCATGCTCTGTGCTTTGAAACCAGGGAAATGGTCACGCATGGGTTCGTCTTGACAGGCTGTGTATGTGTGTGTGTGTGTGTGTGTGTGTGGTCTTACCTTTGTCTATGATGTAGCTGATGGCATCTTTGCCCAGTGTGTCGTACAGCGGAACAGCCACCAGCGAGTACGTGTAGCAGGCCAGCTCCGATATAGTCCACTGAAACCACATAATCACAAACATGATTCGACCTCTTTAAAAGTATTGGAACGGCAAGGCCAGTTCTTTTGTCCAAGTGAGATGACTGATCAGAGTTCCATTTTCCTTTCCTGATAGCAGTTAAATGTATTAGAACATAACACCTCGAAAAAAATGCACCCATTTTTCAAGTGATCAAAAATATTGGAACATGATTTGATGGTGATACTCGTTAACCTGGTGATTAACAGCACAGAATGTTTCTTGCTTCAAGCCCTGGGTTTCTCCTTAGAGGACTGCACTTGTTAAAAATAAACAGGATAAACAAAGATGAAAAAACAGAGAGGTGTCTATGGGAGAAATGCAAGCTGGTCTGAAGCTTTAAAAGGTGAGAAAATCAATCCTGCACAAGCATGGGGCATGAAGAATACAGTATATAGACAAAACAGAACAGTAGACAAATATTATAACAATTCAAACATCCTGAAAAAAAAGAAACACTGGTGTATTAAGAACCAGACATCTAACAGTTCAGTTGTCAGGGGAAGACCAGGAACATTGTAACGAAAAACCTCAAAACAACACTCTGTCCAAATCCCAATTCACTGGATTATACATTTAAAGATTAGAAGAAAGCAGGTACATCGAGGCCACACCACAAGATGCAACCAAATATTATTCAGGCTAACGCTACTGTTTGTCTCCCAATACTTGCACTTTTGGTGGAGGACCACCTAAATTCAATCATTTCAAGTTGTTCAAGATGTCTAAATGTGAACATCAGGAAATGGATGCCTGAATTCTGATCTTTCGTCTTCTTTGGACCTCAATCCCAATCGTCTACAGTGTATGGCGAAAGCTGAAGAACTGGCCTTGGCGTTCCAATACTTTCGGAGCGGTCTGTATACAGTATGTCCCACAAACCAACACACAAATACATAATACTGTTAAAATAGATAGTACCTCAGGTCTGTTTTGGGAGAAGATACCGATGTATTTGTCTCCTGCTTCACTGTGACCTCTGTGGAGCAACGCCGAGCCAATCATCTCGGCTCTGACCGCGACCTACAAACATGCACAAACACGGATTATAAACAGGGTAGATAGAGGTTACCATGGTGCAGAAGAGCAAGTTAGTACTGAAAGTGGTTATAGTGGTACGTGTTGGTGGAGTGGGAAGACTGGTGCAGGTTTTGTAGCCCGATTACAATGTGATGAGGTATGGGAACCAGGATTAACCTAGGACATCTCACCTCTTTGTATGAGAGCCATTCATATGGCTGCTTAGCTTTTCTTGATCCCAAGCAAGGACCATTATCTGAGCAGGACAAACACAAACAGTGCTCAACATCATCAACGCCTCAACTGACAAGCAATGAGCTCTGTCTATATAGGACACTTACTGGACACACGGATTCCACGCAGGAACACCTCGTACATGGTCCGTGCGTCGTCGTAGAAGTGCGTCATCAATCTGTCGCCGTCCAGGAGGTTGGAACGGCGAATGTGTTCACCACCCTGGAAAAAACATGGCAAATGTAGCGACGTGTCTGACGACTTAAGTTATAGGGGCGGGGCTAGTATTCATAAAACTTAGGAAAACTCCAAGTGCGCTCTTTTTTGTAGAGTTAATAGCTATGTGAGCTACGGAGAAATATTACGCAAAAACATGATCATTCAGTACATATGTACTTGGTTAAATTCTTGACGCCAATAAATTGATTAATGATTGACAACCATATCCAGCAATACAGTATATACAGCATTAAACTCAAGGCTCAGTTTGTACTCATACTTGTCGAACAAGGATTTGGCTTAATAGCGTTCCTAAATAATGTCCAGAAAAAGAAGAACGGATCGGATTGGATGTAGGACATGAAAGAAGACAGCGTCAGAAATACAGAGACAGACATGAAGACACAGAAGGAGAAGGACGATGGCCTGAGCTTTTCTCTCTTTTGTGTATATTCAGATTGGAGGAGGTTGCCAAGGCTGTCGCTATGGCAACCGACCAGGCAGAGCACATCTCCTTCTCTTTCTGTTATTATTACAAGGAATCAGTGTTCAGGTCATTGTAGCAAATGGAATGTGTAAAGAAGTGGGAAGAGATTCTGGACTCGTACGATTAACGGCTGCGTCAGACCGACGGTAAACACTGCAGGACCTATACCTCAATCTCCACAGACTGCATGGCGAGGTCGCAGGGGGGCTTCAGGGCTCGTGGTCGGGTGGCGAGCCAGTAGGTGGTGATGGCGGCGAATGCGCCCATGCCCATTAGAGTGTTAGTAGGCAGACTACGCACATATTGCCTGAAGTCACCAAGTTCAGGCACCCGGAACTGCCAGATCAGATCCTGCATCTGCATGGCTTGGCCACCGAGAGGCGCTCCTCAGTCAAAAACACACGCACAAGTCTGTGCCGAGAGAACAAAAAAAAAAAGATTTGGTGAGACAGGAAACTTGAATAATTCAAACTTCAGTAAGGATATGGCACCTGCAGCTGTCAGTCATAATGAAGTGGGCGTGGACAAGAGGCGTATCCTGTGTCCTTATTTAAAAACAAGTTCCAGTGAAAGTTTACACTAAATACATTTGTATATACATATAACCACAATTCTGCAAACACACACACACACACACACACACACACACACGCTCTCAGTCTCTCCGGAGTCACCCTGTCCTTAAAGAAACCCAAAATAGTCCCCGCACCTGCAGACTCAGACTCGTGACTCAGATGAATATAGCAGCAGGGTCACATCACAAGTTACAGAAGGCATATCTCAGAGGGCATTTATAAAAAATAAAAAAATGAAAACATGCAAAAGTGGGTGTGCCTTCGCGTCAGTATACGTACAAGACGGAAGTCATTGACATTCGTTTATGCTCACGTTGGCTAGGTCAAGTGCACACCCACGTGTCAAGCTCAAAGACACACCCACCTGTGAGGCTCAAAGACACACTAAAGACATACACACACACACACACACACACACACACACACACACACACTAGCCGTATCTCTGAATGTCATGCCCACTAGCCTGCTGTCTTAGTCTGCATACATACTGTAGCTTAGCATATATATAGTGCTCCATAACTGTAAATCCAAACACACACCCAAAAACTGAATCACCATACTCACTCAGAGAGAGAGAGAGAGAACACACACAGAATAAAGGCGGTGCTTAACAGAAGTGTGTGTCCGTTGACATAGTGTGAAATTTAAACCACAGTAGTCAGTGTTGATGCGTAGGACGCTTAGAAGCGTTTCTAAATGACTAAGAATAGAACACAACACCCCCCCCAAATGCCACATACAAACACACATGTACACTTACCACTGCCTCATAGGGACACCAGTGCGCGCTGTCTTTCTCCTGTCCCCTGGTTTGATCTAAGTGTGTTACGGCAGAGCAATATAAACCCTGAACAAGTGTGTGTGTGTGTGTGTGTGTGTGTGTGTGTGTGTGTGTGTGTGTGTGTGTGTCGTCGTGATCCTGGCATTCAACAGGCAGGATCCTTTTTATCACTTCCCTATTTTACACACACACACACACACACACACACACACACACACACATATAGCTGACCCACATTAAAGCTTGATTGTGTTTGATAAATACCAGAAGAACGAGTTGGAGCTGATAGTTGTGTGGGCCAAGCTGCCAGAGTGGAGTGTGTGATGTTGACCTACCACACAATACCACGTCTATATATCTATATCTATATCTATATATATATGCACACACACACACACACTCAGAATAAAAGGAACACATTCTTATTATGCTGGAACAGCAGTTAGCAACCGATACCATGTGACCTCAGTTTCAAAGTTTGTGTGAGTGTGTGTGTGTGTGTGTGTGTGTGTGTGTGTGTGTGTGTGTGTGTGTGTAGAGCAGCATGAGCAAGGGATTCAACAAGCAGGATGTTTTTTTTTACCACTTCCCCATTTCACACACACACACACACACACACACACACACACACACACACATACGTCCCATATTATACTACAACTGTGTTGATATACTGTAAATAAAAGCAGAGCAGAGAGTTGTGAGAAGTTCAGTACGTCTTTGTGACCTTCAACTCATCAGACGATTCCAGACACGCATAATAGAAGGCAGACATTCTCAATGTGCCGGAAACTCGGTTAGCAACCCACATCATGTGACTTCAGTTTGAGACAGAGTCTGTGTGTGTGTGTGTGTGTGTGTGTGTGTGTGTGTGTGTGTGTGTGTGTGTGTGTGTGTGTGTGTGTGTGTGTCCACGCACATGTGTCTGTCTGTCTTCATCATTTCAACAGAATTCACAGAAGTTTGGTCATGTTGCAAATATTTTGCAGAAGATGGGCGTGGGTTGTATCTTCTGCAACAATTATAACAGTCAAAGTGCTGATGAGCAAAGTGGGGACCAACCAGGAGCACACGTTACATTAGATAGTGTAAGTGGAACTGTGCGAATAAATCGATCACGCAGTTCAATCGATCCAGCAAAAGGTCGATTGAATGGCATAATGTTTTTCGCACAGTTCTACTTAAACTATCACATGTAACATGTGCCACTGCTTGGTCCCCACTTTGCTCATTAGTTTTAAATCTGTCAAGCAAACATACAATTTTAATAAATCCAGGAAATATTTATCAGTACTTTTGTTCTCGTTTTTTTCCCCATTATTTGTCAGAATAAAAAAAAAAATTGCAATTATCTTTCAGAAACCATCAAAAAACAACTTTTTTTTTTCCATCCAACAAACAAAAACCATCTGTTCTTTTTTTTTTACTTTGGAACCCGGCTTGTCAGCTCTAACGGCAGAGATGACAAAAAAAATTTCACTCATTTCAAAGTTAGCAAAATTGAGCAGTCATGTTCTGTATGCACGTATTAGCATGTGTTAGCAGCACTGTGAAAAAGCATTTTAACTGTCTTTGAAAGTCTTTTCTCAGCAAATCTGAGAGGAATGTGGACGTTCCTGATATGTACGTCTTATTTTCATGGTCACGCCAAATTCACGTGGTCTGTGGCCTCCAGGCAACATTAAACTAGCATTTCTAGTTATTACCTAGCTAACACATAGCATTTCTTTTATAGATAACATTTCACTGAGGAAACGCACAATGTTTTTCAAATGTATAATGTCAAGTGTGTGTGTGTGTGTGTGTGTGTGTGTGTGTGTGTGTGTGTGTGTGTGTGTGAGGGAAAACAAGGGTTGTTAAATTAAGGAAATAAAACCAGCCACAAGTTTACAAGGAAATCCCCCGTAACAGGGTCACAAAAGCTGTTGCTGCTAAAGGCTAGCGAGAGAGAGGCTTATTGTTCACACACACACACACACACACACACACACACAACAGAACTAGTCATGTAAATTCTTATGTTAGACTTAACAAGACTGTAAATTTACTGAGGTAAAACTTGCTAATCCAATTCTAATCCTCTTAATAGCACTTTTATATACACACATGGCTAACTGGTGAGCCTGTAGAACCCTAGACTTGATCTAACAAGCTAAATCGCTATATATATTTACACAGGGAATGTTAAAAAACTGCATGCTAGCCGCATTTCACACCTAATGTTATTCAACATTTGCATTTATACAGAGACAATATTTAATATTTAAACGGTTTACGTTAATATAACAACATTGTCTGCATATTTGTACAGCTAGGTTTTCTTATATTTTTCTCATATACTATATTTTGTGTTCTACAGATACATTATTCTCTCCTAGCTAAATTTACTATTACTATTTACAATTTCACTATTAATGGGGCACCACGGATCCGTCTGCATGCAGATCTTGACACCTGTGTGTTACCATTACGTGCAAATGGAGTGTTCGGTCAACTCACTGCCGGTCCTCATGGTGCATGTCGTATGCGCCGGCGCTGTAAACACGTTGCAGTCGAATCCGGGGTTTCGGTAGATACCTGTATGAGCTCAGTTCTAGCTACTGTTCAGCTACTGTTACTACAAGTGCCGTGAAAGTTGATGATGACGCTGACCATTGTTCCAGCAAAGATGGAACACATCTGCGACATCCCCACGCTGGGAAACTACCTGCGCAAACACACAGTGACTGTAACCCGCCCACCACGGGAGTCGTGTTTTCACCACGCTGGAGCAGTGTGAAGGGCTGTAACGAATTGACCGCACGTTCCATTCACAGGTAATGCTAGCATACAGGCGTCAGGATCGGAGCCACGCGTACCCTCTCGTTTTCTTATAAAGCTGCACAAATTGTACTTGAAACTAGCTTTTAAGTAACCACTTATAACACCAATTATTGGCTTTGCTTTAGTAATTACTGTTTACTACCTGTTTATAATATTTTGCCATGCAGAAAGCGCAGGTTCAATTCCAGGCCAGTGACCAAACCCCAGCCACTGTCCCAAGTCCGAGTAAAAAGAGAGGGTTATGTCAGGAAGGGCATTCGGCATAAAACCTGTGCCAAGTTTCTCCCTGGACCGGATGGTCAGCTGTGGCGACCCCTTGCAGAGCAAGCCGAAAGAGCAACAACAACATCATTTAGGTTTAGCTAATGTAGCCTAGTTACAGACTTCAGTTGCTAGCTTTCTGCACTGCACACACACACACACACACACACACACACACACACACACACACACACACACATCCTACACGAAATCCTACCATGCTGATAAATGCGTTTTTTTATATTAAAATTACAAAAATGATGTGTATAAATGATGCAATTCATCCTTTAACAACACAACAGACTTGTTGCAGATGAACTGCAGGACTGAAAAGACACATGACTAGTAAATGGAAAAATCTAAGACATGTTCTGGGACGATGGCCCATGCATATATTAATGTGTGTGTGTGTGTGTGTGTGTGTGTGTTTCTCAAAGTGGTACATTTGGGGGGGGAGGGGGGGGTTCTTATTATATGATGTCACAAAAGGGAGGAAATCTAATTGGCTGGTTTAAACCTGAACTGAAAGTTTAAACATGACTAAAAAGTGGATTTTGCTTAATAGGTTCCCTTGAAAACAAATTAACTGTGCTCTAGAAAAATGCAACCACTAAAACAGAGAAAAATAACTAAATTGCTAAAATGCAAACTAAAATTCAAGAATTATTTTAAAAAAAGAATTAGAATTCTAATGTAAATCAGGAAGTAACAGACACACTATGTCAAAATTTAAGTAATACTGTACGTTGGATTAAATGTATATATATATATATATATATATATATATATATATATATATATATATATATATATATATATGGGGTATCCGGATATGCAAATTGGGGAAACAGATAAAATCAATAACTATGTGTTACACAAATTTAGGTAAAACAGCTAGTTACTGTTAAATATAAAATATTACAACAAAACGTTTTAAGCACTAAGGCAGTGTGAATGTGAATCCTGAAACCTGTGTGGTGAGTAAAAAAGAGAACATAAATCTATGCCTTTATAGGTCACTGTAATCTGAGACGGTACAGTCAAACAGACACAAAAGCATGAGAGTGTACATTTCCTCTTCTCTGTCTATGAATAATGATCCTATCTTTCTCTTTCTCTCTCTCTCATTCAGTACTCCCCCCCTCCCCCCCACCCACCCACCCACCCACACACACACACACACACACACACACACACACACACACACACACACACGATATAAACATCCACCTGGACTCCAGGGTTTCCTGAACAGCCGGTCCTCGGCAGAAGAAAACTGTATCTGGAGAATATGAAACTTTGTCATTAAATTTGACCAGGCACTGACCCTCAAGATACTCATTTTTGATTGGTTAATTGAGCATCAATATCACAGCACCATCAGCTATACCATTATGATCCCCAATTACAGTACGTATTAGTACACTGGTGACAAGATCATGGTCATCCAAGGCTCGACCACGCCCACCAGGGCCGAAGCCCAGTCCGTCTGATGTGATTCAACAGAAAAGCCGATGCATCATCATCAAAATCCAGATCCCAATCCAATCGAACATTAACTAACATCTCTGATCCACAGAGGCCCCAACCTGCACCCACACCAACCATAAGCTCATATAACATGCATACAGTATGCATGCGCACTAATATCCACAGAGTACTGCAAGATGAATTACGAACAAATCCAAACTGTTAACACAGCCTGCTTTCATGGCTTTTAAGAATTAGGACTGAACACAGACCCGGAGCGTTAACGGTTGCCAGGAAAGGGATCTACCGTAGAGGATTTGGCGTGTGTGCCAGCTGCAGACAGATGTGACTAATCTGATTAAAGGTGCTGACGGTCACCAGATGAAATTCCTGATCGGTTCTACCTGGACGTCCATCACCAGCAGCTCTAGGGTTTCTCATGCAGCTAGCGGTGAACAGAATGGTTTTGATATACTCGTATCTGGGGTCTGTTTTATCCAGCGTATATATTTAAATATGGTGCAACGACGTCGTACAGTCTAGTGAAAACATCTTGTTTACTGAAGAAAGAAGGTATTCCAGTTGTCCAAGACGGCCGCCTTAAAACTGTTCTAGAACATCATGATGAAGGAGATTTCGGTTGACATGGACTTTTACGTTGCTCCAGTACAAAGGTAAAGAAGCGAACTTTAAATGAAAAATAGAAAAAATCTTACCTAATAGGGTTCAATCGATTTATTTTCCCCCGACCCAGCTATTCCTTTAATACGACAGCTTCTGTCTTACACGTTCGCGCACTCGCTTCATCCCAAACCTCAAAGCAAATACACCAAACTGCTGACATTCCTGACTCCATCTAACATTCAGCACCGATCCAAGGCCTTAAGTTGTGCTCCGATTCCTGCAGCACAGGAGCAGAAGTGAACCTCAGTCATGACTCATCTTCAGTGTGTGTGTGTGTGTGTGTGTGAGTAGTCATCAGAATGCATGACTACCAGCAGCATCTATATAAATAAAAGAAAGGTTTTGTCTGTACTTTGGTCAGAACTCATTTTTTCATGAAATGTTTGTATGTCTGTCTGTCTGTATGTCTGTATGTCTGTCTAGCCAAACTGGCTAGACCGAATTGAATGAAACTGTGCCAGTCTTTAGGTATTTGCCTGAAATTAAACCCATGCCATAAATGAAATCAAACTGTTGAGTGGAGGTGAAGTTATGCGCCGGATTATGTTACAGCGTCTAGCGCTTTTTTCTTCCACTTTAGTATTTTTTTTCCCCCCCTCGAGGTGGGCGTGGCTATACGGTCAACAGAGCCAAACAACACGATAGTTTACAGTGTATAGACAGATTAACGCCCTTTAATGTACCTACAAACACCCAAATCCTCAAGAACCATAAATGTTAATAAAGCGCAACACAGCACGGCTTACTCAAAAAAAAAAAAAGCAAAGTACACTATGTAAACTGCACCTTCAACGGTGAATGGACAGATCAATGTCCTTCCTGTTTGTCTCATACGTTCCAAAACCGTGGCACTAAGAAGAAACAGTGATGCGAAGTGTTATCCGCTAAAATCTAAAGTGATGTTATGAACAGTTATGTGTGGGATTTAATAATCCACTGTAAAATAAGATACTAATGCGCTACTGTCTCAATGTAAACACACACCTGCACCAATAGATATTAATGAGAAAAGATAAAGTGAATGTTTTGACTGGGATCAGTTCATATTTTCACTTTGGCTGAAATAACAGCGCTGAAGTTTTAGAAGTGAATTTTAACACACCGGAGTCGTTTTAAGACAAAACTTCATCTTTATCCGATCGACTTTTTCCATTTCTCATCTGTGATTCTCTCTCCGATTACCGAACAGCGAGTGTGTTTGTCTGAGCACCAAAGAAGTCCAACTTAGTGTAAACAAGGCGTCAGATACTCAACCTTACAGAATGTGATTTCTGTCTATTAATAAGTGAGACAGAGAGTTCTGCTGTACAGAGAGACACACACACATGGACGTGGACTTCAACCTCAAATAATAATAATAATAATAATAATAATAATCATAATAACTTTCAACAATTTCTTCACACTCTTTAAACGTCAGCGATGCGTACTTATACTAGTATACTGCGCAAGACCGTTGATACATGCTGTGTGTGTTACACCATCCACAGGGAGCACAATCCAGCCGTCCCTTTCATCACTCAGTAGCTGCTGTGTCATACGCGCGGCTTATGTGAAAATAACAATGGGCGAGATGTTAATGTGAGGTCACATGACCTTGTGTGTAAAAACATATTGCACGTGCTCAAGCTGGATTTCGTGCTCTGACTGAGTTGAGGCCAGTGGTGTATGGCCATTGTGTTTGTTACCATTTTTTGCGACTGCCAACATTCGCACACTACAACGAGTCTAATCTGCATGTCTTTGGACTGCTGAAGGAATCCCGGAGGAAACCCACCCAGCACGGAAGGACCCAAAGCGGGAATCGAACCCGGACCCTGGAGGTCCATGGAGTCAGTGCTAACCACTCAGCCACCATGTACTTTAATAACTACGTACTCTTTATACATTAAAAGTTCGCCCTGGGCGTAGTGGGTTTCCTCCACCAGTCCAAAGACAGAGGATGTGATCCGATTAGTGTTTATAAATTGCGCACATTTTCCCTGCGTTGCCTTTGACCGTGCACTATATACAAGCCCTCTGAGACCCTGTACAGAATAACAGTTCAGGAAAATTGAATGCATTTAATTGCACGTTTGTGCTCTTAGTTGAAACACGTGGTAGAGGTACTAGACATGCATGTGAATATCACAGTACCTAATGCAAGTAACCAGATGCAAGAAAAAGTACAATTTGGTACCTTTTTTAAAAAATAAAAAATAAAAACATTCCTGAGAATGCATTATTAAATGCTTTTAATTAAAACCAAACCTGCTCAACTGAATGTTTTCATTTCAATTGTAATAGAACAAAAGTGATAACATTATTATTATTATTAGCATTATTATGCAACCAAAATATAGACTTTTAAATGCAACACATCACATCACATCACGCCCACCTCCTTGCCTCTAGCATGCGCAACTCAAACCCCAGACTGTGTCGCTGAATCAAAATGAACAATTAGAAAGAAGGACAAACCTGACGCGCGCGAGTTTCACGTGAACATCCAGCGAGGCGCGCACGCTCTTGTTTATTCCTCTGCAACGCGCGTTCACATGCAAACCCCGCCTCC
Source organism: Clarias magur (assembly GCA_013621035.1). Lineage (NCBI taxonomy): Eukaryota > Metazoa > Chordata > Actinopteri > Siluriformes > Clariidae > Clarias > Clarias magur. The sequence goes on along the minus strand of QNUK01000236.1, from coordinate 769,890 downwards.
TACCCTGTGATTGGCTACCGTACGCCGGTTCGTACTCAGGGGACGGCCCGCCGATTGGTCCGCTTTCCGAGAGTCACTTCACTGAATCGATTCTTTTGAACTGCACGCGTTAGAATGAAGCGAATCGAACATTCAGAGATTCGATTCTTTTGATTCGAGACGTGGTTTAAAAAGTGGCAACTTGTTTATGACTGAATTGACCAGTTTTAGGTCCTAGTTTGAGTTGCGGCTCAGATTCTAACAAGTAAGTTTTCACTATGAAATACCAAATATAAATATAGTTTATTAAAAAAAAAAAATTTAATGTTCGATTTATGTTTTTTAATGTTTATTCCCAAATATCACACGCTCATTAGTAGTAAATATTATATACATCTATATATTTCATGTTCTATATATATTGCAGTATTATGTGATTGTATATATAGGGACGAGCACTGTATAATATGATACAGTATAATATTTAGAGCACGTTGAAAAGCATGTTGTTGCTCCCTCTAGTGGCGCATTACAGCGGCCTAGTGACGTCATTCAACCATTCATAAATTTAATCCTCAATACTGTAGATAAACAGGACTTCTAACATTGACAAAATAATATTTTTAAAAAAATGTAAAACCTAAGCTGCACACATTTTAGCATTTCTGTTTAAACTTGCAGATTTGTTAATTTTGGCTTTAAATAATTTACTTTAATTGTAAGAGAGAGAGAGAATGAGAGAATTTAATTTGATTAAGGATTTTTCTTTCTTTATTTTATAATATAGTTCCTGTGCGATCATTTTTTGTATATTACTTTTTTATGTTATTTCTTTAGGTTATTGCTGTATTAACATACAGTAAGTAATACAATTAAATATAGAAGTCTGCCTGTAAATATATATATATATATATATATATAGTGGCAGTGGTGGCTCAGTGGGCTAAGGTGCTGAGTTACTGATCGGAAGATCGGCGGTTCGATTCCCAGCTCAGCCAGGTTGCCATTGTTGGGCCCTTGAGCAAGGCCCTTAACCCTAACTGCTCCAGGGGCGCTGTACCCTGGCTGACCCTGCGCTCTGACCCCAGTTACACTGGGTATGCGAAGAAGGAATTTCACTGTGCTGTAATGTATATGTGACAAAATAAAGGCTTTACTTGCTTTACTTGTTAAGAATTCCCAAATGCTTTTTAGTATGATCAGTAAAGCCAAATAAATGAGTTTAATGTGGTTAACTCATTCTTCCTATCTCTCAGATAGACAATTCTATATTTCTGTTAAGGATCTTCGATCACCTACCGTCCCCCTGAAGCGAGGTGTTCCCCAGGGATCCGTTCTTGGCCCACTATTATTTGCAGGTTACATAATCCCACTTGGTCTGATCCTTCAACGTCATGGTCTTAACTATCACTTTTATGCCGACGACATTCAACTTTTGTACATTCCATCTGTACACCTACTCCATCTGCCCAAATTGACAAAATCTCTGCCTGCGTGAAGGACATTAGAGATTGGCTTAACTTAAATTTTCTAAAACTTAATATGAATAAAACAGATGATTTTCATTGGCACCCCAGCACTCACCAGCAACATTTCCACCAATTTCACCTGTGAGATTGTTGGTTCCCACATTAAAACATCCACTTCTGTCCAAAATTTTGGAGTTATCTTCGACTCAACACTCTCCTTTCAGTCTCACATTAAATCTGTCACTAAATCTGCATTCTATCACTTGCGTCGCATTGCCCAACTGCGTCCTTCATTAAGACCAAAAATGCTGAAACTGTCATCCATGCATTTGTCTCATCACGCATTGATTTCTGTAATGCCCTCTTCATTGGTCTACCTGCCAGCTCCATCTCCAGACTGCAATATATTCAAAACACTGCTCATAGAATCCCAATCTTCTATAATCTCCACTGGCTTCTCCTTGTTTTTAAATCTTTAAATGGCCTGGCTCCCTCTTATCTTTTCAAACTGCTTGTCCCCTACATCCCGACTCGCTCACTACGTTCTCCTGATTCTGGCTTTCTTGCTGTCCCTCGGTACCGCCTCTCGTCAATGGGGGGTAGATTATTTAGTGTTATTGCACCCAAACTTTGGAATTCTCTACCACACTCTCTCTGTTCTGTTGACGATCTATCAGTATTTAAATCTCTACCCGCCCCGCCCCCTCTCATCTGTACTTTAATGTCTGTTTTGTACTATGTTTATATTCATTGTAAAGTATCCTTGAGCTCTGGAAAGGCTATATTAATAAAAAGTATTATTATTATTATTATTATTATTATTATTAAATAAATTTTTATCGATTTTGAGGTTTTTGGTGCTGATGTTCTTATTATTGTCCACACGATGGCGCTCTAACATTAAAAACTACTTTCAATTATTATTACTTTTTTTTAACCTTTTTTTTTATTTCTAAAGGAAGCTATTGAGGGAGCAAGTAAAAGACTGGACTGACAAGTAAAGAAATAAACATAGAAACATAATATTAATTAATTTGAGCAATAACATGTTGATCTGTGCTGCATGTTGACTTGGAGTTTAAAATTCGAACTGTGTTCGGATTAGAATTTTAAATTAACTTTGTTTAATTTGTCTCTGAAGTTCTAATACTTTAATGTTAAAATAACAAATGAACTCTGGATTGGATTTTGTATTTAGTGATCATTAATAAATGGACATAAATTGGTTTATTTCAGTGATGCCGCTTGTAATCACATTTTGCTGAAATTATTATTATTGGCAATCATTTAAAATTGTTCTTTTTGAGTTAAATACTGATAATTTAGGAGAAACAAACTATAATAATAAAATATTGTATATCCACTCACCTAAAGGATTATTAGGAACTCCTGTTCAATTTTTCATTAATGCAATTATATAATCAGCCAGTCACATGGCAGTTGCTTCAATGCATTTAGGGGCGTGGTCCTGGTCAAGACAATCTCCTGAACTCCAAACTGAATGTCAGAATGGGAAAGAAAGGTGATTTAAGCTATTTTGAGCGCGGCATGGTTGTTGGTGCCAGACGGGCCGGTCTGAGTATTTCACAATCTGCTCAGTTATTGGGATTTTCACACACAACCAGTTCTAGGGTTTACAAAGAATGGTGTGAAAAGGGAAAAACATCCGGTATGCGGCAGTCCTGTGGGTGAAAATGCCTTGTTGATGCTGGAGGTCAGAAGAGAATGGGCCGACTGATTCAAGCTGATCGAAGAGCAACTTTGACTGAAATAAGCACTCGTTACAACCGAGGTCTGCAGCAAAGCATTTGTGAAGCCACAACACGCACAACCTTGAGGCGGATGGGCTACAACAGCAGAAGACCCCACCGGGTACCACTCATCTCCACTACAAATAGGAAAAAGAGGCGACAATTTGCACGAGCTCATCAAAATTGAACAGTTGAAGACTGTAAAAATGTTGCCTGGTCTGATGAGTCTGGATTTCTGTTCAGACATTCAAATGGTAGAGTCAGAATTTGGCGTAAACAGAATGAGAACATGGATCCATCATGCCTTGTCACCACTGTGCAGGCTGCTGCTGGTGGTGGTGTAATGGTGTGGGGGATCTTGTCTTGGCACACTTTAGGCCCCTTAGTGCCAATTGGGCATGGTTTAAATGCCACGGCCTACCTGAGCATTGTTTCTGACCATGTCCATCCCTTTATGACCACCATGTACCCATTCTCTGATGGCTACTTCCAGCAGGATAATGCACCATGTCACAAAGCTCCAATCATTTCAAATTGGTTTCTTGAACATGACAATGAGTTCACTGTACTAAAATGGCCTCCACAGTCAGCAGATCTCGACCCAATAGAGCATCTTTGGGATGTGGTGGAACGGGAGCTTCGTGCCCTGGATGTGCATCCCACAAATCTCCATCAACTGCAAGATGCTAATCCTATCAATATGGGCCAACGTTTCTAAAGAATGCTTTCAGCACCTTGTTGAATCAATGCCACGTAAAGGCAGTTCTGAAGGTGAAAGCGGGTCAAACACCGTATTAGTATTGTGTTCCTAATAATCCCTTTAGTTGAGTGAATACTGTACTAGACAAAAGTATTCAGGTGTTTCAATCAATCAGAATGAGAACATGGATTATAAAGATACTATTTAAGAACTCAACTGGCCCAAACACAGAGACCTGACCAAAACCCCATCGAGCATCTTTGTGATGAACTGCGTGGAGATTGTGAGCCAGGCCTTCTCAGTGTCTGACCTCATAACCGCTCTACAGAATGAATGGACAATGAACACTCCAACATCTTGCGGACGGCCTTCCAAGAAGAGTGGAAGCTGTTATAGCTGTGAAAGGGGGACCGACTCCATATTGAACTATTTGGATTTGGATACAAAGTCATTGGAGGGTAAGGCCAAATACATTTCCATATAGGCTGTAAAATGTCAAATATATATAAATCAAAATTTTTTAAAAATTTTTGTCCCTGATGACAAGCCAAGGGTGACGGTGCTGAGGAAAAAACTCCCTGAGATGGCAATAGGAAGGAACCTTGAGAGGAACCAGACTCAGCAGGGTGATAACGGATAGCAGGGATTGATCTGCAGTCACATCACCACCATTACCTCCACCATTATCATCACCATCTCATCCACCACCACCACCATCATCAACATTATCATCATCTCCTGCACCATCATCACTTCCATCACAATCACCATCACCTCCACCGCCATCATCTTCTTAATCACCTTCATCTTCATCCCCACTCACCATCACCTTTATCATCATCATCATCATGCAGCACAAGCAACAGCAGCAGCGTCGCCATCACCAACATCCCATCCCAACATTTTTTTAGAAAACATTTTTTTCAGTAGCAGCAGCAGCAGCAGGAGCACCACCATCATCAACATCCTTCCCAAAATTGTTTAAGAAGAAAAATATATATATATATATAGTCAGACTTAAATAAACATCACGAAACAGGAGCACACGTGCTTCAAAAATACCTGAATCTTACACAGTGGTCGATTTCTGGAAGAAGACAGAAAATAAAATGAAAGTTTACTTCAGTTATCGTTGCATTATAAATAGCTTTAAATCTTAGAGATGTAAATAAGAATGTACCCCCACTCACCCACCCACCCACCCACCCCCACACCCACACACACTGTCCTGTAGCAGATGATTTTATGAGATAAATGATAAGTAGTGAAGTAAACTCTGCACGGATTCCTTTTGCCCCTGCGGTTTTACGCACCGCATCTTTAGCACGAAAACATGAATTAGGTCCACGCATTAGTCTGGATCTGCTGGATTTACATTAGATATGTGCATTAATCACTCAACAAGTATTATAATCACGTGTATAGTGTGCATGGGGTTTGAGGGTAACTGGAATCCATGGATGAAATGGATGAATTTTCTACACTAAACCATATGATCATTAACGCGCTGTGTCGTCGGAAACCAATAATTATTGAGGTTTAATTATGTAATTAGATAGGTTAAAATGTTTAAGTATTACAGATTAGTATAAGCATACAAACTAACTTATTTTTATAGGTGTAAATAAGATAAGAAACATAATTATGCGTGTGCGTCGTAGACATAAAGGAAAACTAAATATTTCCATTTTTATTTAAAAAAATTAAAAAAAAAAAAAACATTTGCAGATCACTCATTTATTTGTGCATTAATTGCAAAACGAAACGAGTTTCAAAAATAATTCAGAAGGCGATAAATGGACTCGGAATGTGTTCAAACCTGAAAGAAAAACATAAAACGGTTTAATGTAACAAGTCCGAGTTTGTAATGCCAGTTAAAAAGTTGTTCGTCTAAAGTTAAACTAACATCTTTGTCTTTACAAAATCAATTCGTAATTTAAAAAACAATTGCGAATCAGTAATGTATTTGCTGCTGCAGTTTTATAGTTTTATTAATTATAAAACTAACTTTTCAAATGATTTAGAAGAGAAATAGACTCAGACTAGACGTTGCGCGTTTTTTTGTAACAAACATGAAAAGGGGGGGGGGGGGAAACTGTTTAATGCAGCAACTCTGCGTTTGAGCTTCCAGTTTTTAAAAGTTGTTTATCGAAATTTAAATTTAACCAACAAGATCGTCTAATGTATTGAGAAACGAAAAACAAACAAACAAAATTTTTTTTTTTTATGTTTGTGCGTTTCTCTTTTTGAAAAAAAAAAATCTAAATGAACGCAAAAAGTTTTGGCACCTCGGAGCACTGAATGTATACGAGTGTGTATGTTTTTGTGCTGGAAAAAAAAAATAATCGAACTAATTGGATTTTCTGCTTTTCATCTACTTCACTGGTGCCTCTGTCTCTCTCTCTCTCTCTCTCTCTGTGTCTCTGTGTCTCTTTTCCTTCAGTCGCAGCAGATCAGGCTCTCCAAAGAGCTATTATTCTTTTAACAATCTTTTATTTCTTGTATTTTTTGAACACCACCCCCACACACACACTTTAATAGTTCGTAACAAGAAGCTGTGTGATATATTTAAAAACACACACACACACACACACACATAACGGCACAAAACACACCGAGCTCAGTGTTTAGGAGATTAAAAGCAGCAGTAGAAGCAGACGCGCAGAAACGCGCTTTGCAGGGCGCGCGGTGCGGCGAGCACAATACACCCCCGTTGTTTAACCCACGGTGTGAAAAAAAAAATATGGCTGGAGAAAAACAAACAGCCGATTGTTGTATGAAATGTATTCAAGTATAAAATAATGCCCTTTGTCGGACACGAACTTGGGCAACATGGGGACACAAAAAAGAGAGAAGTCCTTTTGTGCGCTTTTGCGCGTCGTCGCCAAAGACCCCCTTCTGGACGCGACTGTTGTTTTTTTCTCTCTCTTCTCTTTTTTTTTCCTTCTAATGACATTTACCGGATCAAAACATGGTGTTAATTCGATCAGAAAGCTTCACCCTTGGCAAACAATGCCCGAATGAGTCCGTCCCAAGTTGGTTAAGTTGAGCGAAATTAGGGCAAATGAATAGGGGCGCGCAGGTGATGGAGGATCAGGGGGCCAGCTGCGTTCCGGCATTCTTCTTCCCTCTCGCTCTCTTCTTTTTATTAAAATTTACACCCAGTGCAACCATTCATTCCGCTCAATAGACATTTTCTTATAGGATAATAGGATACAAATTGAGCCGTCCAGAGGTGGTGGGTATGGAAAAAAAAGCAGCATCACCATCGCTGTGGCGCGCTGTGGGCGCGCAAAAAAATATATAAAGGCGGCGTGCCCGGAGTGTGTGTGTGTGTGTGTGTGTGTGCATGCATGTGTGTGTGTGTGTGTGTGTGTGTGTGTGTGTGTGTGTATGTGTGTCTGAAGGCTATGCCAGGCCTAAGAGGTCCCCCGCATACACCTGCCAAAGCTGGGAAGTGTAAAACACACGCTTTGCGTGAAAGATCTCCGTGTCACCGAGTCGTGTGAACACAGCAGAGGGAGGAGGAGAAACACAGAGACACTCAAAAAAAAAAAAAAAAAAGAAAAAACAGCGTCTACTGTCCAACACGGCGGAACAGCCTATTATAGGCTTTGCTTAATTACTCCAGTGACAGGAGACAGGCTTTTGGAAAAAAAGAAAATTGCTCCGAAAAAGGGCTCCAATAAAGGTTAAACAGGGCACAAGTGTCCAAAACCACGGGATCTCACTACCGCACTGGAATTGCTGCATGAGCCCCAAAGTTCACCCATCCGAGTCACTGAGGGTTCAGGTTTCAAACTCCAGTGAGCAAAATGCACCTGCAGTTCTTGTGCGTGCGAACATCGAGTGGACATCACAGACAATCCAGGGAAAACCACTTTAATACAGAGATGCACACTACCAAGAACACTCGCTTTTTTCTTCTTCTAGTGGTGCAATCACAACTTCTTATGGACTTTGTGAACACAGAGTAACCCCTTTGTAGTAGCAAAAATAAATAAATACAAGGCTTATATAAATCAAATTCCTTTTAAAGATGCATCACAACGCATTACATTACATTATCCTACATGCGCACAGGTTAATAGACAGATAGAGAAGATGAAAAGTGGTTTCGTTCCCCTGAAAGTGAAAGGGGTGCCAATATTTTTCCCCCCCACACGTAGGTTTTGTGGTACAATAAAATCTCACCCACAGACAAAAAGGAAGAAATAAACTTGATTGAACTCGATGATGATGATGATGATGATGATGATGATGATGGTGCTGGAACAAAGGGGGCTGATGATGAAAAAAAACTTTATTATGTATCTATACATACTATACAGCTGTACCCTGATTTTGAAAATAATTTAGAGAAAAAATATGATTTTATTGATCATCACTTTGCCAATGATCATGATGGAGGTGAAAGAGGGTGCATTTATTTAATCTTTAATATGTATCTGTACAGACTTAATAATAATAATAATAATAATAATAATAATAATAATAATAATATAATTATATTTTAATATTTCATATTCAAATAATTTAGAGGACAAACCATGTCCTTCAAGACAACTAATGCACTATTTAAGCTGTATATTATTACTGAGGTAGGTTTGCTTAAAGGACTGTGCATCACTGCATCGGATCTTAAACAAGTGTCTAAGTGATTTCCCCCATTATGCACTTCGTAGGAAACAGGGTGTAGGAACTAGGGCACCACTGGAGACACGATGGCACCGAAAGCGCGCGCTCACTAAAACGTGGACCAGCGAAGTGCTCGCGTGTGAACGCATTAAAAAAAATAATAAAGCAATAAAGACAAGAGTCTGGTATCTTTCACACGAGCCCACACCTATAACTCGACCTAAAAGAAAGAAAGACAGAAAGAAAGAAAGAAAGAAAGAAGGCTGGTTTGGGTCGCGCGCACTGGCTGCGCTCGCGGGTAACGTGCCCATGTGACAGCCACGTGGATGAACAAAACAGCACTTGCCCCTCCTTAGAGTCCCAGGTCCCCGCCTCTCTTTCACGTTAACTGATCCTATAAGCGAGCACATTAACCAAAAAAAAAAAACACCATGAGAGCTTTAATCCCTGAAGAATGATCGGGGAGGCCATGCATGCGCGCACAATCCGCTTTATAAAGAGCCCGCGACTCAGTCTCGCGCCTTCAGTCTGGCACGGGAACATACACCGCTGTGCGCGAGAGCTGGAACAGCAACCCGCTTCTACATTTCGTTCCTCAAGACATGATGGCGTCGAAGATGAAGGACCGCAAGGTAAGAGACAGTTTTTTACAAAGGAAATGATTCCAACTAATACAATTAATACCAATAATTATAGAGTTCTTACTGATACATGATCGAAACCCGAGCCTGATCATAACCGAATAATAATAATAATAATAATAATAATAATAACCGTTTAAGAAGGGGTTTCATTATATTAAATAATACAAAAAAAGATAATAATAAAATTCTATAGCTTGGACACACCTTTTTAGCGCGTTTATAGATTTATTTATTTATTATAATATATTATATGCGCCAAAAAAAAAAAAACGTGCCTGGACCAATGAGCTTGTACATGAAATACAGCGCACTGTTTTTGCTATTTAATCAAAATCCATTTCTCTACATGCAATGTACTTTTTTATACATTGTTTTCAATTTATTCATACAATATTTTATTGATTTTATATTTTTATTATATTTATGTTTTTTTATATTTTATATATACATATATAAATATATATATATAATTTTTTTGTTTGTTTCTTTTTTGTTTTTTGTTTTTTTGTTTTGTGACCGTCCAGACATATTGTTCCATGGCATGCTTAATTCATGATTGGAAAAATAAATGCATGCCATGCTTAATTTTTTTTTTATTATTATTAATATGTTTTTGGCATTAATAATATGTTGATTAATAATTAATTAATAATAAAGCACAGATAAATGATTGGGCGGCACGGTAGCGTAGTGGTTAGCACTGTCGCTTTGCACCTCCAGGTTCTGGGTTCAGTTCTTGCCCTCGGTCTGTGTAAATGGAGCATGCGATTTCTCAAGTGGGTTTCCTCCGAGCATTCCGGTTTCGTCCTGCATTCCAAAGATATGCAGATCAGTCTAACTGTTCCTAAATTGCCAGTAGTGTGTGAGTGAGAGTGGGGCACCCCACCCAGGGTGTACCCCACATCGTACCCCTGAGTCTCCTGAGATAGGCCCTCCGCCCCCCGCAAACCTGTACACAGGATAAAGCAGTATACATATGAATGAGTGAATGCACGAAAAAGTGAATGCTCTCTCAGTTTAAAAGTCACCTTGATGTCAAAAATATTGTCTCACTGAAGGAAAGTTTTATGAATCAGTTGCTGCCCTTAGACCTGTTTATACAGTAGTCTTGGTGGTAACATAGTATTATTAAGATCAAACAAGATAATCAAAAGTCAGATGTAGATCTTTAGTTAAATATCTAAATATATAAACCACATTAAGAGTGCTGTTGTATGCCATAATGTCATTTAAGGGTAACCTGTGATGCAGAAACTCAAATAAATGTTGCAGACGTCTTCATTAAAGACTTGATTAACATTCCACCATTGAATGCTTGTTGTTTCTGACTCAACTCAGTTGTCAACCAAATCAATCCAGCAACTGCTTATTGGTTTGCAGTAAATTTCACTATGTTACATGTTTTCCCGCAGAAAACCCCAGTCTCGCACAAAGTGATTGAGAAAAGGAGGAGAGATCGCATCAACCGCTGTCTGAATGAGCTCGGCAAAACCGTCCCCATGGCGCTGGCCAAGCAGGTAGAGGATAAAATCTCTGAATAATACTGGGACAAAACAGGTCTGGGTGCAAAAATCAATCAATCAATCAATCAATCAATCAATCAATCAATAACTAAATCAGCTTTGCTGTAGTGCCTGATAAGCATTTATGTAATCCAAGCAACTGTAGGTGTAGGTATGGAAAGGACTAGAATGAATTAAAGCAGAAAACTATGATGGAAGTACTATTCAATTCAATAAAACTTTCAATATTTTTATATATATATATATAGAGAGAGCTTTTAACAATGGTCATTGTCTCAAAGCTTTACAATATTAAAGTACTCACTAGTATGGGGTCCATTCTTCAAAAAGAAGACTGCAGTGTATAATTCTTTATATGTGCTACATAACAACCAATCACCAGATATTTCCTGCAATGCGTAATGAAAAGAAATGTTTGATTTGTGACATTTGATAAAAACACACATATCTGATTTGCAAATGAGCTCATAATTATCTACCAGTGGTACATTTCATATATATATATATATATATATATATATATATATATATATATATATATATATAAATAAATATATATATATATATATATATATATATATATATATATATATATATATATATATAATTATATATTATATATATCAAATTATATATATATATATATATATATATATATAAATATATATATATATATATATATATATATATATTTATTAAATTGAAATACAGCAAACTGTTCCCATATTTTTGTAAAAATATGTTTTTGTTAAACATATTAGACACCATGTCTTTACCAAGTTCTTATCTTATCTCATCTCATCTCATCTCATCTCATCTTATCTTACAGAATTGTGGGAAACTGGAGAAGGCAGAAATTTTAGAAATGACTGTACAGTACTTGCGTGCTCTGCACTCAGCTGATTTTCCCCGCGGGAGAGAAAAAGGTACGTCCTTCTGGACACGTCCTCATTCTTTTCGTCTCTCAGATGTATTTATTTATTTACCTATTTAATTTTTTTATGGAAAATGGGTCTCTACATAATACTTATAGTGATTAGTTTGGGATCTCAGATGACCATCTTTATGTTATAAATATAATAGAATTATAATATGTATAAATATCATACACAAACTTAATAACAAATGTGCATGTAGTGATTTGAGAAATTTATGCAAGCACAAAGGAACATCAGTTATTTAATTAGAGTTTAATATGTCCATGCAATATGATATAACGTTAGTATATATGGATAATATACAGTATATAGCATAATGAAACCTTACACAGTTGCAATTACAAGACTTTTTTTTTCCCCTCATGGCTTTATATCCATACGGTCTTAGAAAACAAGTGGTTTCTCTAAGGTCCTCTAGAGTGTCATGAGCTCTAGCCTCCCAAAATGGGTTTCATTAGTGATTCATAGAAATATAACCCCATGTCAGTGACTTGTAGATCGTTTAAATGTTCTCCCAGAGCAACAGCTTTTACTAATTGATGAAATTGCTGTTATCGTGTCTGCAGGGGAGCTCCTGAGCGAGTTCGCAAACTACTTCCACTACGGCTACCACGAGTGCATGAAGAACCTGGTGCACTACCTGACCACGGTGGAGCGCACGGAGACCAAAGACAACAAGTACGCACGAATCCTGGCTTTCTTGCAGTCCAAGGTGGTTTCGGAGCCCGTGTTCGGGTCACGGTACGAGTCCGCGTTTACCTCGCCCGAGCCTGTGGACTTCCTGTGTCAGCTGCGCTCTCCGGCGGAGTGCCATCAGAACCCGAGCGAACCGGTCTTCCAGCAAAGCCACGGCGGGCATTTATCCTGGCACGGCTCGGCGCTCGGCTACCCACAGCAGCACGGACTGGACCATCACCATTACATGAACTTTATGAGCCACTCGCACAGCTTGCACACGACGCCGCATGTTGCTTTGTAGAGAGGTCATTTAGATTTTTTCTTTTTTGCATTTTGTATTATGTGTTTAATTTATATGGTCCACATGTCAAATGAGAATCTAGATATTGGATTTTAATAAAGAATTTTGTAAAAAAAAAAAAAAAAAATGTAAAAAGTGTTTGGTTGTACAATAAAGCTTAAATGTTTTGAAGAAACTGTGTAATAGGCCACAAAATGGTAGTACTGTAGTGTTCACCAGCTTCTAATTATTGGGCACCAGTAGGTGACTTGTACTGTGGTGTTTCATTTTGGTGCCAATGCGATTTGTCAATCACATCAACATATGCAAATTATTAAGCTTGAAATAGTTCATTATATATAGAAAAATAAATAGTTATAATGAGAGACACGAGCTCAGAAAGAAAATAATTCCAAGAATTTTCATTTTATTCAACTTTTCCGATTGGATTGGTGATAAACAAAATAAAAATTTTTTTTTTTTAATTTTAGCATTATATGATAACTCCTGATCAATGCTAACATCTAGCTGTCATGAACATAAAGTGAACGTAGCAAGTCGTTAGGTCATGATTTATTAAAATATCGTTCATTTATTTTGCTAAAAATCTAAGAAACAAACCAAGGCTAACAAGTATGCCGCGTTCCTTCCCCCCTCGGACGTTAGCTCCACCATCAGTTTTGCGTGGGCGGCTAAAAACTTCCCTTTCTTGTTAGCCACATTAGCCTTGTCACTCCATCATCCCTCAGGATTCTGCAGATCAGTTTGTTGGTCTAAGACTCATTGATTGACAATAAGCTTCTTTTCCAGAGCATTCAGCCAAATACAATCTCCTTCACACACACACACACACACACACACACCCCTCTTTGCAATGACTTGGACTCTTCCACCTATATTTAAATATAATACAAACAAACTAATTGGATCAGTCCACAATGTGTGTGTGTGCGTCTGTGTGTGTGTCTGTGTGTGTGTGTTGTGGTGATTATTTAACAAGTTTCCAACCATATGATTATAAGCAGCCTGGTGTTTTTGAATGAACTGGTTTAGAATTCATTTAAAAGCCACATTCAGGTGTCTATAAATGCAATTAGCTTCTTCTTTAGCTGTTTCAAAACTTTTCTGTGTATTAGGAGCAAACAAGAAGCAGCTGATGAGCAACATAAGCTAAACAACACTTTACCTACGTAGGCTAAAGCTAACTAGCATGTTAGCTCTAGCGGACTGGAAATCGATGTCTTTCATGCTAGCTGGATAAACTGCACAGTCATGCTACATTAGCTCTATTTTACACAGTGATGACTTCTGATACCGTATGAACAGTTAGCTAGATGCGATGTCAGACATTTTAGCTCAACGTTTTGTGTTGTCTGTCATGGCCGTGTAAGGTTAATGACGCTGCCTGAAAACTATGCTAAGTGTGTCTTTGCTGCTTTTCTCTCTTTATTTATTAACCAAAAGAAAAAGAAAATATGAAGTGATTGTTTTGTCGCCATCTTCCCGCATTTCTTCTCGTATTTAGGCAAATGAGGCACTGCTGTTCTGCCCTGTGCTCGGGATTAGGGGTAAAAAAGCCGAGAGTCAGGCCACCGGGGTGAAGAAAGGCCCCGACACCTCGGCCATATTTGCATATAATTTAAGCAGGCTGCGTCGAGGCGTGACGCCAATTGTTTCTGAGATGTCGCAGGCTCAGCCTCTTCCTTTCTCACTGGATGGAGCGAAAACCTCTCACGCCTCCACAATGAGGGACAGAATGGACTCCGCCACGCCCTTCTCCTCCCTCCATCCCGGCCCGCTTTACCGCCCAGACCAGCCCGAACATTGACCGTTTACACACAGTGTGTGTGTGTGAGTGTGTTAAAAGAACCAATTAAAAGAGAAAGAAAAGAAACGGAGAAGATAGAAAGAAAGAAAGAAAGAAAGAAAGAAAGAAAGAAAGAAAGAAAGAAAGAAAGAAAGAAATTACAGCAAAGATGTGACAAAAAAAGATAAAAAGAAATGGAAAAAGACAAAAGCATTGCAAAAGAAAAAATAGAGGAAGACAAGAATGTATGAAAGAAAGAAAAGAGCGTGAAGAAAAGAATGAAAGGAAGGCGTTAGGATGTATAAAAGAAGGAAAAAAGAAAAGAAAGAAATGGCAGCAAATACAAAAAAAAGAAAGAAGAAAAATGACAACGATGTGACAGAGAAAAACAAGAAAAGGCGTGTGGAGAAAGAAAGAAAGAAAGAAAGAAAGAAAGAAAGAAAGAAAGAAAGAAAGTGGCGCTAGCATATCATTAGCTGTGTGTGAGTTTGCCCTGATGAGCAGCACACACACACACACACACACGCCTCACACTGACACACACGTTTGCAGCCCAAGAGTACAGTGTGAAACCGGCTAAAGACGGGGCAGACGGGGGTTCGTCCGGGTGTCCCATTCAGGCGCGGGGTGAAGGGGGACCTCAGATTCCTTGAGCTTCATCCTTGAGTGGCTTCGAAGGAAAATAATCAGGCGTATAAAATCAAAACTACTGAGGAGAGAGAGAGAGAGAGAGAGAGAGGATTGAAATGAAACTGAAAAGCAAACCATCTACTCACACACACATTTCTTCGACTCAACAAATGAAGAAGCTGAAAACTCATTTATTCACCAGTGAAGGTGTGAAGAACACGGCGGACAGAGCAACCGGTCTATCCACCTGTCCTGGGCGCATTATGACCTGAGGAATTTAAGGAAAAAGAGAGAGAGAGAGAGAGAGAGAGAGAGACGTGTGCACGTGTTTGGAAAAACCTTCTAATGCCATGAAAGGCATGCACTGTGAATGAGCACAGACAAACCAATATTGGTTTAAATCCCAGTTCTATGGCTCTATGAATAATAACTAATGGCACCCTGCCAGGGAGTCAACGCATTGTCATGGAAAAATGTTTAACTGCTAGAGAGAGAGAAATCGACGATGCATTGCTTCCAGGTGATGCAAACTCAGGACCTTGAGTCAAACCAAACCATGACAAGACACAGGAAGAACGCAGAGGAACACACAAATGAGGCTGGATGGAGACACCAGCACCTGAATGCTTGTCCTTCCCAAACATAATTGCCTGGAAGTCGAAGCACTTCTTGGACTTTGTTAGAACTGAGTCTCCGTGCTTGTTTCAGGAAGCAGAGACGCAAGGGCTGAGTGGGATTTTCCCATCCATGACAATATGATGCAGGGTGTTTTTATTCATTTATTTTATTAGCTCAGTGGTTAAGGCATTGGACTATGGTTCAGAAGGTCTAAGGTTCAAATGCCACAACCACCAAGTTGTCCCGGTTGGGTCCTTGAGCGAATGCCAAATTCCTAAATGTGTAATGTAAATCTGTAGGAGATATATAAGGTATGTGTGTGTTAAACTGGGAATTGTCCTTCCACCCTTCCCACCCATTCATCCCTCTCAACCCCCCATCTGCAGCAAAGCCGAGACTTGGCACCGGAATGCAGGGAAGCAACAGTTTCTCATCACACACACACAGGGGCAGTAATCTTAAGACCCTGGCACCAGGCGCGGCTGAAGAAAGAACAGCGCTGTGAGAGGACTCATCCTTCTGTCTCAAATACACACACACACACACACACACACACACACACACACATAATTAAACAAAGAGCGGCAGAAACAGAGAAACGATCGCGCGCATTCCCAAACGTGACAAAGTCGATTGTAACAACAACACAAAAAAAAAGCAGGATGAATGAAGACAAGTGAACAAACATGTGCCGAAAAACATTTGTCTGACTTATTTCTAGACATATAACCTCCAGCAGAATATTGTATTCTGGTCTATCCAGACGCTAGGCCAGACTCTGCGATGCCACACCACCAGATGGCGCCCTCACTTGAACGCCTGTTCCATTACTTTCGAACACTATGCAAAGTCTTACACTTTCCGTAATCTTTGAAGCCTTGATATTTCTTCATAGCTACCTTTGCCCCGCCCCTCTTTTTATATTGTTCTGTATGTTTCCTCTACATTTAGTCTTATCCGATTCACACCCTGTCTTACGGCTCTGTCTGAAGGTTATCACGAGCTTTCTCAGAGACATGTGACATTAGCCGATCCCGTTGCTCAAGCGATGATAGGGGGCGCCGTAATGCACTCTGGGGAAAGAGCTATCCACCCAAGGCACATGCATGAGGTCATGATTGGCTAGTGTGGCTACAAAGGAAAGTGAGCCATCCCTTCTCCCAAAGAGGGTGCTCTTTGCAATTTTGCCTCCCAGGCCTCCTGAGAACGAGTAGATGCGGTATTATTGTGATTCGAACCCAGCCGTGGATTTGTCTTTTTTAATTTGTCTTTTTATTCGTTTTATTAACGATGTGATTTAAGAGTCAAAGGAGAACATTCATTTTGTGTCTCTGTGTGTGTCTCTGTGTGTGAGTGTGTGTGAATCAATTAAAGCAGCAACAGTTTCCCTCTCACACACTCCCGCTGCGGGAACCAGAGGTCTTGGCACTGACAGATGAGCCAGACCTTCTGTGAACTTGGCTGCTCTAAAGCCTATTAAGAGTCACTAATCTGAGAGCTGGCGACGACGTGCTACCTCAGCCTGGCTGGCACTCTTCTTCCTTCTCTCGCTCTCTCTCTGCCAGGGCCACGCCACAGATTATGTAAATCCATCTGCACTCCCACCCTCCGGCTCCCCGTCCTTTAAGGCCTCATCCCAGCTCCAAGAAAAAAAAAAATGAATGAAGAGATAAAAGAGGGCAATAAAGAAAGGAGAAAGAGAGCAGGGTGAGAGAAAAGGGAACGACAAAAGGGTCAATGAGAAAGCAGTAAACAGTAAACAAATAAATTTTTCACATTATTATGGCGCTGTGCAAACATTTGGGCACCCTAAGAGTTCCAGAGTCTCAGATTCTTTTTACAAGGTTTCCGATCTTAATCAGCTCGTTCGATCTAATTCATGGCAACAGCTGTCATTAGTAAATGCCAACTTCAAAGCTTCACAAATACTTTGATTCTTCAAACCTTTTGCAAACACTTGCAGCCACTCACCAACTGTTGCGCCGTGTAAGACTCTGAAAATGAAAGTTATTGATGCCCACAATGCAGGAGAAGCTACGAGGAGATAGCAAAGCGTCGTCAGCTTGCAGTTTCCGCAGTGAGAAATGGAATTAAGAGACGGCAGTTCAGGGGAACTGTGGAGGCCAGGATGAGATCTGGAAGAGCAGGAAAACTCTCGGAGAGAACTGCTTGTACTGTACGCTGGTCAGAAAGACAAATCAAAACCACCATTTGACTGCAAAAAAAAAAACCTGCAGGAAGATTCAGCAGACTCAGGCGTGGTGGCGCACCGTTCCACAAGCCCTTCATGGAAGAGTCAGCAGAAGAAAGCCGCACCTGCATTGAAAATTTGTTGATAGATCTTAAAAGAGCTGCGCATGCAAGACGACCAAAACTAGAAGCAATAGGAAGAACTAGAAGCCTTTTGGAAGGAAGAATGGGAGAAAATCCCAAGTACAAGTATAGCGGCTATAAAAAAAAGCGTTTGCAGGCTGTGATATCTGCCAGAGGAGGCGTTACTAAGTACTGATTATATACTGTAGGGTGCCCAAACTTACAAGTGCCACAATAATGTTTTTATTTTATTTATTTATTTATTTATTATTTTTTTGGTTCAATTTAGGGCATAAAAAGTAACTATGCACCAATGTTTGCTGAAAATGTTCTGCATTTTCTCCATTTCCAAGAGAGAAATGGAAAAATAAATAAATAAATAAATAAATACATTAATTAATTAATTAATAAGAAAATCACCAAAATCTGTTATTTATCAAGGGGTGCCTAAACTTTTGCATAAGACTGTATAGATAGATAGATAGATATATAGATAGATAGATAGACACACCTATGGGGAAAGACAGAGAGATTGATGGACAATTTATTAAAAATGAACTGTAAAAGACAGATTGACAGACATAAAGATGGACAAATAGACAGATAAATATACCTTCCATTTCTTTAACGTATATATATAATGTGCATATATCGATATAACAACAATACATTCAAACTCAATAAGACAAACAGACAGACAGCAGCATGGGAATGTGTAAGAGGAAGGCAGTGGAGTGTAAAAAGCCTCATTAGCTCATCACTTTGTTATTCACGGCGCTGAAGTCGAGCTGTTTAACTCGCACAATTAAGGCATCATTTAAGGAGAGAAAGCCCCGGCTACTGACCGCATTGTCTTACAGGACAAAGGGTTTCAAATCTCTTGCGATCCGACTGCTTGTGTGCACATGTGTGTGTGTGTGTGTGTGTGTGTGTGTGTGTGTGTGTGTTTTGTGAGAACTCTAGCAATGAAATGTGAGTACTCATTGAGTCCGGTTCCAGGGTTCCACATTTTAACCACTCTCTCTACTTTGAATCTTTGTTCCTTGGGTCTGAGGACCTGCCTTGCGCTCGAGTGACGCTACAGGAGCTGACAGTGCACGTTAAAACCCTGAATGGTCAAGTGGCCGTGATAGCTTTGGGGTCGTTTGGCGTGGAAAAATATCCAGAATGCACCTGATGCATCTGGAGCCTAAAATGGAGGGCGTGTGGATGCACATGAGAAAAAGGACCAGGGACAAAACCCAATCAGGGCTAATACGTTCCCTGCATGCTCGGATGGCTTGATAGGGGACTGAGAGGGTGACCGCTAGGGCCAGGGCTTCTTTTGTATGGGCGAAGGGAAAACGTTCAGGGCTGAAGTGGGCGGAACGCGGCCTGGACAGGTCATGAAGGGGAGCAGGGAGAAACACGCTTGAGGGAGAGTGGATTTAACGCCCCTGTTCACTATTATAGGGTTTCTAGCACTGCAAAAGAAAAATTGTGATCATTGCTAACAATATGAGTGGAAAGAGAGGCTTCCAGAACCCCAGTTAGTCAGGACAAGTAGCTTCCGCCGCCAGAAAAAACACAAATGTCCTGTTTTTATTTTAAAACATCATCAGATGTGGCAAATATATGATGACCTGTCACTCAGATCTGACCCCTTCACCGCACAGCAGGAACAACGCAACCACAAAACAGTGGCACAGCAGGGTCCTGTACAGCCAGCAAGTCACCCCAAGACCACCTCGGAATACACAAACACATAGACAGGTTCAAGTGCTGTATGATGTCGCAACTAGCAAGGCAGAGCAAAGCTATGCAATATGTAGAATATGAACATTATTCGTCATCTGGATGATATCTTTATGATGGTTTTGTTGGAGGAAATAACATATTGGGCCACAGGATATGAAAACGAACTATTCTACAAAGCTCTGTTTTAATTGCTATACTAAAACAAAGAAAAATCGTTTAAATCAAGTAAGATTTCTTAAAAATGGCTGAATTTAGCTACTTTTTCAATTATACTAACATTATACTTATCAAACCTTTTGTTAATATAAAAGCTTGAAATTTCCACTATGATCATGAAATTTATTTTTAAAAATACAACGTAAATACAACGTTTTCAACGTAATTTCACAATAAGGCATAAACTAGTTGATATACTTATATATATATTTAAGATCTTTTTATTGAAGATTAGCTCTTTCTCAGCTCCAAAAATATATGTGTTTAGATATTCTTGACCTTTTTAATTACAAATAGAATTTTTTTTTAATTTATACTTAATTTCTGCTACCTGCCTACAAATTTGTGTCCAGTTGAAAATTCTGAGAGCTCAATGAAAAAATTATTGTGTGTAAACAATGTAATTCAATGATATAGTTGAAACACAACTAGACTTTTTAGTTGAAATTGAATTGGTTGTCTGAAATATAGTAATAGAATAGGAATTGTAATTATTAATGTTGTTGTTTACTTGCTTGTAACTTCAGGTGTTAATTTCGAGCAAATTTATAAAAAAAATCTTAAATATTGGTTGAAAAAAAAAATATATATATATATATATATAGCTAGATTAAAATTATCTTAATCTACATAAATGCTAACTTCCAGATATTTTAAACTTTTCAAACATATGATCGTAGGATCGTTGTTAGCTTAAAGCAATCCCTAAATGAAATACACATCCTTTCTTCAGTATGTCTGAAGAACTTTGTTTGCTTATTTTACTACATTTATCTCTTTAACCCTTTTCACTCTGGTCGTTGATACACCAGCAAAATTGGTTAAAGTGTGACCCTGCGCCCCAATCTGTCACTCCGTTCTACCAGACATTCTCAGTTTCACTGATCTGAGATCAGCGCCAATGATCCTACAGAGACCTATGTTTGAAAAGTTTAAAATATTCAAACCACATCCGCTATAAAAGCAACAGAACTAACCTGAGGTCAGTTTGGCGGCAATAAAGAGTGTTTGTGAAAGGCAGTTAACCCTGCTCAGGTTTGTCTCTCCCGATCACCCCAGTGCATCAGAGATGTGAAAGCAAAATCCACTCTAACACAATCTTTAAATCAATCCAATTGTTATTAAAAAAGAAAATAGAATCAGCACAGGAGTAACTGTGTGAGAGGACAAACATTTTCGTCCACAAGGAAATGTCGGAGGGAGACCCAGAGGGGAAACGCCTCAGAGACAACAACACTCAAACACTGCCACTGCCACAATTTGTTTTTCTCACACTGACATTCAAATGTGTCAAAGTTTTAAACAAAATGTTCGTTCAGAAGATTAAAGTAACTATTTAAAAAGAAAAAAAAATCTGAGGAGCAAGGCCCCTGCCGTTAATTATACTGCAGAGTATAGATAAATAATTAATCAAATATTGTTTTTTTGCTCAGATTTGATATCTTTTAAAATTACCTTTACAATTTTAATTTAAAAAAACAAGTGAATTCTTAATAAATATTTTACAATTTTCAATAAACTAAAATGGTGTAAATATATGAACATAGAATAGAATTTACATTTTAAAAATACAATTTTAGTAGTTTAAATTTAAATAAAATAATTTGAATTTCTAACCAAAAAACATTTTGAAAGAAAATGAAGCATGTGAACCTTTTAATTCACTTTCAGATTAAATCTCTTTCAGATGAATGCTGCTGTGTATTATGTAAAATGGCCATGAAAATAAAATATTAAAACTCTGTATGCATGATCATCTACAATATAAAAATAACAGTGATTAGCCAATTAGAATTCAATATTGTAAAACCCTGCTCACAAGCGTCATTTGAACAGTTCAAGCACAGCTTTTGCCACATTTCAAAAGGAAATGAGAAACGCTGAAAAGCAAGGAGTCAGTTTAACGTGGGAGTTTTCGAAATGAATGATACTATAGCTTTAATGACAAGTTCTTTACCCAATTTGTGTTTCATTCCTAATTTAAAGAAGATTTTTGTTTTTTCATTATACTTTGTGGCATCACCTACAAAAATAGATTTTTAAATGTCATAATAGTAATTTGATGATATTGAACTTCCAGCCTCCAAACACACAGTATGACTGCAGATCAATCCCTGCTATCCGTTATCAACCAGATGAGTTTGAGTCTGGTTCCTCTCAAGGTTTCTTCCTATTGCCATCTCAGGGAATTTTTCACTCAGCACCATCGCTCTCGGCTTGTATATCAGGGACGATCTGATCATTCTGATTCATACGCATTCACATTTTATGCTTAGATAGTTCCTTGATGAAAGTAGTTTTGATAACTGCATGTTTAAGTTCATGTGTTTTGTTTAGATGGCTCCAAGTTTATTTACTTTAATTAAGCTTACATTCTGTATATTAAACAGTTTTTTTTTATTTGACATAAAATGTGACTATATATATATATATATATATACTGTATATATGCCTGTTTATATATACAGTATAATTGTGAATTTAGGACTATGAGCCTTTAATAATAAATTCAGGAAGAAATATGAATATTGTTATGTCATTTATATTGTAAGTAAATTTGATATTTTATCAAAACAACAATTAAAAAAGCAAAGCATGAAATTATAATGTACAAATAATACCTAATGAATCCATAATGTACAAAAAATACCTAAGGATGTAGCTAATAATTACATTTATTACAAAAAAAATATTGTAAATAAATATATTTAAATTTATTTTAATAAAGAAAATAATGGACGTTAGCTATACTGTATAATATAGAGAGCAACTGCAGAGAATAGGTTTTGGGTGATAAATGTTTCTAAATCCAATTTATCTACACATGTTTCAGCGCAAGCGAGTGCAAAATTAGTTTTTTGTCTGATAAACGCCATCCATCTTCTATCTGCACTCGGTCACCAGAGCCCCACTTGCGCTCACGAGGCAGCTATCTCGGGTCATTTATGTGAAAGAGGGATCGGTTTCCCTGCTCACGTTCCCACTGTTCTCCACAGGCTGAGAAAGAGGGATTTGTGGACAAGAAAGAGAGACGGCAGAGACGGAGCCCGAGAAAAGAATGATCCCCATCACTCGTGGAGACAAGACACCCCGAGAGATAACGGCTGGATGAATGAGTGGCTTATTCCCCTCTTTCTTTCGTCCCGTGTGAGGAGAGAGGAAGAGATGGATGGATGAGAAAGAGTGAGAGAACAAGGCATGTGGAGGGGGAGGAGGATAACTAGATGCCCGTTTATCTGCTGCCTTCTTAATCTGGGCCACCATCTGAGAGAGAGAGAGAGAGAGAGAGAGAGAGAGAGAGAGATTTTAGAGAGTTGAGATTTGAGAAAGAGTTCTATGAGGACCAACTGTTCCCATAATGATAGAAATACGTGTATTTTTAGTGCTTATTGAGGACCAAATGTCCCACAGAATGAGGACCATGTGCCCTCATAAGTGATGGAATACATGACTGTGTGTGTGTGTGTGTGTGTGTGTGTGTGTGTGTGTGTGTGTGTGTGTGTGTGTGTGTGTGTGTGTGAATGTCCAGCTCCATACAGCTGCAGGCTGCGGATTAATCGTCCTCCGCACTGCCACTTTTACACAAGTCGCTCTTTTTGAACAAAAGTCATAGATGCTATTAATGAGATGGTAATCCCAGGCCAGTTTCCCCCGATGGCCGCTGCTCCTCTCTGTCCCCATGAATAAAAATTAAAGCCCTGAATGGCTAGAGAGAGACAGAGCGAGAGAGAGAGGGAGGAAAAAACAAAAAATATTATTCTTCATGGATCATGGTGTGCTTTTGGAGTCTCGGGTTCCCACAAGAAGATCTGAAACAGTTCCATCCTCTCTCTCTCTCTCTCTCTCTCTCTCTCTCTCTCTCTCTCTCTCTCGCTAGTGTCTCTTCTAGCATGGGGACCACCAGTTACGAAATTGCGTGGTTAGGATAAGAGAAGCAAGGGACAAAAAGGACAGTACACAACAACATTCCTACAATTATTTAATCATGCGGATTAGAAATAAACAAAAAATGTCCCGTGAGCAACAGTTTTGCAGGTAGATACAATCCACTCAAACAAGCACCCTTTACAACCGTCTTGAGCAGAAAAGCATCTCAGAATGCATAACACCTCAAAGTTCGAGACGAATCGACTATGAGAGCAGACGACCATATCAGGGTCATATCAGGGTCACCTCCTGTCAGCCAAGCACAGGAATCTGGTACTACAGCGGGCACATGGATGCAAAACTACACAGCTGAAGACTGGTAAAATGGCACTAAGTATTAAAGGTTACGCATAATGTTGATGACATGCATACAAACCTCAATGCAAGCTGATAACGAATCAGCGCACAGGCATTGATATAAACCTGTGCTTCGCAGGAGGGTCCAATAAGTGCAAATTTTCGTAGTTTATATGGAATTTCACCGCTTTGTGACTAGCATGTGCAGTCTAGCATACAGCATTAATTCTGTCCAGTCGTCATCGTTCCTGGTTTGACTGCTCGACCGCGTCGGATAAAAGCGCCTTCCTAATGAATAAATGTAAATTCTGTTGACCAAACGTGTCAAAAAATTCACGGCGACGGAAGAGAGTGCCACACAGGAACTGGTGACACCGGGATCAGCCTGTTTTAGCATGGCAATGATTTAGCATTGATTAGCGAGAGAGGGAGGGAGAGAGGGAGAGTCCTGAACCGTTCTAAAGTTTCCTTTCTCTCCATTCAGGCGGTCCCTCGGTGCCCAGGCTTTTTCTGTTGGTATTACAAAATCCCCATTCACTCTAACCCTTGTCACCTGTCAACTAAGCCTGGCTGGTTTTCTAGGTCTTTATCCTCAACACACACACACATACACACACACACACACACACACACAAGGAAAAAGAAGTGAGAAGCTAAGCTTATACCCAGCCTCCCACTATCAATGCCCACAAACCACACACACACACAAACACACACACACATATATACAAACAGTCAAACCACATGTCTAGGAGCTGTTACTCTTGCAGATTAAAATTCATTACCCTGTTCTTTTTTCAGAAACGTTTACATTGCGTTGGTTATTGTGGCCCATTCACTGGACGGATGGGGGAGTTCTCATTCTCCGGACTCGCCCGCGGGTGGCCAGGGTCTAATCCGCAAATCCAACCTTGTAAACTCAACTATTCCGCAAAAACAACCCGACCGTACCAGAGAATAAAAACACATGCCTGTTTATTCTGTTTGAATAATAAAACCTGTGTTAAGTTAAACAATTAAATTTTTTCACAAAAAAAAACTAAATTAAGAAACATATACAAAGCTACAAAACCTAGCTGAAACTGAAAGAGCAAGAGAAATTACACACATCATTTTGCATGAAAACCTAGCTTTTATACCCAATTAAAATATAAAAATCGTTTACACATGAAATTTATAACATTTCATGAGAAGAACTAAGTACATTTTTAATATAGAGGTAAATTTTTGTGGGATGTGTAAACGTTTTCAGGGCAAAATCTTTTAATATTTTTAAAATCTCTATAACGTAAAGACGACAAAAATTCCAAGTGGTAAATTAAAAACAAATCTTTAAAAAAACATTTGTGGCTGATTTTTCTTTTTGTTTTTTACTTGAAATGATTTAATGACACATGTATTTATGTAATTTAAAAAAATGTAATAAAATTTATAACGTTGTTGAATTAAGCTGGTGTGTTGTTTTTATTTTTAAAAAATAATGAAAGCTTCATTAAAAAAGTTTTACACTAGTTTATAACTGAACTGCAAGTTTTGTAATAATACTAATTAAATAAAATATTGTAACTGTAACTTATTTCTATAAAACTAATTTCTGTAAAGTTTTAGATAAAGAGTAAAAAATTTAAAAAGCAATCTAACTTAAAACATTGAAAATCTTAAAAAAATATATTTTATAAATGTAAAAATGATAAATTTACATGTTTAAATTAATTGTTAATCTATCTATCTAATGTATCTTATTTATATATTAGTCTTATTGCTTTCTCCTGTTCTTTGAAAAAAATGTATACAAAAATTTAGAAAAATTGAAAAGTTACATAGCTAATCCACCACAAAAATGATGTAAAAATCACTTTCAGGTAACAATTAATTTTCGTTTGTGCAAACTGTTATCTAGCAATATTGACAACAGTTGCACATTCATGTGTGCAACGCTGTTTTCATTTGCATCATTCAAATTTCCAAGAATTTCTAGTCAAGAGACTTGACAATATGTGAAAATATGGCATTATGTTTTTCTTGCTTATGAAGCCATGTAACAGGACAGTGTGATACCTTGAGCTCATACCTTAAATAAAAACACTTCCAAAGATGTTAATGAAAAGTTACGGCAAAGAATCTGTCCTCCAGCTGTTCGAGCTTGTTGTCGGAAATCTCTAGTCCAAACCTGCAGAAATAGTTCGAGAGGTCACTGGGGGGTCAGCAGGAGGTCGCGGAGCTGGTCGGATAAGCAGGCCATCAGCATACGCTGTTCATTGACCCTCTAGGTCAAGAGGTTGAATTGGCCCTTCAGCCAAAAGCTGGACACATACTGACCAAATCTTCCAGTTGCATATCTCTCAATCTCGGGATTAAACCCTCTCTATCACACACACTTTCAATCAGCAACCTTCACTCGCTCCAGGAACCACAGAGAATGACCGATTGATTTATCAAACGCTATGAATAACCTGTGTGTGCATATTCCATCTCTAATAGACTGACAGGATTGTGTAAGCATTTCAGGTGACTAACATATTAATCACTAAACCTTTCAACAAGTACAGAAGTTTATAAATGCTTTATGTATGCTATTCACATGACTAATGCTTCATTTAAAGGCAATCTACACTGTACGCATTATATATAATGGCCCTGTTTCAAGGAAAGTTTAGTAAAACTCCTGTACATCCACAAGTGGGACTAAACAAACTAGAGCACTGCTGCATAACCTAGCAAATAACCGCAGGCTAGTCAGGTTTTTAGCCACGTTAAAGCTGTTTACTGGAGATGTAAAAGCACAGGGATCACAAAAACCATACCAAACCAACAGAAATATCAACATTTACCTCAGATATGTTGATAAAATACTGAAAAAAGACTCAGCTTGATTATTATTAACCAGTAATTACACCTAGCATTGACCGCTAACCAGACTTGCTGCACTCCTCTGTAGCTAGTTAAAACTATAATATTAAGACACAACACACTGTGATTGTGTTTACCTTCATTTTTATGTGTTAAAAGAAAGGTCTAGACTATTCATAACTTTTTGATTTAACATTTATTCATAAATCCCAGTGTTTAAAGGGGAATGTAAGGGGACAGCAATCATGAACCATAAACAAAGCTTTACAGAATATCAACATTTACCTCAGAAGTGATGACAAAATACTAAGAAAAGGTTGTTTATTAATAGAATAAAACTTTAATTACACTTAACATTGATTATAGATTGTGGAAATTCCTCATTAACTGGTGAAGTCTTTAGATTGTGTGTGATGTAGCTTTTCTGAGGAGACTTTTTCCTCAGATGTGACACAGTCAAGTTTTGGTCTTTTTAACACATTTCAGCCGTAACAGATGATCACTGATTCTAAATTGCTAAAATGGTCATTTATTTACAAAAGATTTAATGTAAAGGTGTTTTTAATATTATAAATGAAATCTTGACAGATATATGGTAGTGTTTGGAGTGGTACAAGAAATCATGTACAACAAGCGCATTTCGTAATTCACGCAAAATAAATTAAATTAAAACATGAGGAGCAAAAAAAAAAATTTTTATATATACTGTGTGTGTGTGTGTGGGGGGGGGGGCATTAATCTTCTAATAAATAATTATTAACCTAAATATAGAGATTTTTGCATGCTCTCTCTCTCTCTCACACACACACACACACACACACACACACACAAATCAGTTGGACTCGACTTGTGCTTACTATTTAAGAGTGAATTTATTCTTGGGGCAGAAGTGATTTAAGCTCTTTATGCTCATAACACTAACACACACACACACACACACACACACACACACAAAATGCATGAGGTTTTAATTAGCTATTTATAACTATTTAAACAGGTTTATTTATAGAATCATTAATGAATCTTTCCTCATTCATAAAAAAGAAATAGTAAATATACCAACTTAATTCCATAAAAAATTAATACCTTAGTTTATTTTTTTAAATAGTTTATTTTTACCTTTAATATTTTTTTCTTGTGGCAAAACAACCGGAACCCCATAAAATATAACTAGGGGTACCAATAATTTTAAAACCAGTATGGGCAGCTAATTGGGTTCAGTTCCCTGTGCCAAGCACAGATAAAATGGAGGGGTTGTGCATCAGGAAGGTCAACTAGATTGGATGTTCGACTGTAGCGACTCGTTGATGGAAGCAGCCAAAAGACCTACAACAATTCTGCGAGCAAAATTGCATTATTTAAGGAATTTTTTTTTTTTATGTTTACATTTCATACAAGATATAGTGGAGCAATAATACTCTTTATTAATAAAAAACTTTATTTTAAGCTTATGTCTTTTAAGTGTTTTCACAGTACCGAAAAATCAAGACCTCATCACATATTTTCCATCAACAGATTTATCAACCCGTTCTAACCTGAGTCTGAACAAAGTGACTTTATGAGACTGATGTATTAACAGAATCGCACACCAGGTCCCAGCAACTGTTGCTACAGCGACTCATCCCGCTCCTGGAGATAGTGGACTGTGTTTGCCTGTGTCTTTTTTTTTTTCCGCCATCTCCACAAATCCCTTAAGCTGTGGACATCCTGCATACAGCATGGATTCAGGCGTTTATGAGATGTGTGCACCCTCTGACCCGGGGCGCAGGAGCACTATGGGAAGTAAGCTTGTTACAGCTCGAGTCAGTTCGAGTACAAGAGTCGGGAGCCCGAGGTCTCCGTGGTCGTGTGTCATTTGTTGGCAGGATTCATGAAGTGAGAAAGATTTCTCTCGGGGATAAGCAAAGAATTCTCCATCCTGATGGGCTTTCTGTAACAGGTTTATATTAAAGTGCTCCTTCAAATAAAGTATCGTTTCTATAGCAACACCTGGAACTAACAATCCACCTAATCAAAGATTATTAAAACAACACCAATGCAAGCATCACTGTACACACACTTGTTGCCAAAGTAAACGCTCCACCTGGAGTGCTGTATCATCTCTGAGCCCAGATTCCTAGCAAGCTGCAATGTGTGAAGAAAAGCATTTAACTGTGCTGTATGTTCGAGTCAAAGCAGGACTTTTGATTGTGTAGAGTAAAACCGTCCTTTATTTCTGTATATAATCCATTGCTGCACTAATGCACTTATCCCAGTGTGTCAATAGCACAAGGGTAGAAATTTTTTTACAGATGTGTCTCTTGCCTCTGCATTTCGACGACAAGTTATCTATCAATTTTCAGGCATTCCACTAGCACAATGTTCATGAGAGCGACTGACTGCAGCCGGGTTCACCTCGGGCTGGGATCATCATTTACATGCTGCCTTCTTTAAAACGTACCATACAAGGCGCCGTTGGCTGGGGCGCGGACAAGGCGAGGTACACCCTGGACAGGGTGTCAATCCATCGCAGCGCACACACACATTCACACACTACATTCCAATTTGGGAACGCCAATTAACTTAACCTACATGTCTTTGGAATGTGGGAGGAAACCGGAGTACCCAGAGGAAACCCACCAAGTGCTGGGAGAACATGCCAACTCCATGCATACAGAGACGGGAATCGAACCCGGACCCTGGAGGTGCAAGGCAACAGTGCTAACCACTACACGCCCCAGACTGTGCTTTCTTCTGTAAATGTCAATCACCTGTCTTACACCTTCATTCACAAGAAAGTTCATCACAAATCCTGATTTTAACACCCTGGGATGGATGGATGGATGGATAGATAGATAGATAGATATCACCTTCCATGTAAAAGTTATAAATCAAGCCAGACCACAGCTCTCCATCGCCACCTTCTGACATTCTCACCCACAGCACACAAAGCTACAGGCTATAGAATATAGAATGAAAGCTACTAGTAACATTTATTGTCACAAAAGGAACATTTTACAAACAAAGCAATTTTTTCCCGTTATTTTGTAAGTAAATAAAAAGGTAAAATGTTCCCACTGACAAAATAACTTTAAAAACAGCCAAAACATGTTCCACTCTCAAGAATGAACATTTTACAAATGTTTTACTTTGTAGTATTTATGTACTCATTTACATTATGTAAATACACACACACACACACACACACACACACACACACACACACACACACACACACACACACACACACACACACTGTGCACATACACAGATCAGCCATAGCATGATGACTAATATTGACACTGGCCACCAGATCACTTTTGGTATGTATTGACCACTGCAGCCTGGGAACATTCCATAAGACCTGCAGTTTTGGAGTTGGTCCTTCTCACACTACATACATTTTCAAATCCTCAGCTGGAAGTGGGTGGGATGTATTAGGCAGAAAGTGCACTTTTTTTTTTTTTTTATACTGGTTTAGATCAAGTTGATAAGAAGGTTAATGCTTAAGACCTACACAGTATTAGGCAGGTGGTCATAATGTTATGGCTGAACGGTGTACACAGGTGCCTGTGATCCACTCCGGGTTTTCCAGTTTGACCTTAATCGAGAGTCAGAAGCTCTGGACTGAAACTGATACCCGCGCGCCATGGTGATGTGCTCATGTGCCCTGTGCGTAATTACGCACGCGACTCGGGAGACTTCGGGGTGAAACAGAGAGAGAGAGAGAGAGAGAGAGAGAGAGAGAAAAGTTTTGACCCCTGTGACTCTACACGGGTCCG
The DNA here is from genome assembly GCA_013621035.1 of Clarias magur. Taxonomy (NCBI): domain Eukaryota; kingdom Metazoa; phylum Chordata; class Actinopteri; order Siluriformes; family Clariidae; genus Clarias; species Clarias magur. The sequence goes on along the minus strand of QNUK01000236.1, from coordinate 739,134 downwards.
AGTCATGTGTCCAGACTGAGAAAAAGTGAAAGGATTTAGGGTGCACAGTGTAGAGGACACTGCTGAGAGTGGCCAAATAGGAAGAAAACGTTTAGACTGATTCTATTATTATTATTATTATTATTATTATTATTTTATATACCTCTTTACATTGTTCTGTACTGACTATGTATAGTGTCTTTTCTATAACAATTATACAGTGTTTTATGGCGCGTTTGTCTACACTCTGAGAGCCACAAACAGCTGAAAACCAGCTGTGCCAACATACATTATTGTTATTATTATGATTATTATTATTATTCGTTGCAAGGTGACTGTAGGGTGGTTGTGAATGATTTGAAGGGATCTTGCACCTTGCTTGCTGTGTGAGAGGTCATTCAAACGCACACTGGAACATAAACGCATGCGTTTCATTCAACATTTTAAAAAACAAAAAACAAAAATGAACACGACAGGGTTATTATCGTTCATATAGAGAAGATATGATTGTTTATAATCACAATGGCATGTCTTAATATAATGACTGTTATTATAGTAAAAAAGTAATTAAATAAATAAATGAATTCTATAATAATTTTATATCCCCCCCCCCCCTCCTCCTCCTCCTCCTTCCCTGGTCTGTATTCAATGTGCACATAATGAATGTTTATAGCTATTGTCTCAGTAATAATTGTGTTATGATTATGATTATGATTATTATTATTGAGCATTGAGCTGTGTGTGTTTCATTCAACATTTTAAAGAAAACTAGTAACATAAAAGGGTTCTGTTTATATATAAATATAACGGTTATTATATGATAACAAATATATGTGCATGTTTTATTTTATATATATATATATATATATATATATATATATATATATATATATATATATATTTTTTTTTTAATCAGGAAAAAAAAGTCTACTTTGTCCTTTAAACGTCCCCCAGTGTCCCGCATGGCGCCCCCTCCTCCTGCCCCCTGACCCGGGATATTTTTTCCCGCTGCACTTTCCGTTCGGTGGCGCGCGCGTCCATCAGCCCGCACCTCTCGCGATAAGAGCGCGCCTATATCAGGAGCGCGCAGGCCCGCGTGCTCGGCCATTTGGAGGGTCCAGCGGCGTGTGGAGAGCTGTGAGCGCGCGCGCACACACAGACAGACAGACAGACAGAAACACACACACATTCACCGGCACCATGAGTGACGGGGTCGTCAGCTTCTTGATTGATTTCCTGGCAGGTGGAGTGGCTGCGGCCATCTCCAAAACCGCCGTGGCGCCCATCGAGAGGGTCAAACTACTGCTGCAGGTGTGTGTGTGTGTGTGAGAGAAATTTGTTCAATTAAAAATCTTACATATGTGTTCAACCTAATCTAGTCAATGTTCAATTGAAATCTAAATTAATTGATACATATATTCATGCATACAAGTATGTAATTATGTAATATGCAATACATCTACTGGACACTAATACACTAATGAATATAATATTATTATTTTTGCTTAAAAAAAAGAACACACACACACACACACACAAAAAACATACAGTATCAGATACCTTGAACTTGAACCTGGACCGAAATCGATAACTGATAAGCATCCAAAGAGAAGCTCTTTACTAACCGTGTGCATGCATGTGAAACATCAATAAATACTTCATCACTCCAGATACTTCGATACATCATCTGTACTTGCATGAGCGGTTATTTCTTGAAACTCCTAAAAGTCCTAAAGACCTATCTGTGTCTTAGACATTCGGATTAATTCCTCCAAACCCCTCCCCTCAGTCCCACCAAAAAAAAAAAAAAATCTATAATAATAATAATAATAATAATAATAATAATAATGCATTTTCTTTATATAGACAACTTTCTAGTTACCCAAGGTCGCCTTCCTATTCTAACCTTCCCAACAGTGTTTGATGCTACTTATAGTTAGTAACCTAGTAACCAGTGTAAGGATCAATCCAATGATGGAATCTTGAAACACTTTCATAAGTTGCTCTGGGTAAAACGCCTAAATGTAAATGTGGTCGCCTTTGTTCCATCTTGGCCATCAATTTTCAGTTTTAATCTTGCACGCTCTCTCTAGTCTTTATTCCAACTGGTGGTCACTGATCACTGGGTGTAGGACAGTCACTGCAAGGCTTTCTGAAACGATTTTACAGGATGTCTAACACCAAACTTTTACTGTCTTTCAATAAGGCGGGATGTTTAGTCTGATATTAACTGATCGATTTCGTCCAATTTTTGAGTTGACTGCAGTGCTTGAGAGGTTCTACCGAACAAGTCGGGGACATAACAGTTGGTAAAAACGTGGTTGCAGAAAGTGATGATACTTGGGGTGAATCCAGTGCTAAAAATAGCCTAGGGTTTGCAACCCAATACCCACACCCCCCATCTCACAGGGGTGTAATCCTCAATGTGGCTGGAGCACATAGTCAGACTAATCTTTCCAGTAAGAATACCGGAGCAAAGTTGAACGGGAGACAAATACATGACGGAAAGCATGGAACTCAACTGTTCATAAAAGGTCAAGAATGTAATACATTAAAAGAAAGGTCGCATGAATAGTTAAGACAAGTCCTCAAGTGTCCAGATCAAACAAAATGATGAACCGTACAACCTTCAAGTCATATTGCTTCATTTTTGGGGGAATTTTATCAGCAAGTTCGTATCCCCATCAAAAGTGGCCTCGGTGTTTGTTTGTTTTTTTTTTTGACTCCAAAAAATCAAGTATTTAAGATCTATGCATTTGAGTTGACTAAATTCCTCTCCGCTCCCCCCTCCAGGTCCAGCATGCCAGCAAACAGATCACAGCCGAGATGCAGTACAAAGGCATCATCGACTGCGTGGTGAGGATTCCCAAGGAGCAGGGCTTCCTGAGTTTCTGGCGTGGAAACCTGGCCAACGTGATCCGTTACTTCCCAACTCAAGCTCTCAACTTCGCCTTCAAGGACAAGTACAAGAAGATCTTCCTCGGAGGCGTCGATAAGCACACTCAGTTCTGGCGCTACTTCGCTGGCAACCTGGCATCAGGTGGTGCCGCCGGTGCAACGTCACTCTGCTTTGTGTACCCACTGGACTTTGCTAGGACCCGGCTGGCTGCCGATATTGGCAAAGGCGCTGCCGAGAGAGAGTTTACCGGCCTGGGCAACTGCCTTGCCAAGATCTTCAAGTCAGACGGCCTCAGAGGGCTCTACCTTGGCTTCAATGTGTCCGTGCAGGGCATCATTATCTACAGAGCTGCCTACTTCGGGATCTATGACACCGCTAAAGGTAACAATTGACTGAGGTTTGATTAAGTTCATTCACTAATGAGTATACGGTGTATAGATATAAAGCTCAAATCCTCTTCATTGCCAACTTGCAGGCATGCTGCCAGACCCCAAGAACACACACATCGTTGTCAGCTGGATGATCGCCCAGACTGTCACTGCTGTTGCTGGTATCGTCTCGTATCCCTTCGATACCGTCAGACGTCGTATGATGATGCAGTCAGGGCGCAAAGGAGGTAATACATGCTATAAAGAAAATATGTTCCTTGTTGTCTTTAAGGAACCCTGTGGTGCATCCTTGATGGTCATGGTTGCCAACTGGCCTAAATAATTTGTGACTACTATGACCACAACAGAACTCGGGAGTATCCAACCGGGCCAAAATTTCCAAGTACCACCTATAGCAGAAAAGTCCAGGAGGTGGCGACAACACACTTTTCAATTTGTGGAAGAGTTGTCACCACCTTCTGGACTAGCTCCACCTTCTGCACGTTTGCTTCTACATGTATGATCACAATTTTGGCCTCTGCACCATCAAAACGTTCTGTTTTTTTTCATCACACTTGTCTGTTCTGCTTCCCTTCTCCAGCTGACATCATGTACAAGGGCACAGTGGATTGCTGGAAGAAGATCATCAAGGACGAGGGACCTCGGGCGTTTTTCAAGGGCGCCTGGTCGAACGTGCTAAGAGGAATGGGTGGCGCTTTCGTGCTCGTCCTCTACGATGAGATCAAGAAGTTCACATAAACACCGAAGCCTCCAGATCTCGCTCACCGAACGGAGACCCTCAGCGCCGTGATTGGCGAGAGCGTGCCAACCGTACAAGAGCGACAGGAAGCAGCCAGTTCGTCGTCCACTCCCTATACCCGTGTAAATATATTTAACCCCCGACCCACCCACATCTCAAATCACGACCGTCCTCTCAGGTCCGATTACTTTCGGTATGCAAATATTGCCCTCCGTTTGTTTATAATAATTTTAGAAAAGAAAAGAAAAAAAAAAAAAAACGAGCACCTCTGGGAGTTCTGGTAATGGAAGAAGCGTGTGTCTGTACACCAGAAACATCAACAGTTCTTGTGTTCTTTAATAAAAATAAATTTGAAAAATACCATTTATGATTTTGTCTCAACCTTTCTTTATCAGAAACAAGTTGCGTTCTTTATCCCAGTATTCTTCTGTTTCAATGACGTCCAACAAGAGCGATAGAGGCTCTAATCGCAAACTTTAGACATTGGGGTAAATATCCCTTTTACTACATTTGCACTGACTCAGGTGACCTTGGTGTACTCTAGCTTTGAGTTAAGGAACATCACCAGGGATTCAACATGAAGAAGATGGTAACGCGTCGTAAAGACAACGTAACAAAACACAGGTTGTTAACTCAGCATGCCTGAGATAATAACACTAATCCTTCTGTACAGAAGTGCCGAAAGGATTACCGACCTGAAGCCATCCATAGTAACAGCATAGTAACCTGCGTTAATGTGTACGTACTGGGTCAAAGGTCATACAGTGGAGCAAATGAAGGAATTTTATTAATGTAATAAACATACATATACATATATAGATATAAAATATATATTTAATGATATTAAATCTCACACCACAGACGATACGCTCACATTATACACTCATGAGTTAAACCAAGCATTAAAACTGCTATTTCAGGCACAAAAGAAGCAAGCAAGCATACCACAGGAATGAATGCACGTAGCTCTGAGAGCAGCGTACGAGAGGGTCAAAATTCATTTCCATGCTCTCAGATTGACAAGCGCCATGTACGGCTGCAAAAAGATTTTAAAAAGATCGGGGTTACCCTCTTCCACGGATCTAGAAATCTATAAACCGGGTGATGCTGATTGTCGTGTGCAGTGTGCTCTGAGCATAGGAGCCTCATTAATGTGTTTGATCGACTCAAATCGCTAAGGGGATCAAAGTTTGGTCTACGCTTGTTGCTTATTTAAAATTGTGCATTCAAAAGCCCTGGATTATATAATACAGAAAATATTGATACACATTGTCATAATTTGGCAAAGAAAGTATTTAGTGTGATATATCGTGGATATATCTACAGGTTCAGAGAGGCCATTCAGTATTATTTGTCACTTTTATGATAATGAAGTGCCTGGATTTAAATAGACAAGTTTAAACATCTAATCTCTACTCCAATAATTTTGCAAATCATCCATCGCCCTCCCTTGCGCGAGAAACCACCCAGATTCTAAGTTATCGAGCCAGCAGCTATTTAGATGAAATGTATTCTCTAGCCATGATTTAAAGTTTACAAAGCATTTAAATATAATGAAATCATTTTGAAGCATGGTCTCTTCAGAACTATAAACAATTTAAGGAAAGGCAACATGGTCACAGGATTAAACGACGTGTTAATGTGCAAAGATTACGTTCATCATCGAGGTCTCCTCCGTACCCAGCGTTCAACCTGCACTCTATTAGAACGAGCTCTTTACCAGGTCATAAAGGTCCTCATACTCATAACAACAAAGTGGTCCGTCGGAACACGCGCCATGCTGCAGGAAGCGGGTTCAAGTGTGACGGAGCCGGGGGGCGTTTTGGATCAGCACGAGCAGCGGAGGTTCTGGTGGGTTTCGTAGATTCAGGTCTGCTTCTGTGAGGTTGAACCGCAGGTTCTCGTGGTTCTTCCTGTCGAGGGTGACAGTAGAGTCAACTTAAATCGTCACAGACAACACCGTTCGTTTTAAAGGTTCCATATTATACTATTTCTTTAACAAGTTGACACTGGTCTCCTAGAGCTTCCCTAGACTGGGTGTGGTAATGCTCCCGCCGAAATACGCCTCACTCAGTTAATGCTCCCGTTACTTCACTCCTCATCCGAGCGTGCGGTTTCAGTGTCTATGCAAATAAGCTACTGCTGAGTCACGCCCCTCTGTTGAACGGCAGCAAGCCGAAGGAGGAGGAGGAGAAGGAGGAGGAGGGGTTCGTCTTTTATGAGGTCACAACCAGAGGAAAATCTAATTCCCTAGTTTAAACCCTGGCCAATACAAATGATAAAACAAGATCTTTTTCAATCAGGTTTTTTTCCCCCTTTATTTCTATGTGCACATGTCCTTTAAAAGGTGTGTGACAATACCTGATGTAGGCCTAAAGGGAGCCGTAGGTATTCCGAGGTATCCGGCTTGGCGCTGGTAGTTTGTGAGCTGTTCTATTCGGGTCATTCCTGGTGTCGGCTTCACAGCCTCCAAACGCTTTAGAAAGGCCTGTGACAGAAGGACGTGTATGCATTTACAGCGTGTAATTTTATTTCATTGTGTCACATCATGTCTTATATTAATGTTCTAGATACACATCAAATGTTCCAGACTGTAAAAGGGCAAATGATCGGGTAAATGGTCTTTTGTAACAGGACTATTAAATATCCAAATATAACAGCAGGTCTATATTAACTTGGAGCAAATCATCGTTGTATAGGAGGAATAAAACCTTGTAATAAAGTCTTGACATCTCTGACCGAGAGTTCACCAAGTGCTAGAACAGAGTGAAAGGTTCCTTGTGACCCATTGAAGGTATAAATAACCAGGGATCAGAATGTCAGCAGCACTCGTGCCTCCGAGAGCGTTTGGAAACCCTACAGTAAGCAGAAGCTGGCGAGAAGCGCGTCACTGGAAATAGAGCAAAGACTGAAGGCCAGCGTTTAGGACACTGTGACCAGATCTGTGAAGATTCAGAGAACCGCGAGGGATTAGCTAAATATACAAGAGAGAATGTTCAAGCACGAGAGAGAGAGAATGAAAAATAATGAATCAGAGAAATAGGAAATGACAGTGAGAGTCTGCTCGCGCGTGTGTGTGTGAGTGAAGGGGGAAAAAAAAGCCACTAGCTGGATTGTGTTACTCCTCTGTGCTAAGAATAAAGTAATAGAGAAAGAGCAAGTGGGAGGAAAAAGAGAGAGAGGGAGTAGGAACGATTTGTCCCAACCTGTAACGCTCATGACATTCGTTTAGTTGGACATTGATCACATATTAGAACAGATAAACATCACCGATGTACTCCATTGTTCTATCCAAACTACTGAAGTTGAGGTAAATCAAATGCAGGTTACAATGTTAACTTTCATTCCCTTTACTTTCTATTTCTGATCGTTTAACTTTCTTTGAGACTGAGACTCCTCCACCTGGTGCTGCCAGTCTGACAGCAATGCAACACTCCGTTTGTAGCTTCCGCAGTCTTCACGCACACACGTACCACTTTCACTCAGCAGCTGGTACAAATGGGATATTGTGTAACCCTACTATAAGCTTTCCCAGTTTGTCTCAAGCATAAGAGCTCGATCTAATAGCAGTCGCACATGAGCGCGTGAAAGGGGCTGAAAACTAGGGAGTTAGGGAGACCCCTAGTGATCAAATATAACAAAAAAAAAAAAGTTTTGTTTTCGGAACTGGTGTGAAGACACATAGCGGCCAACATACAAAATAAAAATGAACACGTTTGAGAAACAGCTAGAGCAAGCGAGGATCCGACACTGACCAGGTTCGCTTGATGGATCCGCCGTTGTTCGCGCTGCCTGTTGAGGGCGCTGTGATAAGGCCGGAAGGGTGGTGTGTATGAGCGGTAGGTGGAGCAAGACAAAGGCCGAGTGGAGGAGTTGGAGAGCTCGCGCACGAGACGCTGGTTCTCGCGCTCGATGCGCCGCACCTCATCGGTGGAGAAAGAGTAGTTCTTGTGCCGCTGGGTGGCACTGCTCTTCCTGCTGCTGCTGACAGATGTGCTTCCAGGAGTGGAGACATGAAGAACCCTGTCCATCTTTCTGTGCGCACTCGGCACAGCTGGAGACAAGGAAGAAACGTGAGGGACACAGAACATGAACATGGCTTATTTATTGGGAGATGTTCAGAAATCTATGATTATCTCCAAATCCGCCCCTAGCTAGGTATTCGTATACAGTACCAGTCAAACGTTTGGACACACCTTCCTATTCAATGGTTCTTCTATATTGTATATTAATACTAAAGATGTTGAAATTAAGAGGGAACAAATTATTAAATTAATCCTTTAAATATTTTTTTTTAAACTGTGAAATGACCCAGAATATGTTTTATATTTTCTTTATATAATTCTTCAAATTAGCCACCTTTTGCTTCAAAGACAGCTTTGTACACTCTTGGCATTCTCTCAGTCAGGATGAGTGTTGGTTTCCAACAATGTTGGTTTTGAGTTCCCAGAGGTTTTGAGTACTTGGCTGTTTTTTCTTCACTCTCCAGTCCAACTCATCCCGAACTATCTCAAATAGCTCTTACATAACCTAAAGGTGTGCGTTGGGTCATTGTCCTGCTGGACAAATGACGGTCCTACTAAGTGCTAACCAGATGGGATGGCATGTCGCTGCAGAATGCTATGGTAGCCAGACTGGTCAAGTGTGTTCTCAATTTTGACAAAGTCACTAACCGTGTCATCAACAAAGCATCCATGCTTCACAGTGGGAACCACACATTCAGGACGCGCCTGTTCACCCTCTCTACGTCTAACAAAGATACACCCACTCACAAAAGTGAATACACCCCTCTAATTTCAGCAAACATTTTGGTACACCTTCTCAAAGGTCATCGTCATCATGATCTATACCACTTAATCCTGTAGGGTCATAGGGTCACAGGGGGCCTGTAGCCTATCCCAGGAGACTTGGGGCACAAGGCGGGGTACACCCTGGACGGTGTGCCAATCCATCGCAGGGCACACACAAACATACTCATACACTCATTCACACACTGGCCGATTTGGAAATGCCAATTAACCTAATCTACATGTCTTTGGACTGTGGGAGGAAACCGGAGTACCCGGAGGAAACCCATCAAGCACGGGGAGAACATGCAAACTCCATACACACAGAGACGGGAATCGAATCTAGCTGGTGCAATGCAACTGTGCTAACCACTACACCACCATGCTACCCTCAAAGGACAATACTATAGAAATGAAACTTGGATATATTTTAGAGTAGTCAACATGCAGCTTGTATAACAGTACAGATTTACAAAAATAATTCACACAGCCTTTATTGTCAAAATAGCTGGCAACAAAAGTGAGTATACCCTAAGTGAAAACAGCTGTGTATCTTTAATCATGCAAAGTCACATGTCTTATTCATCATGTCCATGTGTTTGTCAGTCGCTGAGTATGTCTCCAGACCTGAACCCTATTGAGCACCTGTGGAGCGTCCTCAAGCGGAAGGTGATGAAACGCCGTGTGTCTGACATCCAGCAGCTCTGTGATATCATTATGGAGGAGAAGGGGATCCCAGCAACAACATGTGCAGCTCTGGTGACGTCCAGGCCTAGGAGGATTAAGGCTGTGCTAGGTAACAATAGTGCTCGCACAACATACTGACACTTTGGACACATGTTCACCTAGGTGGTGCTCATTTTAATATGACTGCTGAAAAGTGAGGGGTATACTCACGTTTGTGAGAGTGTACTCACGTTTGTGAGATACTATATGGAGGTTAGAACCAAAAATCTCACATTTTAACTAATCAGGCTAAAGGACTGTTTTCCACTGATCTAATGTCCATTCCTTGTGTTTCTTGGCCCAAGCAAATCTCTTCTGCTTGTTGTTCTTCTCCCACAACTCCACAATTCTTACCATGATGTGACTCATGATTCTTTTTCGTGGGAATTGAGATCACAAATCTCTCTTATATTTTATTTTAACCTAAAACATTTATTGCACTCGAATAAAGAAAAACATGCTCTCTTGTATAAATACAAGTAATTCTTACCCTATTTGAGAACCCTTAAAGTGAATAGGCTATTGAGGATATTTATGGTTTTTGGCATGTATACTAAAATAATAACGATATAAACAAACGCATGAATGCAAAAACAGAAGAAAGTATAACAGTTAGACAAATGCACATTTTGGGGACACACAGAGTGTCTGAAGAAGCCAATCAGAAACAGGTTGTCAGGTTGTGACACAATCTCAGCTACTCTAATCTGACGTGCTATAAATCAGCATTTTTAGGCTGGTCATTCTAATAAACTTATCCTCTGCTGCTGAGGTAACTCTTGGTTTTCCTTTGGTGCATGATGGTCCTCATAAGAGCCAATTTCTTGACAGTGATAGTTTTGGCAACTGCCCTTGGAGCTACATTTAAAGATTTGAGATCTTCTTCAGACTGACTGCCCTTCATTTCTTAGACTAATATTGACTGTTAACTATTGACTCTATACCCACCCATCCTCTGCACATGACAACTTACGGTCTAAAGCACATTAAGAAGGCAAGACATGTCATAGATTAACTCTTGACAAGACACACCTGTGAACTGAAAACCAGTCCAGGTGATGACCTTGTGATTCTGATGAGAGAATGCTTGGCACACCAATAAAAAAAGAAATTTCAACACACACATCATAGCTAAAGGTATCTATTTTGGACAATCCACAATATAAAACATATTCTGGGTTGTTTAATAATATCTTTTTTGTTTTTGTTGTGATACCTACCAGGCCTTTTCTCTTCATCTGTTTTCGTATCCAGCTTTCGTGGAGTTCCCAAAGTACCTTTAGGTATGGTGGATTTAGTAGATTTAGTGGTAGTGGGTGGGGCCTTACGGAAAGACCGCTTGGGAGTGGATAGAGGGGTAACTGTGACTGTATCGCGAGAATCGGCCGGTTCTGAGGTTTTGGGTCGTTGCTTCTGACTGACTGATCTCTGTCGTGGCTGTAGCCATGGGGATGAGGATGACTGCCTATCAGAGGGCAAGGCTAAGTGGGGGGGGCTGTGATACCTACCAGATCTTTTCCATCTGGCTGTATTTGGATCAAACTGCAGTGCATTGGTGGTTCCCGAAGTGTCTTTAGGTAGGGTGGACTTAGTGGCTTTAGTGGTAGTGGGCGGGGCCTTACAGACTGACTGCTTGGATTTAGTGGTAGTGGGCTGGGTCTTAAGGGATGACTGTATGGATTTAGTGGATTTAGTGGTAGTGGGCAGGGTCTTACCGCTTATGGTTTGCTTGGGAGTGGATAAAGCAGTAACGTCTATAACTGTATCAAAATCGGTCGGTTCTGAGGTTCTGGATCGTTGCTCCTGACTGACTGATCTCTCTCGTGGCTGTTGCCATGGGGACAAGGATGACTGCCTGTTGGTGAGCATGGCTAAATGGGTGGGGCTGTGATACCTACCGGATCTTTTCCCTCCAGCCGCATTTGGTTCAAGCCGCCGAGTGTTTTTGGTGGTTCCCGGAGTGTCTTTAGGTAGGGGGTATTCAGAGGAGGTGGGCGGGGCTAGGTCGAACGACAGAGGTCGATTAATGTCTGGAGAGGATAATGGGGTAACATCTGTCACGGTATCATCAGAATGATCTATTTCTGAGGTTCTGGGCCCTTGCTTCCGACTGAATGATCTCGATTGTGGTTGTTGCCATGGTGACAAGGTTGACTCTGTGTTGGAGAGCTTGGCCGAGGAGGTGGTGCTTCTTTCTCTACTACTAGATGACGATGAACTCTGGCTCTGGGTGCGGAATTTGCCAGTAGATTTTGTGGCTGGTTCCCTGCGATGCTGGCTCTCCTCATTGTTTTTGAAAACATCATCATCTTCCTCAGCTGCTGAGGAGCATGAGGAGCAGATGCTGGATGAGACATCAGCTTGGCTGCCGCGGATTATGGACATTTCCGAGTGAGTGAGTGGAGAGGTTCTCCTAGATGAGGCATCAGAATCCTCTTTTCCAAAAGTCACCTCATCTTTTTGAACGCTGTCCTCCTTACATTCAGAATCATCCATCAATCCTCGCTGAACCTCAAGCCCAGACATCTCTTTCTCTAATGATTCTACTCCACATTCAGGATTTTCAGTCTCTTCACTCCCTTCCTTTAAGCTTTTAGGATCCTCAACTTCTCGTGTGATTTCGGAGCTTTCCGGTTGGTCAGGACGCTCCTCATTAGTGCTTTCAGAGCTTTCCAGTTGGTCCGGGGATTCCTCATTAGTGCTTTCAGACTCCTTGACCTCTCTCATGATTTCGGAGCTTTCTGGTTGGTCAGGACGCTCCTCATTAGTGCTTTCAGAGCTTTCCAGTTGGTCCGAGGATTCCTCATAAGTGCTTTCAGACTCCTTGACCTCTCTCGTGATTTTGGCGCTTTCTGGTTGGTCAGGACGCTCCTCATTAGTGCTTTCAGAGCTTTCCAGTTGGTCCGAGGATTCCTCATAAGTGCTTTCAGACTCCTTGACCTCTCTCGTGATTTCGGCGCTTTCTGGTTGGTCAGGACGCTCCTCATTAGTGCTTTCAGAGCTTTCCAGTTGGTCCAGGGATTCCTCATTAGTGCTTTCAGACTCCTTGACCTCTCTCATGATTTCGGAGCTTTCTGGTTGGTCAGGACGCTCCTCATTAGTGCTTTCAGAGCTTTCCAGTTGGTCCGGGGATTCCTCATTAGTGCTTTCAGACTCCTTGACCTCTCTCGTGATTTCGGAGCTTTCTGGTTGGTCAGGACACTCCTCATTAGTGCTTTCAGAGCTTTCCAGTTGGTCCGGGGATTCCTCATTAGTGCTTTCAGACTCCTTGACCTCTCTCGTGATTTCGGAGCTTTCTGTTTGGTCAGGATGCTCCTCATTAGTGCTTTCAGAGCTTTCCGGTTGGTCCGGGAATTTCTCATTAGTGCCATCTCTGTCCTCTGTCTCCTCTTGGACAGGTTCTTCTGGCTTAGTGCTGCTTGCATCGCAGTCACTGTCAAAGAACGAGTGATCCACTTCCCCTTCCAGTTCTTTTGGGCTGTACATTGTGAACTTCTTATTTATCGCCGTCTAAAAGGTTTAAAAAAGATCAAAAAGATTTGTGAGAAAGATCAGAGGATAAAACTGAGTAGACTGGTTGAATGTAACAGGACGGATTATGGTAATGCAAATAACCACCCTTTACAAATGTGAGTAGAAAATCATCTCAGAATTCGCACAATATATCAAAATCTGAGGAAAAGCAGGTACAACAGCAGAGATCAGGAGATTGTGCTGCCTAACATGGCGTAAGAACTTCTAGCTAGGATTCTACGTTTAAGAGTGATTTCGGGCCGATCTCCAGGCAGCTCTGAGCAAGGAAAAGCCAAAAACTATTTCAGTGAGGAGGCGGAGATGACCCCATTGCTAAAGATAACTGTGCAAAAAAAACATAAGAGTGCTAGCACAGGTCGACCAGAAGGACCTGTGACCATACCATTGGTTTGGCAGGTTTGGATGATCTTTAGCGAAAATATTGCAGTTTAATATGGCGAGCTGGTTATTAATATACATTTAGAATGAACCCATTTCCACTTTCTTTTCACTCAGGTTCAGGTTCAGGGATGAAAAATGCATGACCCAAGCATCACTAAAAGGAAGAATCACCAGTTACCTGCTGATATAATATCACGGTACCTCTGAGCTGATTCGATGAGTATCATGATTTTTTTTTAAATAAACCAATTTGATATTACATTTTCCGCGGTTTTGTTAAAATTTTCAACCTTTAAAAAAAAAAAAAAAAGTTGATGGAGTTTTAAAAAATTACGAGTAATTAAATGCAGCCCAGGTGCCACGGTGGTGTAGTGGTTAGTACTGTCGCCTTGCACCTCCAGGGTCCGGGTTCTATTCCCGGCCAGGTTCAATTCCCGTCTCCGTGTGCATGGAGTTTGCATGTTCTCCCCGTGCTTGGTGGGTTTCCTCCAGGTACTCCGGTTTCTTCCCACAGTCCAAAAACCTTCAGATTAGGCTAATTGGCGTTCCCAAATTGCCTGTAGTGTATGAGTGAGTGTGTGTGTGCCCTGCGATGGATGGGCACCCTGTCCAGGGTGTACACCACCTTGTGCCGTAAGCCTCCAGGTCCCTGCGATCCTGAATACAGGATAAAGCGGTAGAGACGATAAGTAAGTGAGAGTGCAAGTGAGAGAATTATTATTTCTGAACAAACTTGGCAAATAATTCACTCAGACCACACGGGATACAAATGGGAACAGTTCAGAGTGCGCCACCTGTATATACGGTACGACCTCAAATGCCTACAAAGTCTCAAAAGTAAACAGTGAGCATGTGGGTTGAGTGGCTTTGAGCATTAGCGCTCGCGGTGTTGTGAGACTGGTGCAAGTATGTTTAATTGGTGGGTTTGAGACTAATTCGCTCACAGTTTGGAGAAAAAGTCAGATCTGAGGATTTTGTGTGATTTTTGATAATATAATGCCATAGAAATGTTTCTGCTACACCACCCGGACCCTTCTGCGCTCGGTACTGAATTGTTTATTGGATTGGATGGACTGCTATGGCGACCCCTCAACGCAAGCAGCCGAAAAACCAACGATAAAGTTTTTTTTTTTTAAACTATGATTTGTATCTAAAATCTAAGATTTAATTGAAAAACACAAATTCTGTTTGATTGGTGTTTGAACAGATGGCTCAGTCACAGGTGTGTCCACCAGGTGGTACGATACCACCCAAAACAACTACTCAACATTGGAGATGGAAAATTTCCCTCCAACACTGCAGACAAGAATTTTTTTTAACGCACATTTCAACAAGACCAGTAGTGGCTTTGTGACCATGCAATTCGCGCCCCGAAAAATTTAAATGTCAACAAAATCCACATCAACATTCTATAAGACCCGCATGGACAATCGTTTGATGCTGTTGTGTATTTTTAAAAAAGCTGTTAACTATCCAACGGAATTTTGGAATTGTTTGGAACATTTTTTTCTTTACTCGAAATTCCACCACGTCATCATTTGGGAATTTGGAAACCCCACGAAACAATAGACTTTACATCCTTCAGTTTTCAATTAGCCTCGCCTTTGCCATGACTATTAATCAAGCTTTAAAGCTTTAAGGAAATCCCTTAAAGTTGTCAGGATTTACTTAGAAACCCCATGCTTCACCAATAGTCAACTCGCAAATTAAAGAATGGGCACACTAGCATAGCTTTTCATACATGAGCCAAATGGTCAAACTAAAAATATTGTTTATCCCATGGCAAAGGAGTAGTTACGCTCATACAGCGCCATGCAAAAGCATTTATACCCCTTGAACCTTTCCACATTTGCAATATTACAGGCACAAAAGTAAATGTATTTTATTGGGATTTTATGTGACAGACTGACACAAAGTGGCACATAATAGTGAAGTCCGAGGAAAATGATAAATGGTTTTCAAAATCTTTCAAAATCAAATCTGACAAGAAAAATCTGACAAGTGTGGCATGCATTGGTATTCAATTTTGGATGTCGGGCTGGACTTTGACTGGGCCGTTCTGACACATGAACATGCTTTGATCTAAACCATTCCATTGTAGCCCTGGCTGTATGTTCAGAGTCATTGTCCTGCCGGAAGGTGAAGCTCGGCTCCAGTCTGAAGTCTTTTGCGGACTCGAACATGTTTTCTTCTAAGATTGACTTCATCCATCTTCCCATCAACTCTGACCAGCTTCTTTGCCCATGCTGAATAAAAGACTCCCCCCAACATGATGCTGCCACCACCATGCACAGGGTTAGTTTTCCATGCCGGTTGCATTTAGGCTAAAAAGTTGAATTTCGGTCTCATCTGATCATGCTTGCTGCGTCTCTCAGATGGCTTGTCGCAAACTGCCAATGGGACTTCTTTCCACAATGGCTTTCTTCTTACCTCTCTACTAATACACGACTGTGTCGTCCCGTAGATAGATTCTCCCGCCGGAGCTGTGGATCTCTGCAGCTGCTTCTGCGTTACCAGGGACCTCTTGGCTGCTTCTCTGATGAATACTCTCCTGTCAGGTCAGGTGGACGTCCACGCCTTGGTAGGTTTGTAGACAGGGTTTTCCGTAGATTGGGAGGTTTTTCTAGGACCTAACCCCGCCCTAATCTTCTCCACAACTTTATCCCTGACCTGCGTGGTGTGTTCCTTGGGCTTCATGATGCTGTTGATGTCAAAATTCACTATTGTTACAAAATGTGGAAATGTTCGAGGAATCCGTGTTTGTGGCGGTGGTTTAAGATTAACAGAGCTTTGCAGTACTTTTCATTAGTGTAGGCAGTGTGAAAAGACTGAGTCAGGTTAGGATGGTCAGGTAAAGCTGAAGGGAAATAAAAGCAGAGTCTATGCGGCGTTACTTAGTTAAACATTAAGACAGCAGAGGTTTCCAACAACATAGACACAGCAAACACTTCACATTTCCCCAGAGAGGCTCGAACATCAAGTGCAGCTTGCGTTCATCCTAATAATAATATGAATAATCATCATAATCATAATCAGGAAACCGCACTGAAGCTCCATGGCAACGCAGCAAACGCGAACCATGACAAAACTCACCTTTAACGCTGAAATGTGCACAAATTTCCCCACATCATCGGAGAGGAATCAAGACCACAACAACACACACCATTTCCGCTCTACACTATTGTTACGTGTGACTCCGAAACCCAGACGCTCGTAGAAATAAAGCAAGAAAATCAACAGAACCGCGCTTTCCTCAGGCCTGCGTTCGGTTCCCTGAGTGTGACGTGGCGTGTGACGTCACCGCCGCCGTGAACCAATCAGCACACAGCGCGGCCCCGGCAGCGTCGCTACGCTGCATCAGATTGTAACAAACGGAGTGTAGCATGTTGCTACACCGAGATGTTTAACGGAGCTTCCGGTGAAAACTCTGCCCGTTAAAAACCTCGACTTTCACTGACGCCGGAGCTAGAAATCGATCGACAGCGACGGCTTTGCTAAGCTAAAAAAAAAAAAGCGGGTTTCCATAACGACGGTAACTAAGTGACGTCACTTCCGTAACCGGGGCTTGATGTCGAATATAAAGACGTATTCCGGATTGTATTATCGATTTGAGAATAAAATGAGAAATGCAGCCAAATAAACGTTATAAAGTTTTTTTTTATTCATGATCCTGAAAGTCGTGTAGTGTGGACTCATAATAAAACAACCTCTGAATAAGATCAAAGCAAAAATAATTAAGAAAAACAATCTACTCTAAACACAATCAAAGCACAATTAACAAAACCGTCTCTAAACAAACTCTAGACAACAATAAAACAACAATAAACCTCTAGACAAAATAACACTAACAACATACTGTTGATTAAAAAAAAGAAATCAATGCAAAAACGGAATGGAACTTGAACAAAACAAAATCAAAGTGTCTAAACAAAAATCACAGTAAAGTTAACAATAACAACCTTCTCTAAACTCTAGACAAAATTAACAGACAGGTCACTATAAAAAAAAAACTAAACAAAAGTAAAATAACATTCTCTAAACAAAATCTAGACAAAACCATAGCCAAACAATCTACTCTATTCTCTATTACTCTACTCTAAAAACTAGAGTAACCAAAATAAAAACAACCTTCCCTAAGTAAAGCAAAATTAACAAAAACAACATTCTCTAAATAAAATCTAAAAAAACATGAACAAAAAACACTAGACAAAAGTAAAACACTCATCTGTTAACAAAACCAAAGGCAAATTACAAGACAACCTTCTCTTAATAAAATCTAATAAAATTAACAAAAACAACTTTATCCAAACATAGTCTAGACAAAATTAACCAAAACAACCATCCTAAACAAAATGAAGATAAATATTAACAAAAATTAACCTAATAAATAAATAAATAGACAAAAGTAAAACAACCTTCCCTAAACAAGATCTACACCAAAGCCACCCAAAATAAAAGTGTTTTTTTAAAGCACAAATATTTCCCTTAAATTCCCTCCCTCAAGCAAACAGTAACACATTCTACAAAAAAGTTGCACCCAACACCGTTTTTTAAATAACACGAAAGTTCACATCGAATAGCAGTTTCAAAGATACCGTGATCACGTGATTTTTGACGTCCTTCGCAAACATTTTAGAGGGTCGAATAAAATAGCTAGGGTAAGCCAAATACATCTTTATTGTGAAAGCATCCAGCAGAGGGCGCCAAAAACAGTAAGTAACAGTTAACCACACTGTGTGCAAAATGTAGTTAAGTGATATTAACCTCTTGAATGTGAAATGGTTAGCTAGCTCTTATACTTGCAGCAAATTTCCAAAACAAAATACCTTTAAGGACGTTTCTCACACACGGTACTGTAAAGACCATTCAAATACCAGCTAGCTCAGTAGAGAATTAGTATGACTCAAAGCAAACGGTGTGTAGAGGTTGCTCAGAAAATTAGTTTATTACCACCAAGTCTTAGGAAGACGTCAACAACGACATGATACAGTACTGAGAGTTCTGGACCAGGTTAAAGTAGCTTGGAGGAGATGTTTCCTTTCCTGATCACTGAGGTATGAAAATAATTTCTCACAGGATTAAAAGGGCTTAATATTTGCAAAAGAAGTAAAATTACATGATGTGTAGACAGCATGTCTGACTTTTTTTGTTTTTTGTTTTACATGATAGCTCACGTCAGAATGATCTCCCTTTTGGCTGATCTTTTGATGTGCCTGAAAATTGAGTAAAAATGTAGTTAATTAAAATGTAAAAGTTGTCATTTAACCTGAAGATGAACATTATTAATCAAATGGTGAAAAAAGAACAATGATTAAAATAGAAGGCGCCAACAAATAACCTCCTTTAAACAAAAGAACGGTAATTAACAGAATTTATCAGCTCTAAACAAATTCTAGACATAATTAACAAAACCAACTCATTCTAAACAAAACAAACAAAATGAATAATAAAAAAAAAACTTCTCCAAATGAAATCAAAGCAAAATTACCAGAACCAACCTTCTCTAAACAAAACAAACAAAATTAGCAAAAACAAAATGCTCTAAACAAAATCTAGACAAAATTAACAAAAACAACCTACTCTAAAAAACACTAAAGTCTGAGGGCTTGCTGAAGACCACCAGCACTCTTCTTAGATTTGTGTACATTTCAAACCTTTAACAATATATTAACTAATGTATTTTTACTTATTTATGTAGAGCACAAGCTTTGTTTCCGTGTGTAATATGGCTGGTGGACCTACTGTATGTCAGAATCTTGTAGAACTTTTAAACTTATGTCAAAGTACATGTATATAAGAAAACAGAATTTGGAACTTGAAAAAAACTGTAAAAAGAAAAAAAAAAAAGAAAGAAAGAAAAAAATGCAGAATAAATGACACTCACAGATTGTTTTGAACACAAGCCTTGGGTGTGTGCCGGTAGCAGAACAGATCAATTCTAACATTCAGAAAGATAATTTGTTTGGGGTAAAGTGACTGGTGTGCAAAGCAGAGCCTTCTTTTTCCTGAATATACATAAGAACACATCGCAAAGATTTTTTTTCTTGTACCACTCTTCAAAACAGTTTGTCCAGGAAATGTAAAAAGAGATTTCTGTACCATTTCCTGGTCTTATGCGGCGCAGAATGGTACTGGATGAGTTGACCGGACAGGCCAACATCTCCCTCATATTTATTGTACCGTTAGATTGGAAAAAGGCAAGGAATTGTCTTGGTAGACCAGGTGGCATCTCTGGACTTCACTCCTCTCTGAAAGGCTTTGTGGATCGTGGAGAAGACAGATACCTCTCGTGTGTCCGTCCAGTTCAAAAAGCCTAACAAACCAACTCTGATCCATGTAAAGGTTCCTCGGTCAGACTTCATTAGAGCAATAGAAGGCTGAGATGATGGTTGTGAAACAAGCAGTTCGGGGCGTTTCACTTGTGGGGGTGAAGCTCCATATCTCTCACCTTGCAGTAGCATTCCTGTCCAATGGGACAAAGAAAAGTACAATGTCATCTCAAGAAGTATATTCAGATATTTAGATAATACTCCAGAAACAAAGGCAAGTACAGACCAACAAAACACAGTACGCTGCATAACAATGAGCAAAGTCAAAAGCACAGTCCAGCCATTCAGGACGAGTACTTATTCAATGTCAGACAATAACAGCAAAAAATTGGTCTGCATTACCATTCCTATTGTTTGAAATTCTACACACCTTGGAGTGGAATGATCCAGTTCTACAGACAGTCCAAGCTTGGGCCGGAAGCCTCTTCTCCACTGTACGTGTGCGAAAAACAAACAAACACATAACTTAAAGAAAAACTTTGATCACAAGAGGTTGCAGCTTCAATAATCACTGAATACAGATAGTCGCCGGCTCACGAATGAGTTCGCTTCTTGGAGCGTGTTCGTAAGTCTGATTTGTTCTTAAGTCTGACAAAGTGAGTCTTATACACCTTAGACACGAATATACAATATAAACCACACCAATCCACTTTGTCCCTTTCCCCCACACCAAACTGTAACTGCGCCCAAGGAAATGAATCTCCCACATGTTGTCTCTGTGCCTTAAAATCGCAAGGGGAATCCCAGACAACATTTTGTCTCAGAGCTGCTTTCCTCTGTATTGGACTGTGAACTTTGTTTTGTTGAGGATTATCCGAAGTTAGGATCATTCACCATCAGGACAGCTTTACAGGAGAGACATTTTCTATGATGGTGCTCCCGGACTGATTCCTTGAAACCGGTGAGGCCGACTCATTTCTCGCACATACACACAAAGAATATACCTGACTTTAGGTAAAAATGCTGAATTTTATACATTCACACTGAAAATACTGTATATAATTGTAAATATTGTTATCTGTTGCACTGCAGCGATTGAACCGGTAGTAGAACCGCGGTTTGTTTGTATCTGTGGAAATGCTCGTAAGTTGGGGGACTACCTGCATAGCACAATTTAATATTTAAAATATCGCATGCCTTTTTTGAAAGCGGAAGTGAGCTCTATAAGGATGCAACGTCATAAGCTAATCCACTTACTGATCACTCAGTTCATCTCCCACTGGACAAGGTCTGGAACTCTTTCTTCGAAATGACCCAATTCTCCATCAGCGTCACAACCTTCATGTCCAGAAGAAATCACTTTCCTACAATTTAAACAGACAAATAAACACCTGAAGCTCCTCCTGTAGATTCATATGAGGAGCCTTTTTCTCAGAGCAAGATTCTTACCTCTATACACAAGAACTATATTTTTATTTCTTTATCGTAACCCTTTTTACTGTGCTGGACGCAGGCAAACATAGACACTTAGAATACCTGATGTAGGCCTAAAGGGAGCCGTAGGTATTCCGAGGTATCCGGCTTGGCGCTGGTAGTCTGTGAGCTGTTCTATTCGGGTCATTCCTCGTGTCGGCTTCACAGCCTCCAAACGCTTTCGAATGGCCTGTGACAGAAGGACGTGTATGGATTTACAGTGTGTAATTTTATTTAATTGTGTCACATCACGTCTTATACGAATGTTGTAGATACACATCATATGTTCCAGACTGTAAAAATACACAGGTAGGTAAAACCAAGCACGCAAGTGCTAGAATGGAGTGAAAGGTTCCTTGTGACCCATTGAAGGTATAAACAACCAGGGATCAGAATGTCAGCAGCACTCGTGCCTCCGAGAGCGTTTGGAAACCCTACAGTAAGCAGAAGCTGGCGAGAAGCGCGTCACTGGAAATAGAGCAAAGACTGAAGGCCAGCGTTTAGGACACACACCAGATCTGTGAAGATTCAGAGAGCCGCGAGGGATTAGCTAAATATACAAGGAAGAGTGAACGTTCAAGCTCAAGAGAGAGAGAATGAAAAAATAATGAATCAGAGAAATAGAAAGTGACAGTGAGAGTATGTGTGTGTGTGAGTATGGATTGTGGGCTTCCTCTTTGCTAAGAATAGAGGGATAGAGAAGCAGCTAGAGGAAAGACAAAGAAAGAGAGAGATCAGAAACAATTTGTCCCAACCTATACCACTCATGACATTTGTTTATTTGGACCCTGAATTAAATATCGCAATCCAAAAACTTTACAAGCTTTCTTTTTTCTGTCCAAACGTACAAGAACTTAGTCTAACAGCCATCACACAGGACACTGATGAGCAAGCAAAAATGGTTGCTGAGAATATTGAGTGGGTGAAAAGAGCTGATCTAGGGGTAAGGGCCTTGCTCAAGGGTTCAACAGTGGCAACTTGGCGGTCCTGGGACTAGAACCCCCCTCGTCCTTCCGATCAGTAACAGTTAACCGTTTGAGCCACCACTGCCCTAGACCACTAGTGGTCATACGTGAAAAAAAAAAGTACACTGAGGGCTGTGAACACTGGGAAAACACAGGGCACCAGACATCGAAAAAAATATTTTAAAAAATACTTTAGGAATTGTTCAGAAAGAGCTCTGACACTGACCATGTTCTCCCGCTGGATTCGTCGTTGATCGCGCTGCCTGTTGATGGCGGTGTGATACGGCCGGAGAAGTGGCATGTATGAGTGACTGCCAGAGTGAAGAGTGGAAGAGTGGACGAGCTCATGCTGGTGATGCTGTTTCTTGGGGTCAACGCATCGTGCAGCGTCACTGGTGAAAGAGCGGGTCGTACACTGCCAGCTTGTACTGCTCCTAATGCTGGAGCTGACTCTCCTGAGGTTGCCAGGAGTGGAGTCCATCTTCCTGTGTGCACGCAGGACAGCTGGAGACGAAGAGGAAACAGGAAGAAGACTAAAGATATTTAAAGTTTTTCTGAACTCCATGATTGCCTACAGACGTGCCTGAAGTCATACATTAGACAACATTTATATTTACATGGTTTTATCATGAAAACATTAAAAAAAAAAAGAGAAGTAACACAATTAAAGCTTAAGTGGTTTCCCATCTTCCCATAAGCTGTAATACCTACCAGATCTTTTCCCTCCTTCCGTATTTGCATCAAGCTGCTGTGCACTGGTGCTTCCCGGAGTGTCTTTGGATAGGGTGGATTCAGAGGAGGTGATCGGGGCCAGGACGAACAGCTGATGGAGACTAATATCCGGAGAGGATACAGGGGTAACATCTGTCACTGTGTCATCAGAAATAGACATATCTGAGGTCCTTGGCCGTTGCTTCCATTCGGCTGATTCCAGTCCTTTCTGTCGCCGTGACTGCTCGTTAGAGAGCCTGGCCGGAGGAGTAGGAGTGCTCTCTCTACTACTGGATGAATGGCTCTGGTTCCTGGTGTGGAAATTGCCAGTGGACATTTTGTCTGGTTCCCTGCGATAGTAGCTATCCTCCATGCTTTTAAAAACAAGATCATCTTCCTCCCCTGCCGAGGAAGTGGGGGAGCAAATGTCAGGAATCAAGGGGGACATTTCCGAGCAAGTGAGTGGAGGGGATTTCTCGGATGAGGTGGCGGAGTCTCCTCTTCCAAAAATCGCCTCATCTTTTTGAACACCGTCATCCTTACGTTCAGAATCATCCTCCACGATCAAGCCTTGCTGAACCTCAAGTCTGGACATCTCTTTCTCTAACAATTCTACTTCACACTCGGGCTTTATAGTCTCCTTACTTCCTTCCTTTACACTTTCTGGCTCCTCGACGTCTCTCGTGATTTCAGAGGATTCCGTTTGGTCCGGACGCTCCTCATTACTGATATCTCTGTCTTCTTTCTCGCAGTTGCTGTCGAGGAACGGTTGATCCACTTCCCCTTCCAGTTCTTTTGGGCTGTCCATTGTGAACTTCTTATTTTTCACCGCCTAAAGATGTTGATGAGAAAGGAGTAGACTAAAACTGAGTAGACTGGTTGAATATAACAGGAATGCTTGCAGTAATGCAAATAACCATTCTTTACAACCGTGTCGAGTAGAAAAGCATCTCAGAATTCACACTATATATATATATATATATATATATATATATATATTATATCAAACCCTATTGAAGAACTAGGGAGCGTTGAAAGCAGTGTTGAGTCTTTTAGAAAAAGGAGTCACTGACCAGGGAAGGAAGCATTTAATATTGTTTTTGAGGAAGACTGGACTGGTTGGCTTTAAAGGACAGGGAAGCTAAGGAAAGAGGAAGATCTATATAGGTGGCAGTGATGCAACCTACAGAGTTTCAACTAAAGCCATAGAGAAGTACTGAGATGGAAATGTGCGGAGAAGAAAAAGTGTGTGGAAGATCAAAAAAAGCAGACAAAGAGATAGAGCAAGACAAGTCAAGACAAGATCAGTGAAGGAAACAGACATTTTAAGGAAGTCTGGACTGGAAACCTACACGAGACCTACAGTTGACGGCAATATAACCAACCTACTGGATTCCAACTGGTGTTAAACAACAAATAATAAGAAGAATGTAGAATAACCACTCTTTACAAAACGAAATAAGTAGAATATATGGACAAAAGTGTTTGGCCAAACCTGTTAATTATTGAATTCAGGTCTTTCAATCAATCAGACCTCTTATCCACAGTGAAGGGCCATCTTAATGCCTCACTTAAGTTTGAGGAAGGTCCCTTTTCTATTCCAACATGACTCCACCCCAGTGCACAAAGCAAGGACTATAACGACTTGGTTGGATGAGTTTGGTGTGGAAGAACTCGACCGGCCCAAACACAGAACCCTGACTGACCTCAAACCCATCCTTTGGAGTACCTTTGGGATGAACTGGTACGGAGATTGCGAGCCAGACCTTCTCGTCCAACATCAGTCCCTGACCTCATAAATGCTCTACAGAATGAATGAATGAATGAATGAACACAGAAACACTCCAAAATCCTGAGGACAGCCTTCCAAGAAGAGTGGAACCTGTTAAAGTGACTCCATATGTATTTAATACTGTTGTCCATACAGTGTATATCAAACCCCGAGGAAGATCAGCTACAACAGCAGAGATCAGGAGACAGGGTTGTCAGCCATGAACAAATCAGAAATACTGTATGTTGTTTGTCTTTCGGCTTCTCACGTTGATGGGTCGCTACAGCAGACACCAGCCTGTCATGGGACCAGCACTGCGTACAGTGGCTGGGGAATATGGTGGCAACCCACCGACGGACTTTGGACCTGGAGCTACAACAGGATTCATTCAGGATTAGTGCCTCTTTAAATCCGTCTTAAGAAATCTCAATTATAGAATAAAAATATGTGCATTTCAGGTACAAGCCCCGCCCCCTCGACAGATTAATTGCATTGATTGGCTCGTATTTTATTTATTTTTTTTTCGATTTGTTTTCATGTGGCCGTGATGAGTTTTTGTTGCTCAACGCAATAAAGGCTTTTTTTTTCCTGGCGGGAGGCGAAAACAAATAGATGTTGTAAAATTTAAATGATGACGTTAGAGAAAGTGCGAGTCAAGACGCAAAAATAGACGTCCTGTGTTTAAACTATACACTAATGAAAAGACTGATTAGGATGTTGTGTTAAAGCTGAAGGGGAATAAAACCAGAGTCGATGCCGCGTTAATTAGTTAAACAATCAATCAATCAATTAATTAATAATAATAATAAGAAGAAGAAAGCGGCACTAAAAACGCGAAGCATAACAAAACTCACCTTTAACGCTGAAATGTGCACAAATGTCCCGACATCATCGGAGAGGAAACAAAACAACAACAACACACACCATTTCCGCTCTACACTATTGTTACGTGTGACTCCGAAGCTCGTATAAATAAATAAATAAATAAATACATCAACAGAACCGCGCTTTACTCGCGCCTGTGTTCGGGAACTCCGAATGTGACGTCGGCGTATGACGTCATCAGAGAGGTGACCAATCAGCACGCTGTGCGACTCTAGACCTTTTTTATTTATTTATTTTTTTTTTTATGGAGCCACAAGAGAAGGATTTTTTATTCAGCTATAAATTATTAAAGTAATTTCTCAGATTCAGAGGAGTGCACAAGCATTTATTTTTCCATCATGCATTTATATGAGTCAGCAAAAAAAAAAAAAGATGTATATTATATTAATATAATATTAATACAATTTTATTATTATCAAAATATTATCATATACAGCATAACCATATATAAGGTATAGTAAAAATTTAGTTTAAAAATATTTGTACATGTATATCCTTTTCCTGAAGTATATATATATATATATATTGTTTGTTTTGTTTGTTTATATATTTTATATAAAATATAATGTATATTTATTGAGCAAAGCCCTTAATCCTAACTGCTGTACCCTGGCTGACCCTGCGCTCTGACCCCAGTTACGCTGGGATATGCGAAGAAGGAATTTCACTGTGCTGTAATGTATATGTGACAAAATAAAGGCTTTTCTTTACTTTACACTTCAGGAAATGAATATATACATGTATGTACATTTTTAAACAAAATGTATTACTATAATAAATTTCCTGAAGTGTTTGATTTATTTATTTATTTTTTTTACATACAATACAAAGGACATAGAGATAACATCGTGTTTCTGCTCAGAATTGAGTGCGTCCATATTTTGACTGCAGTTTTCTTTCTTTTCGGAGTTTCTTAAAGTTGGAATGTTAAACGAGAATAGCTGTGGGGTGCGTCTATGATTAGTTCATTTTCTACACAATGAAACTAACGAGTGATGATTCAATACTTTTTGCCAAGGGTTCTACCTGCATCATGACATTTATAATAATATTCAGACTCACTTATCAGAAGCAAGTTTTAAAAGATGCAAAATATACAAAGTTTTTCCTGACATTTCTTACATACTGTATATTAAACAGCTTCCTGTAACGATCTAGCTCGTCAGATAATTAGTATGAAACAAAGGAGGCGGTGTGCAGAGGTTGCTCAGGAAAATCAGTTTATTACCACCAAGTCGTAAGAAGACGTCAATGACAGCGACACGTTACAGTACTGAGCAATGAAGGGACGTTGCGTCTGCGGTGTGTTTGTGTGTTTATACGTCTCTCGAGTAAGTCGTTCTCGTCAGACGGGCGTGGCGTGTCGCTTCTCTCACATGGTTTTCGGTGTTTGGGGAAGGCAGAGGTTGTAGTAGGCGTTCTGATCCCAGAATTCAGGTCCTTTCCATCCACACCAGCCCTGTCCACACACACACACACACACACACACAAGAGATTTGTACAATACACTGTCTCTGACACTGAGATGCAAACAATTAATTTTGTAAAGACTTCATACTTATAAAATATCAAAGTTAACCTGAATTTGTTTCCTAATCCATTTAATACAGTGTGTGAGTGTGTGTGAGCGATTCTAAAGTACTTTACAACTTTGGATAAACAAACTAAAGGTTATAGTGAAACTGCGGAGGTGCAGTGGAGGTGATGCTGCTTCCGTCCTGCTGGTACAAGCGCATGGTTTCATCTGTTATCTTCCTCACCATCACACACACCTCAAGGTTTTTTTCCCCCTCACACACACTCACTTTTAGAAAATGCTCTTACTAAGCGAGCAGCTAACTTGCTACATGCTAACACACAGTCAGAATGTTTTATTGGACCGAGACTTCACTGAGATGCTGGTTGAGTAATCGGTTAAAAAAAGAAAGAAGAAAAAGCAGAAATTGCATGAATGAAGAAATAAAAATAAAAAAAGGCTGCTTGTCCTTCATTCATGTCTGTCTGTTTTTCTTTCTCTTCTTCATTAAGCTTTACTATTGATCTCATGAGAGTTTCCTTGTAAGTTTGGTGCGTTCAGTTCAGGAACTGCCTGGAGTGACGAGTCCGGGAATTTATGATCCCTCACCTGGAGCAGTTTAAGTGTGTGATCTACACTTTTACAGTAGTCATAAGAAAACTGTAGAAAACACCCTTCTCTAAACAAAATTAATGAAAGCAACCTCATGTAAACAAAGTCTAGATAAAAGTGATGAAAATTTTGTTTACCTACTGGAAAAAAAAATAAAACAACAAAACCAACCTACTGGAAAACAAAATCTAGACAGAAGTAAAAGAATAAAAAAGAAAATAAAAATTTTTGTAAACTAAATCTAGATAAAAGTTAAAAAGAAAATACTACACAAAAGTAATACGCAAAATAAACAAACTATAGTCAAAAGTAACAAACATACTCTAAATGAAATTAAGACAAAAGTAACAAAAACAATCAACTCTAAACAAAAGAATAGACAAAAACCTACTACTAAAAACCAAAAATCTACATTAAGAACAACCTACTCTAAACAAAATCTGGACAAAATGGAAAAAAAGTCAACTTTAAAAGAATCTAGACACAATTAACAACAATAAAAACACCTTAACTTTAATAAATTACTATAAATTAACAAAAACTTTCTCTAAACAAAATTAATGAACGCACCCTACTGTAAAAAAAAATAAATAAATTATAAAACAACAAAACCAACCTATTGTAAACAAAATCTAGACAAAGGTAAAAAGAATCTACTTTTATCTAGATTTTGTCTATACACATACTCTAAACAAAAAAAACAAAAGTAACAAACATACTCTAAAAGAAATTGAGACAAAAGTAACAAAAACAACCAACTCTAAACAAAATCTAGACAAAATGGAAAACAGTCTTCCTTAAAAGAATCTAGATGCAATTAACAAAAAAAACATCCTAACTAAACAAATTACTATAAATTAACAAAAACTTTCTTTAAATAAAATCTAAGCAAAATAAACAAACCCAACCTACTCTAAACAAAATCGTACCAAAGTTAACCGAAAAATACTACAAACAAATACAACGTCCTCCAAACAAAATCAAGACAAAAGTAAAACGATTTACTCTAAACAAATACAAGACTGGAGTAATGAACATGATCTGCGTTAGCCAACAAACAAATCAGATACTTAAAAAAAAAACGTTATTTAACATAAAAACGAATTATTTGCTCTAATGAAAAAAAGGCAAAAATAACTAGCAGTAACACTCTGGCAAGCTGTTATAATATAACATTTTAATCGACTCAAATCCTTCCCCATGTATCACAGCTCAGACTCCTCCTGGTGATTTTGAGCTTTAGAGCCGGACTGACCAGAAACACGGCGTGAGCGGACGCGCTCGTCAGTCTCTACCTTATCACTGATGGTCTGCAGGTCCTCTCCTCCCGTGTAGTGCGGGTCCAGGATGAGGAAGCGGATCTGCCCGCTGGTCTCGCTCCAGGCCACGCCCAGGATGGTGTGCGCCAGGACGCCCCCTCCTGGGACGGACAAAATAAATACATTTTTTTTTTAAAAGTTAATAAATAAAGGATGCCATGAGGAGTAATTTAGGCATTAATTGAAAATTGAAGACATTCTTAATTCTAGGCAAATAATGCACGAGTTTGTAAAGTGATGAAACCAAACGGATCCAAATGATATTATCTATAGATAAACTAATCATCACAGAGAATGAGAACGAAGAGACGCTGGACTCACCGATCATGATAGGTGTGCCCTCGGTCTGGAAGTGGTTGGCCAGCTCTCTGCCTTTGGAAGCCAGCTCAGAGCCACGACTACATCAAGAGAGGAAATGTACTAAATCCACGGTTTATTGAAATGGATCATTATTGTGTATATTATTATACACAGAAGTCCGGTGCTACTGTAGCAGATCTAACTGTAGACGTGTGCGTACAGGAGTCGTACCTGACGAACAGGATCTTGGAGGTGACTCCCAGCAGCTGACTGAGCACAGCCTGCACCTCGATGGAGCCGATCCACTGACGAGAACCAACGAAGGGAGCTTCCTTATCGCCTACGTCCACCAGAGCCTGAACACACACACACATCATTATTATAATAAGATTGCGCTCAGTCTGAATGAGGTGTGTGTGTGTGTGTGTGTACCTGTTGTATCTGCTTGTGTGTGGGGACGGTTCTGTCGGTGTAGCCCTGCTGCTGGAACCATGAGCAGATGGTCTGCAGTGAGCGGTAGGCACAGCCCCAGCCATTATCGTCCACCCGGTCCTGCATGTAGTGATGGTAACTGTACACGCCGCGCACCGCGTACACCTGGGACGAGGGGCGGAGAAACGCTTCGTCTGTAGTCGTGTCCACAGTAATAAATATCACAGCCTGAGGTGCGGCGTTACCTTGGCGTCCTCCACACTGGGAGCGCTGAGGTGTGTGTGCGGATTGCGCAAGTAGCCGTCTTTATAGGGTTCGTCTGGGAAGTGGAAGGCGTTGGCACGCCGGAAACACGGCCGGTCGCCGGGCACGTCGTGCCTCCTGTGCAGCTCCTGTGTTCACGAGAATGTTTTATTCGCATAATTATCTCATATTTCCCAACACTATATGTTATGTTATATAAATGTGTATATATATATATATATATATATATATATATATATATATATATATATATATATACACGTTATGTTATATAACTAACAGCTACAGAAATGTCCACAGCACAAAAGTCTGTCCCCATCTAAAGACAAGCATAGGAAAACTGACAAAAAACACCAAACAAACAAGACAGAAGTAACAGAAATAACATTTATATAAACAAAAAAACAAGACAAAAGTAAAAAGACTTAAGTAGTGAAAACCAAGACGAAAATAATAATAAAGTGAAGAAGAAGAAGAAGAAGAAGAAGAAGAAGAAGGGTCAAAACAAAATGACCGGTTTATTTAAAGTAACAAACTACATCAAAAAAAGAAAAAAAGGGCAAAGAAAAGCAAAGTACAAATAGTAAAAATTACCTGGTTGAAAGAAACAAAGAAAGAATTTTAAAAAGGCAAAAATAATAAAATAAATAAATAAATATATATTTTTTAAATATATATATACACACACACTCAAAACTAACAAAAATTACCTGGTCAAAAGCAAAAGAAACAGAAATTTTACACATTCTAAGCAAACAAAAACACAGGTTTAAAAAAAATAAAAAGTGTCAAACAACAAACAAGAAAAGTAAAGAAAGGGAACAAAAAAATACCTACTCTAAAAAAGATTAAAAGACGTTAGATCAAAACAAGGAAAAAGTAGTAAAAATTACAAGGCTCTAAACCAAAACAAGGCAAAAGTAACAAAAAATTACCTACTCGAAAAAGACAAGAGTTAAAAGAAAACTAAACACAAGGACAACACTAGCAAAAATCACTCCGTCCAAAAAAAAAAAAAAACAATCAAACAAAAACACATCAAGACTAAAATTTTCTTACATAATAATATATTTTTTTAAAAGTACCAAAAAAAAAAGAAAATACAAAAAGTAAGGCAAACAAGACTCTCAACAAAAACAAACAAAAAGTAGCAGAAACAACACATTCTAAACAAAAAAAAACATCACAAGGGTAAAGAAAATAATCTTGGTAACAAAAAAAACATCAAAACTTACATGGGAAAAATAACCTGGTCAAAAAATTAAGCATGTCCAAAAGATAAAAAAAAAAAAAAAAACTCTAAACAAAAAACAAAAACAAACAAAAAATCCAAACATGACAGTGGACACATAATCATACATTATACACGCGGATGCCTCTGTGTGTGTGTGTCTGTGTGGTGTGTGTGTGTGTGTGTGTGTGTGTCTGTGTGTGTGTGTCTGTGTGACCTGCCTCTCTGACAGACAGCAGCTGATCGTCCGTCTCTCCTGCAGGATAAATGACGGTCAGCAGACGAGCAGACGCAGGCAGCTGGAAGTGAAAGGCCTGAGGGACGGCCAGAGCGTTGTCCTTCCTGTACCTGAGCACCGTCTGCTCCATGTCCGAGAGCTGAGCCTGCAGCGCCACCACCAGGCCTGAACAAACACTGCAGGACAGAAAAAGATTCATCCGAATCAGAACAGATGCGTGCTATTCCAATTTCCACCTTCAGTACGGAGAGAAGAAAAATTGTATTATTTTCCACTCACGATCCGAGAGAGTCGCTGCCGCTTGCGTTGATCACGCAGTCCATGCATAGAGGCATCGTCACACACAGCTGCTTCTTCGTCATGCTGTACAGACTCGGCGCGGCGCCGTTTCCCGACTCGGTGACGTCCATCATCAGCTTCAGGTTCACCACGGTCTGAAAAACAAGACAAAAGACAAGCATGAAGAATTAGTGAGAGAGACATGAGGAGACACAAGGGCGGAGCCTGTTGAGCATTACGTCACTGACTTGCGTACTCACAGGACTGACATCTCTTTTATCCCGTCTTTTTGAAGACTTCCTGTTCGGTCCTGTATCTGCCCGCCTGAAACGTGACATGACAGCTGTGATCTCGGACCCTTCACGCTTTACTAAATCATTTCGGAGGACGTCTACGTACGAGAGCAGTACGTCAGAGCCGACACTGTGGGACTCACTCTACGTGCTGCTGGAGATCTCTGCACGGCGACTCGGCGCTCACACCCTCTACAGTGGACCGTGATGCCTTGTTGGGCCACAGAAGGACGGCGCTGTTGCACACCATGAACACCAGACCCTCAGACGAGACTCTGGAGCGGAGAACCTGGAAGGCTTTGGAGATGGAGCTCTGTCCGACCGTTCCTAAAAACAACCAAACAAAACAAAAAACAAACAACAAGTGTCTTTATGATCAGACCAACACGATCTTATTAGGATCGTCTTTAACCTTGTATATCGATTAAGACTGATATAAATTATTTTTAACCAATGCGGCTTTACCATTAGTGCTATTAATCTGGCAGAAGAACTCCAAAACGCCCTTCAGTCGAAAAATAAAGTTCTCATTTTCTGTCAGCACCTGCCACAATAACAAACAAACAAACAAAAATCAAGGCACAGATACAACTTAAAAACTAGCACTGAGTACTGACTACGGTTGTTGTTGTTTTTTTGAAGTTGCCAAAAGTATGTAAAATACGTAATCGCCCCATTGTTTTGCTAAAACAAAGCTAAAAGCCTCTTTTATGTTTAAGTGTCAGTTACTTTTTTAAATTCAAATCCTTTAACAGTCTTAACTGTCACTCACATGAAACTTGGCCAGTTTAGATTTCACATGAAAAGACATCAACCTGAAAAAGTGTATTATTCTACTAAAACAAACAAAACAAAACAAAAAAATGCTAAATTGTTAAGATATCGCAACATGAATTTGACATGGTTACGGACACTACAGATTTTTTGCTTTTTAAGCATTTAACAAAAAAAAAAAAGAGTGAAAGCAACGATTTTTAAAAGTCATATGCTTCTAGAAGCTTAGACCAATTTTAGAATTATGAATAATTTGCATTTTAAATGAATATTGCTTGAAGAGAGTCAGTATAACGCTGAAAAACGGCCATTTTTGGGGCCGTTATATATAAAATAATTTCTCCAAAACGGCTAAGCTTGAAGCTTTTTCTTCCTGAAAGCTTCATCAGTCACTTCCATGTTGTATAAATTTCAGAATGTAGCACGCACTTTCTGTACTATATGTATAAAATAAAATAAATAAATAAATAAACAAATAAAAGCCATATTTTATTCTTCTGTTCTGTGTGATATCAGTAAGAATAACATAGAACTGATCTACTGTACACAGCCCTTCGAGGAAACGGTTCAGTCTGGACTTTTAATTGGGAGTGTGTGATGTCCTGAAGCTCGTTGAGTAATAATAATAATAATAATAATAATAATAGCAATAGTAATAACTCAAATCCATTATGGTCACAGTTTAGAAGCGGACAAACAGATAAAGGGATGTCAGCTCTTTCGGACAGAACTTATACACTGTCATTATTGTTTTTTACTACAAAACTTAATGTATAACCACTGAGTGGCAAATAACACCTAAATAATATGTAATTAATAGGAACTGCACACGTGCTGTATACAACTTTCATAAATGTGAAGTTCAAACAGATTATGAAGATATAATATAGAATAAGAGAAAATAATATTCAAGTCAAGTCCTTGTACCTCCCCACAGGGGAAAAAAAAAAAAAAAAAAAACTAAATAATAACACCATTAACTAACTAACACACACACACACACACCACCACCACCACCACCACCAGTTGGCAACCCTAAACCCAATAACAGCGTTCATTCCAGCGCGTGACACACCTCGTAATCCGTTAAACACCTTCATTCTAATCCAACGCTCGTGTTTAATGTCGTTAATCTGCGTTAAAACACTTGACGTACCATGTTTTCTCGTCTAGAATCACCGATACTAGCATAGCACTCGTCACCAGGAAGCGGCCACTAGTGATGACGTCACACAACACGGTCGCGAGGGCCGGCTTCCGGGTTAGCGCGACAGCGCTCATGAATATTAAGTGGCACGAGCGAACACGGGCACGTGATTGGCAGAGACGCTGAGGTAACGGAGAAAACAAATAAATAACGGCATGACTGTTTAAACATGTGCGAGAATATTACATATCAAAACTTAATGTAGTTTCATGTTTTGCATACATTTATTTCATAGAATGTGTATCTATACGTAGAAACATTTACACACACTTCAGGAAAGGGAAAAAAAAAACTATACATATTTAAATGCTACATTTATTGGTATACATTATATATTGATATACACGCTATTATTACCTTAGTATTATATTAATATAATATACATCATATTATTTAGCTTTTCCCGCAGTGTGTATAAATGTTTTTGGCTGACTTCATGCGTACAACTACAGTGGAACCCTCATACTAATGTTCCCCTTAAGGATTGAAATTTTGCAAGAAATTTGCCTCAGCATACGAAGCATTTCAAGCAAAACAAGTTTACGCATTTTACTTTCTTTTTCAGTCAGCGAAAGTGTCAAACCTCAACGCCAGAAAGCTACGTGATTTTTCGTGCATTTTCATTAAATTTTTTTAATATTGGTTCTATTTTTAGGTGGCAGAAGTGGATTATCCACATTTACATTATTTCTTAATGCGATACAAATTGTAATCAATAAAGTAGCCAATAAAAGCAAATTAAACAATATAAAAGAGAAATTGTACTGTCTGTGTGTGTGTCTGTGTGTGTGTGAGCTTTTTGACCCCTGAAACATGATTACGGTAGAAGTAGCACTACAGTAGGTTTGTTCCCCAGTATGATAAGATATTTTTCTATTCTTAATTTTATTTGATATACACTTGTATGAAATATATATGGAAACATTTTTTAAAGACAGTGGAACCTTGGCATATGCAGGCCCTTTCCTTATGGATTTTCAACCTAAGAACTGAAAAAAAAAAATTCCTTTGGTGTACAAAACATTTTTGGCATATAAATGAACAAATCAAAGCAAAAAGAACGCAGCTTTTTTTCAAAAAGAAGTTGAGCTAACGTCCTGGAGCTGTTCGAAACGTATTTTTACGTCAGTTTAAAGACAGAGTCAATGATTTGAAAGAGTCAATCCGGAAGACCGACATTTCTTCAACAAGCGTTCGTAATTTTTTTTTTACGTTTTTTTTTTTTTTACAGTAGTAATATTTTTGGGCGGCTTGGACAGATTATCTGCATTTACATTATTTCTTATCACAACATGAATTTTCACCTCTACTATATAGGAATAAAGCATAACACAAAGACTGAACATTTCCTATATTCATTCATCTCGTGTCGTAAAAATGTCTGAAACCTTAAAATTATAGCTTGACACGATTCTGTGACAAAGTGCATTTTCCATAAAAGTCTTGGTTACCTTTAGAATGAGCGCATTAATATGTCGAACACTAGCATCAGTTCGTCCACTAGGTGGCAGGCTGTGTATAAATGAATAACTCAGGAGAACATTCTATCTGGTATAATGTTTTAATAATAAAATAATAAATATATTATTATTACATTACTAGTTAATGAGGCATTCTCAAAAAAGCAAGGACCCTGATTAGGCAGTTCATCTACAGTAACACTGCACATTCATCAAACAGAATGTAATAACACTTTAAGCTTCTACATTCATAAAACACACGCTATTAAAACACACACAAACACACTCTGAAACCTTCACACACACACACACACACACACACACACACACACACACACACACACACACTCTCTCTCTCTCATACACTTACATACTCTCAAATCTCACACACATTCTCACAAAATTCACATACATACACTCTCACTGTCGCACATTCACAGTGACACACTCTCAATCTCAACATACACACACCGACACACAGATGAGATTTACTCAGATTTCCTGCCAGAGTTGGACTTGTTTAAAGCCGTCTGATCTCCGTTTCGGTTTCTTCCTGTTTAAAGTGTGTGATGACCTCATCCCCTCCTGCAGAGGAACAAAACACTGATCAGGTCTCT
The DNA here is from genome assembly GCA_013621035.1 of Clarias magur. Lineage (NCBI taxonomy): Eukaryota > Metazoa > Chordata > Actinopteri > Siluriformes > Clariidae > Clarias > Clarias magur. Next base: position 703,084 of record QNUK01000236.1, on the reverse strand, counting down.
GTGGGATCAAACCTCACAACCTTCTGGTGTCTGGCACAGAATAGGAACTACTGAAGCCAGAAGATATGATATACACAGTCTCACCTGCAGGGCTGAGAGAAGCAGCACTTCCTGGACTTTCACTCATGATGTCCTTCTGCTCAGGTTCCTCCTGTGAAAGAGCGAGAGACAGAGAGAGAGAGAGAGAGAGAGAGAGAGAGAGAGAGAGAGATATGGGTTTTGTAAAGTATCCAAAGAAACACTTTTACATAAGTCATGCAGTTTGTGAACAAGTTGATTCATACAAATAATTTTAACAATTTGACTCGTCCCAAGAGTCAATTCATATACAAGTCGTTCGCGAACATTCAGTTCAGAAACGAGTCGCTTGTGAACGAGACTGTAAGTTGATCCACATGTACGTGTCTGAATGAGTCGACTTTTCCAGATAATCAACTCTCACAATTTTTAATGTTCATTTCAGAACAAGTTGACTCTTTGTGAGACTCGATTTGTACAATTCATTTGCATGAGTGTATATGAGTGGACTCTTTCAAAAGTGGAAAGTGAGTCGACTCTTTAAAAAAGCTGAGTCGTTCAAAGAGTCGGCTCACATTTGAGTTGATTTACATGTGATTCGTTTCAAAATGCTTTGATTCTTTCTGAGACTCGATTCGCACGAGTCGTCAGTTAGCGAGTTGACTCTTTCAGCTATTAGAATCATGAGTCATTTTTAATGAGTCGACTCTTTCTGAAAGTTGATTTGCACGAGTCATTTAAGAATGTCAACTCTCTTTTTTTTTTTCTTCTTTTTTTTACAGACCAATCACACGAGGAGTTGTTTTGTGAACTAAGCGCTTCTTTTAAGTTAAGTTGTCTCACTTGTTTGGCGAATCAATTTAAATATATTTTTTCTGTTCTACCTTCTGGGTGCGTTCCGATCAAGTTGTAGTTCACTGTGAAGTACACTGCACAGGGTGTTCAGTGTGCGCTGGGTGTTAAGTGTGATTCGCAGGGAGCAAAAATGTTCAGTACAAAGGGGACTGCGAACGGTGTAGGGAACGAGTGAACAACAGGTCGTAACTTTGCCCGAAGTGTACATGAAACATTTCCCATCAGTCACTGCGCCGCCTCAGTGGAGCTCCAAAAGGGATTTATAAGGAATACATTATCATTATCATCAAGCACGACATAATGACATCATATAATAATTTAAAATTTATTTAAAATAAATAAACCCTTACTATTATATAAGTCCCCAACTTATGAACATTCGAGTTATGAATGGACAATGATTCAGACATCTAACATTCGTACATGCAAACAAATCGCGGAAGTAGCTCACGTGTATTGTACAAAAAATAGACACTGCAATGCACCAGATACTAATATTTACAACTATATACAATATTTTCAGCTTGTACATGAATGTATAAAATGTCTAAAGGCTGGTATATTGTGTGTGTCTTGGTGTGCGGGAGAAATGAGTCGGCCTCACCAGTTTCAATGAATCAGTCCGGGAGCACAACGATAGAAAATGTCTGTCGTGTAAAATTGTCCTGATGGAGAATAATCCTAATTTTGGAAAATCCTCAACAAAACAGAGTTCACAGTCCAATACAATGGAAAACTGCTCTGAGACAAAATGGCGCCTGGGATTCCACTCGCGATTTAAAGGCGCAGCGACAACACTGTTACATTTGTGCGAGATTCATTTCGTTAGGCGCGATTTTGGTTTTTGGCCACATGATGGCAGTGTGGGGAAAGGGTACAGAGATTCGGTCATGTGGACAGTTATCTGACTATAGTTATCTGACTATACAAATCTGACTATATTTACAAAAACTGATACCAATATAATTATATACGTTTCAATAGTATGTGTTTTTATAATGGTATCAGTTTTTGTTTCAATAAATATTTAATGTCTGTAGTGCGACAGGTGTTCAACATAGGTTACCATGGTAACACACAGAGGAAGTAGGGAGTACCCTTTAAAGGACACTTGTGGAATGGAATGCAGCCTACGAAAGACCACACCCATGTACACTGTCTCAAATGTGATTAATTTCAGAATGATTTGAATCATTTAATGACTCGCCGAATTGAGTTGTTTGTTTGTTTTATAATTTAAACGTGCTTCCTGGATCACCTGCAGGACTTTCTGAGGCAACAATCCAATGTAAATCGACTCAAATGTGAGACTTTCCCACGAGTCGTGCAAGTTGAATGAATCGCTTCTTTCAGAAAGTCACACCACATTTCACTGGCTGTGTGGATGCACTTTGCACAATGACAATAAGGTTGAATCTAATCAAATCGAACACGATGACTCTTTCTGAGAGGCGCTTCACCTGAACTATTCACCTATTTCTCTTTTAGAGAGACATTTGTGAGAGAAAGCATTTAAACGTGTCCCCTGTTCTACCTTCAGGTGTGTACGTGGTGGAGACGTTAAGCGGGACAGTTTCCTCTCACTCCACTCGAACACACTGGGAGCTGCAGATTTCGTTCCTCCCACGAAGTGACAGCTGCAGATCCTGGAGTTTTCGTTGGAACAGTCCGGAGGACGCCTAAAAAACACACACACAAATCCGTGGGTGTATTAATAGACTGTTAAACACTGGAGACTCCTTCTATCAGGACAAGATGTTGCCAGGCAACCAGCAGAAGAAAAAAAAACATACAGTACAGGTTTGATCCCAGTGATGGCTGTTTTCCAAATTCAAAGATAAAGAACACTAGACCCAATGGTGCTTTCTAATTCCCTCAATGAGTGCATTAGAATGTTGTTTGTGTCAAATACAATTTCATTAAAAAAAAAAAATAAATAAATATATATATATATATATATATATATATAAAACGCGCGCCCTATGTAGTGCACTTCGTGTAGTGGTTTGGGACTGAGCCGAGGGCTAGCTAACGCGACAGCGGATTAAAAATAAAAGCACGGACCCGCAGAGCTGCTCCCATTTCCGCCTCGTCCTGATGTTGGAGGGCAAACGGAAAAAGCTGCACTGGTTTTTACTGTAACTGTGGTCGCATTCAGCCACAAAACACTGAACCATTTCTCACAAACAGCCTGAGAATCATCATCGTCATAGAAATTAGCAATTTCCGCGTCAGGACACTTGTTCGCGGGTTTAATAAGCAGGTGGAAAGTGATGGAGCGCGCCACACTGCCACCTATCGGTTAGGAGCGCATGTAAAACCAGGTATTGTAGCTGCTAATCCGATTTTTGTTTTGTTTTTTAAAAGGGAGAGAGAGAAAACAAAGAAAGATTACTTACGTGAATAAATGTCTGAATTTCATCATATACATTTTCACACAGTAGTGTAGCCTTTTCAAAATATATATTTCTTTATGTATAATGAAAATAGCAATAGGTGACACAGTGGTGTAGTGGTTAGCACCGTGGTTTCGCACCTCCAGGGTATGGGTTTGATTCCCACCTTGGATTTTCAATATGAATTTTCACGTTAAGAACTCCTCCAGAATGTGGTTCTGCTGTACAGGTTTCACTACAGTAATAAAGCAGGAACACAGCACAAAGTTAGAACATGGCCTATATTGCCGAAACCTTAAAATTATAGCTTTATCTGTTTCTGTGATAAAAAGCACAAAGTCTCCATGAGAAAAATGGTTGGCGGTGGATGGTTCCATCAGGCAACGGATATACATCCGCTGTTCCTATGGCAGATATTTACAGGGTTGGGTTGCCATCTGAGCACTTGAAGGACCTCGCTCAAGGGTCCAACATTGGCGACCTGGTGGTATGTGGGCTTGAACTGGGGACGTCATGAACTGCACTCCAACACCTTAACAACCAAGCCACCCGTACCCTGAATAAATAGTTACTATAGAAATAATAGTTAGCACAGTGACCTCACTCCTCCAGAGGCCGGGTTCGATTCCCGTCTGCGTCTGTGAATATGGAGTTTGCATGTTCTCCCTGTGCTTGGTGGGTTTCCTCCAGGTACTCCGGTTTGCTCCCAGATGTGATTTATTGGTGTATCCAAATTGCCTGTAGTGTGTGAATGTGTGTGTGAATGTTGACCGGAGGTCCTACAATGGTCGTAAAAATGGGAATAAATACAATGGTCATTATTGGCCTCCACAGTCCCTAGTTGGACTACAGAGGTTCCTAGATGGGATGGATGGAATAATAATAAACCGATTTTTTTTTCATGTGAATTGCAAGTTAATTTATATATATTTTTTCCGTTTCCTTAAATGTTAGCCTAGCATTTTACTTTGAGAGATAGTCGCTAAAAGTGTACGTTGTGTGCACTTCAACAAACTTTACGATTTTTTTTTTAAACAGCAGTCTTCTTTATGTTTAAGAATGTCCAAAGAAAGTATATTATCAATATTATAGTAGAAAATTAACATTCAAACATTCTTACAGGTTTTACAATAGAAAAAAAGCACAGATTCTGGTCCACGAGAACCTATGTTTATTTTATAGAGGTTTTATAAACCATTTTGTAATCACATGGAAAAGGTTACTGAGCCATTTCTAAGGCTTTGGGACTCCACTGAATCACAGAGAGAGCCTTTATCAACAAATGGAGAAAACTTGGAACAGGGCTGAATCTTCACAGGAATGACCAAATTTACTCTGAGAACTCAACGACGCCTCATCCAGGAGCTCAGAAAAGAACCGAGAAGAACATCTAAAGACCTGCGGGACTCACACGCCTCCGTTAAGGTCAGTGTCCATGATTCAACAATAAGAACGAGACTGGGGGCAAAAATGACATGCATGGGAAAGACACTGCTGAGCAAAAAGAACACAAAGACTTGTCTCATATTGTCCAAAAAACATCTTGATTATCACCAAACATTCTGTGGACTGTTGAGACGAAAGTTGAACTTTTTGGAAGGTGTGTGTAGGGTTACATCTGGTGTCAAACCAACACAGCATTTCATATAAGCACATCATAGCAACAGTCAGACATGTGGTGGTAGCGTGATGGTCTGGGGCTTTGCAGCTTCAGGACCTGGACGACTGGAGTTCTGTTTTCTAGCAGGAAATCCCCAAGGAGAATGTCCTTGAGCGTCAGTTCAGGAAGGGGGCAAATATTTTTTCACGGCTTGGTATCTTTAGCCACTTGCTGATCCAAAAGAATCATGTGTACAATAATAGATCATTTATTTAGTGATGATTATTATGGGCTTTTTAAAAAAAATATTCATAACACTTGACTCAGAGATGCTAATGTTGCCAGTTCTAACCATTAGCTTGCCAATAGTACTTCTTTTAAATGACGCTAAGCAGTGACTGTTTGCTTTTACAGTAACACTACTGATACACATTTTGCTCAAATTCTAATAAAAAATCAAATTATTTATTCTTCTCATACTGTAATATAGCGCACAGCCTGATTAGCAGCTTCACATGGTGCGAGACAGAGGTGAGACCAGGCTGAGACAGAGGTGAGACCAGGCTGATAATCACACAGTTATAAATGTCATTTTATTGGAATATTTATCCACAATAGCTTTTTCCTACAGGAGGTGTAAAGCACAGTGTAAACCCATTTCATATCCCACGGCAATGCTGTGTTTCCTCAATAAATCACCGGCTCTCTAGTTCAGTGTAATTGTAAGTGAGTGTATACAGTATATGTATTTCTCAAAGTGTGTGTGTGTAGATTCTACAGATCTGGGCTTTCAGGAGGTTTTGCCCGAGCATGTGCGTGAGTTTCGCAGTAGATCTCGTCGTCTATGATAAAGTAGCCTTTCTGCTTCAGGTTCTCCTCGCAGTCCGAGCAGACGAAGCAGCCAGGGTGCCGATACTTATCATGAACTCTCACCACCATCCCACTGAGAAAAACAAACAAAGAACAATATGAACTAATCCCAGTAAAAAATATTCAGTTTATCTTTTCTAATTAATAAATATAATTAATATCTATTTAAAGTAGATTATTAAATTCCTGTTCATAACATCGCTTTTACTCAACATTTAGATTTCACTTATGGTGCAGGTTAAACTTCAGGCAGAGATCTAAGTACTGCAAAAGATTCAGTAAATTCTGTCCAGACACTTTTGTGTGATGCTGTGACAAAATCTGGCTGGACAGACATACAGACATACAGACAAACTTGTTTCTGGTCCTCTAATGTATGAAACATAAAGATAACATTTAAAGTTTTCACTCATGTACAGGCAAAACCTTTCTTTTATTCATGTAGATTAGTGGTGTATAGTGTCAGCGCCTCACTTCTCTCACACACTCACACTATGCCGTTTCCACACTTGTCACACATGGGCAGTTTGTGCAGGTTTCCTCCGGGCGAGAGAGGCTTCGTCGTGGGAGCTTGTACCGCCTTCGTTACGACCGGAAGCGTTCCTGTCAATCAAAGAGACGTTTTCATCAATCAAGATTGATTATGGATTGCTGCAGAGAGTGACTATTAGTGTGTGTGTGTGTGTGTGTGTGTGTGTGTGTGTGTGTGTGTGCGCGCGTGTCGTACTTTCACTGTTGATGTAATCCTGTAAAGCTTTAAAGGATCCTGACTGGCGTGGCTCGTGAGGCTCCTGATCTCCCTCTTCCTTCTGTAGCATGCGGTACACATCTGATTCTTCTATAGACGTGAGAATCCTGGGACTACACACACACACACACACACACACACACACACAGTGAAGGAGTCATGGCCAGTGTGGGTGTGTCTGTCTTAGTGAAGGAGGGGTGGCCTGTGTGCCTTTCTGTCTCGGTGAAGGAGGCGTGGTTTGTGTAACTGTTAGTCTTAATGAAGGAGGCGTGGCCTGCGTAGGTCTGTTTGAAGGAGGCATGGCCTGTGTGTGTCTGTCTAAGTGAAGGAGGCGTGGCCTGTGTGCCTTTCTGTCTCGGTGAAGGAGGCGTGGCCTGTGTAACTGTCTCAGTGAAGGAGGTGTGACCTGTGTTCCTGTCTGTCTGTCTCAGTGAAGGAGGCGTGGCCTATGTCTGTCTGGCTCAGTGAAGCTGGCGTGACCTGAGGGTCTGTCTGTCTTAGTTAAGGAGGCGTGGCCTGTGTTCCTGTCTGTCTGTCTCGGTGAAGGAGGCATGGCTTGTGTAACTGTCAGGCTTAGTGAAGTCGGCGTGGCCAGTGTGTGTCTGTCCGTCTCAGTGAAGGAGGCGTGGCCTGTGTGTCTGTCAGTCTTAGTGAAGTGGGCGTGGCCAGTGTGTGTCTGCCCGCCTAAGTGAAGGAGGCGTGGCTTGTGTGTCTGTCTGTCTTAGTGAAGTGGGCATGGTCAGTGTGGGTCTGTCAGTCTCAGTGAAGGAGGCGTGGCCTGTGTGTGTCTGTCTTAGTGAAGGAGGCGTGGCCTGTGAGTTGGTCTGTCTGTCTTAGTGAAGGAGGCATAGCCTGTGTGTCTGACTGTCTTAGTGAAGTGGGCGTGGCCAGTGTGTGTCTGTCCGTCTCAGTGAAGGAGACGTGGCCTGTGTGTGTCCGTCTTAGTGAATGAGGCGTGGCCTGTGTGTCGGTTTGTTTCAGTGAAGTAGGTGTGTAAAGCCTCCTTCAGCACTCACCTCTCTGGCTTGCTTTGTATCAGGCCCCTGAGCTGCCCCTGTAAGGCATCCTGGATATTTCCTGAAGAATAAAGACCAATGGGAGAGTTGTAGGCGGAGCTCACGACCTGTCGCTTGTCATCGATGTTGGCTGCTGCCACAAAAGGCGCGGCCCGTCGGTTATGACCCGTACCTATCGGCTTGTACTCCTACCGTAGAAAGTTAAGGAGCCTCATCATTGTCGTGTAGCAGTACACAGAGCGCGACACACAGTGTATCTGGTTATTAGCGCCGCACTCACCTGTCTCTCCGCCTCCAGGTTCATTTTAAACGGATGAGCTCTGCCATCATCTCTCACCTGGGGTGACCACAGTTTGGTTTCAGGCCTGTAACGAAAGTATAGTTAGTCACCTGATTCATTTTGTTTTCAGGACACGAAGGTGAAATGACCTCTGACCTCTGGATGGTTAAGCTGAGCTGTCGCGTGGCCTGCTTCATGCGACTCTGAGCTTCGCAGTGCATCATGTTGCTGGTGGAGATGCCATCTATAGCCAGGATGATGTCGCCTGGAGAGAGATCTACCACAGAGGCCCTGCTGCCTGGAGATATCTGAGATAGTAGAGATAATAAAGATCAACAACATTTGTAGGCACTACTGAAATATACAGCACAGTACCTCGACATACAAACACTCCACTTCACGAATGTGGATACGATAACCTGAACCTGAATCATTAGTGCTAGTATAACAATGTTTAACGACTTCATTAGTACAAAAAGAAAACTAATAGATAAGTTGAAAATCTATTAAGAAAAAAAATGAAGGAAGTGAGCCTCATTATGTGTGTATGGGAGAAGCAGTATGTGTGTGTGTGTGTGTGTGTGTGTGTGTGTGTGTGTGTGTGTGTGTGCCTTAGCTGGTATGTGCTCTTGTGTAAACTGTTTTCTTTCCACAGTAAACAGGATAACAATCTCCAGACGAGGCATGAAACAGTCTGCTCGGCTTCACATGTATGTGCGCGGCTTTACGTGACCTGTAAATAAAATGCACACACGATTCCCATTTACAGTAGATGCATCCAGATTTACAGCCGGATCGTGATCTCATCGCATCATGCGCTGAAATACGGCCCTCGCGGTTCTTCTCCGAGAAGGGGAACGTATCACACAATCGGTCAATGTTAGCGCGCTGGTTACGTTAATTTAGATTTAGAGCTAGTGACAAAACCAGGTGATTCATGACAACAACGTTACGTTAGCATCCTTTTTTTCAAAATGGCTATGAACAGAACAGCTTTAGCGGTTTCTCTTAATACTTATCACCAATTAGCCAGTTATCTTGTTTACATTTCATACTATAATAAGAAGCAATTTCAGGGAGATACCAATAGAGATATAAGCGCTAATTGTCGCTAGCATGACCACAAACAGTTCTGAGGAATTTAAAACGGATGAGTGGCAAAATATTTACCAAAAAAAAAAAAATCCCCTAAGCATGTGGAAAAAACAAACAAACAAAAGGGAATCACTCCGTCCTCCCTCGAGACCCCGTGTGAACTTGAGGAAACGCGTGGAGGTTTCTCACAGAGGGGCTTTTACTGAACGCCAGGAATAGCAGACCTAGAAATAAAACAGACTGGAAAATGAAAAGAAAAAAAAAAGACCAGAAGACTGAGGGAGAGATCCTTTAAAACCCTTTAGATTTACGTAGGTACAGCGGCACCTTGGCATAACGATCCGTTCCTAAGGCGATTTTTCCCATAGGAAATAATGTAAATGCAGATAATCCGTTCCAGACGCCCAAAACTATTACCAATATTACTAATTTCCAACACTATAATCATATTTTTGTGTATAAAAACGAGGTAAATGAGGTAAAATATTAAATAAGTAGACATTAAACCTCACTTAGCAGTAATTTATGATTCCTCTTGGCACCCATGGTGCCATATCGTCACTAAATCATGCTGCCTTTCCAAGCAAGAACTTTTGTCAACTTAGCCAGAATTCGGTTTGGTTTGGTTTGATTTAGTTTGGTCCGGTCTGCCGAAAATGCTTCATATGCTGAGGTAAATTTTTTGCAAAATTTCAGTTCTGAAGGCTGCACTATTGCTAGTTAGCAAGGTAATATCACCAAGGCAGAAGAGGAACACAAACAAGACGTCACTTTGGTTATACATTATACACTGGTCTGTGCTGGTTAATACTGGTTAGTACAGGTCTGGTGCTGGTTTAGCTGGTGAACCAGCATAGCTGATGAAAGACCAGCATATCTATGCCGATGAAACCTTACCACCAGCATTGGTCTTGCTGGGCAGTTTAAAGGAAATAAATTACACAGCTCATGTAAAAGAAAAAAAAGAAAAACAGAAAAAGAATCGAGAAAACCTGTGAGAAATGACTCACAACGCTGACAAAAGCAGCTAGGTATGCTAGGTATGGAATGCTAGCTCAGTAATATAGCACCCTGTCCTGGCTAACAGCGCTAACTGTGTGAACTGGAAACATTTCTGTAGAAATCTTTACTCAGAGATGATTCTCTTATTTCTGGTCAGTTACTGTGATTAATTCAGCGTTCAACTAGCAGTTCTGACTGAAATGCTGAAAACAATCCTGTATTATATTATGATATGATCTGTTTTTCATTCATAATTTTTAAAGTGCTTTCAAAACGGCACTGGACTCCTAGGGGACTACATACGTTTAAAAACAATAGCACTCGTTTATGAGTCAACTTCAGAATTAAATCATTATTCAACAACAGTATAGTCACATGACTCCACTGTGGACGTGTCCCCATCCTCCTCCTTGTCACTAGTATAGGCTGCTGAAACCACATCCTGTGTGCTTTCTGTGGCTGTGTCCCAAAGCACATTTCAGTTCTGTAAAAAAAGACAGTGTTATAATCTTCTGTCCACTGTGGGCGTGTCCCAAACTGCATGGATTATTCACTGTTGTTGTTGGTCTTTCGGCCATTCCTGACACAACCCTTCTATTTTATTATTCAGGCACTGCACTGCAAGTCTGATGAGGATGTGTCCCAAATCATATTTATTCACTATAAGTCTATATGAAGACCCTTACAAACGTCTCACAATCACCAGTTTACCTGTGGCTGCGTCCCAACAAATCACAGCCTTTATTTAAAGATTCACTTTATGGAAGTCTCACACACTGAACACCAAGTTAGCTCAGATTACTCTGTGTCTCATTCGGTTATACACCTTGACCTGATCAGATCAAGCACTTGCACTTGTTCATTGACTTATTAACTCTGAATAGGCCACATGAACTGTTAACATGGCATGGAAATCTGTTCTTATAAATGTGTAAATACAGTACGGTTGGAAACTACTCTCGTCACACTTCTTTATTACCGTTACATGATAAATGAAGCAACGGAATAGCTGTTCTGTGTGTGTGTGTGTGTGTGTGTGTGTGTGTGTGTGTGTGTGTGTGTGTGTGCGTGCGTGTGTGTGTGTGTGTGTGTGAGAGAGAGAGAGAAAAGTTTTTGCCCAAACATGGCCGTCTGTGTCTGATCTGAAACGCAGTACGAGCGGAGCGATCTCTCCGAGAGCCAAAGCTCATTAGAGCAGAACTACAGCTGGGAAACTTCACGCAGAAACACCGCCCGGTCCAACCGTCCTTCTCCCGGGAGGAACCGCTTTCAGTCATGGAAAAATGAAAAACATCCAAAAAGTCCGAAATTCTTTCAAGTACGGAAAAATGCATTCAAAATGGAATTTAAATATTATAATATAAACATGTTTAAAAGACATGCTTCTTACTTTCTTTCTTTTTTTGCATTTTAAATCGTACTCCTATCTGTTTATTTTGAAACGCTTGGCTTTGGCATTTTCCATTTAGAAACAGAACTCGTAACAGATCAGCAGTCACCTCCTGAAACGATATTATCACGATACCATGAATATTGCGATATCACGATAAAAATAAATAAATCCAGATTTCTGATATTATATAATTATTAGTTATTTATAAGCCATTCTTTATAACATTAGTTTTCTCACGTATGTCTGATCAAACTGAAAATCAGCCAATTTTAGTCACTGCCTGATCGATCGGTGCATCTCTATTAGAAATGTAAAAAATCAATTTAAGATCTCTTTTGGAGTCAGAATAGCAATTCATAACTGAATTGCTTTCACCAAATCTCCAATAGTACAATTAATTTTCACTCGTCAAGAGCATTCCCATCATGCACTGCACTTCCACTTTAATGTCAAACAACGTCCATTGGAGTCACGTCCAGATGAGCCAGGCAAGAAAAAAAAAGAAAAAAAAATCAATATTCACTACTTTAGCCTTCTTTTCTACCCTGGAGTGCTACACTAGCATAGCCTGGCAAAATTCACGTCTATCTCTATCCTCTAAACAAACTAGCGCTGTGTCTCAGATATCATATTTACATACCAAAGTCTTTACTGGTTATTATTCTCCGCTTTATTATTATTAAGAGACTTTTAACGAGTTCAACACATTCATATTCAAACATATTCAAATCATTCAAATTTCAATACATTCAGCTCAATTAGGGCCTGCGTGCTGTTATTTTGCTAAGGAATCGGACCACACGCCTGTAGCTCATTCGTTTTTTTTGTTGTTGTTGTTGTTTTTTGTCCAACTGGAAAACAAGACCCAGTTCTTAAAATCAATCGAATCATCGAAATACATTACAATAATAAAAAATTACCCTCCCAGACATGCCCCATAGAGAATGAATGGCTTTCTACTGTATAGTGAAGTGAGAGGGTTTATTTAAGAAATAAATGACCTCTGTCTTTCTCTCTCTCCATATTTTACTCAATTTTGCAAAAAACTTTAAAACACGATCTCCTGACTGCTCCAAAAAGAAAAAAGAATGGAGAAAATTGGCCAGTGCTTGGAACGTCCAAAGCACCTTCCTCATAGCGATGACTGGGATTCACACATTTTAGCCAAAATCCTTATAAAAAACAATATTACTAGCTCGCTCACAAAAAACGCACCTTTTGAGTTTGCATATTAAATGTAATATCTAGTGACAGTAAACTCTTCCCTTGAAGACAGAAAGACGGCTAAGCTCTAGGACTAACGGTTCAAGAGACAGAAGACTCTGAAGCAGCGTAGCGCTTCCTGTATATTTCATTGGGGTCCGCGGTGCCTGATCTGAGGCAAAATATATTAACCTCCATAGACCCAAAAAACTTTGCAACCTATCATGATGAATCAGCCAAGGAAGCAAACTGCCAGCCCTACACCCTTTTACCACCAGCCATAAACATCTATAACTCTTATAAGATTCGATCCAGGACAGTCAAGCCTCGGGCCGGGAAGAACGCCACCACCATTGATTTGTTTGGAGGGGTACACCACGGACAGGGTGCCAATCCATCTCAGGGCACACATTCACACACACACACACACACACACTAAAATCTTTCCAATTTTGGGAATGGCAGTCAGTCTAAACTGCATTTTTTTGGTCCGTGGAAGGAAACCAGAGTGTGAGGCCACAGAGCTAACCAGTACGCCATCGTGCAACTTCACCCATTTCTTACATTTAAGCACCCAATCATACACTCAAAGGTTTTCCCTCATTCACAACTACTTTAGAAGCTTCTTCCATCCAAGCTAGCATAGCTATTCCGCCTGGCTTCAGCTTTTACACCTCATGCAACAGCGATGAAGCTCAGATTATCCTTGCTAGCAGCCAGCAATGCAGTCTGGCGGCACTTTTACAGCAATTTCTCCCAAAATTGCATTGTCTAGTAAGTACTAATACTTTTTTCTTTCTTTGACAATTTGATTAACCTTTAACCTTAAGCATTTTTAAAAGTTTGTTGCTAAACGAACCTGCCAAGACATGAAACATGACAGAACTGAGCTAAATTGAGCTAGGATTACCTGAGGGTGTTCGCAGATTGTGTACTCGTATACTGTACCCGTCTGACTTGACAAACTAATTGTTTATTAGAAGCTTTCAGAAAATGATCCAATGTGGCTATGAGATATAAAATAAAACATCATTCCAGTCAAACGTGCATCAAACACCTAGCCAATTTACTAGCAGCATAGCAAACTAGCAAGCTAGCTACTACAGTTCTTGAAGTGTTTCCAAATTGTTTATCCAGACACAGTCGCTAGGCCTGTCTGCTGGCATGTTACAAAACTACGAGTCTCGCAACTTTTCGGTTCCACCTTGTGTATTGCAGCTATAACAGCTTCGGCTTATCTAGGAAGGCTTTCCAACATCATATTAAACCCTATGGATTAGGGGTCCGTCCTAGGCAAGGAATGTATTAAAATGGTTTCAATAGTCATGTTCAGGTGAGCTCTTGATGCTCAGGATGCTAAAGTATGCTAGCCATAAAATCCGAGCTCTATACTATATCCCACTTTTTATACCATCTTTAAATAGAGGATTCGTCGAGGAATGTTTTGTTGAAGTTGTACATGATCAAATCCATCAGGTCCAGTAAAAATGTCCATCACTCAGCGCTGGTTAGTTGAAGGGAGGAGCGATAATCCGCTCCAGCGACAGGTGCCAGTGTTCTCAGTGCCGCCTTCCTCAGGAATGATTCACTGCTGAACTTTTAGCATCACACACAGTCGCTAAATTTAGTTTGGCTTTTACACTTGCAAGAAATCCATCCTAGATGCTGGGTCGTGTTTATAACCTCTGCTTGTTCTGTATATTCGACCTTCTTTAATGAAGTGAACACTTATTGTTCAACTTGCTGCAGTGACTTTGTCACTTGTATGTGTGTGTGTGTGTGTGTGTGTGTGTGTATGTGTAAGAGAGAGAGAGCCATGCACTACATAATATACACAAAGGCTTAAATACTCCCTTTGAACACTGAACTAACACACACACACACACACACACACACACTCACCTTGGCGATAGTGAGAGGCTGGTTGAAATCCTTTCCTCCAATCAGCCGGAAGCCCCACGGTGGTGGTCCATCCAGTATGACACAATGCGCCATAGCTTTGCACTGTGTGTGTGTCTATACAGAGTGTGTATCCTCCAGCGGAATGGAGCGCTGTCCAGTGTTTAGGCTTTATTAAAACAGGAAAAGACCCCACCTCCCAAGATGAGCTGTTCGGACATCATACATCTAAAACTCTCTCTCTCTCTCTCTCTCTCTTTCTCCTCCTTCACCCCTGATTCCCTGCGCTGAGATCAGTCGTGTAACTCTTTAAACACCCACCATATCTGCAAAACAAACCTATAAAGAGCATTACTGGTCTGAGATCAGTTATTCTTTTGCATTATAATTAAATGAAGGCTGAATAACTGATCTCAGACCAGTAATGCTTTGCATGCTTGTTCATGCTTCATTAACCTATAATGCATTACTGATACATTACTGATCCGAGACCAGTTCTGTAAGTTGTTTGTTGTTTTAAAGGTCTAACAAATACGGAACTGTCCTGAGATTTTTCTTTGTCTTTTCTATCTTTTAAAGACATTAAAAACATCTTTTAATTCTTTAAATTCTTATACACAACACAAGGTTGGTTCCACAGATCTGTGATCAGTTCAATTAGTTATTATCATATTAGTAAGATGCTCACTGTACATATACCATTATGGTTTTGCAAAGTACGCATGTGTATACATGACAGGGAAAGGGAAAGCCTGACTGGCCTGAGATCAGTTGTCTAAGTGTTTAGATTCCTTAAGCAGTCCATGTTACTGATCTGAGATTATTTTTGCTTAAAACTCTGACTTTATAATAGATATTAATGATAATTTTTTATGATCACTTTCAAATATAGAATGCCATTCACTTCAGGATTTACATCGCTGAATTGTAAAAAGAAATAAATGTTGAGATAGAACTGATGAGATTGAATGTTCGCCCTAAACTGGAGGGGAACGGCCTCTAGGCTGTTACACAGAAGATGAACTTTTTGGAAGCAAAGTGAAAGTTTCAACAGATCCTGAGATCTGAGTACAAAGTTGGAAGGTCGGCATGTGCAGATGACCTTCCTTGTCCTTTGTCCATCAGGGAACGGATGTCACTGTTGCCATGGTAACAGAGTCCATTGCTGTCCATCCAAAATAATAAAAAGAACTCAGAATAAACAAAGAACTTTTACAACTTTTATATGCATGTCATCGGCTTTCGTTACAATTCATACACAGTTTGCTGATTTTAATCGACGCCGACGTCCATCTTTGTCATGCACCAGTGTAGAGGATTATCCTTGTCCCAGTGCTTCTCCAGCTAGTTACAGTTGTTATGGGACAACTGTAAGGTACTGTATATCTCTCCCCAAAATAGGGAGAAATGGCTGTGTATATTAGATTAACAATAAATTGATAGTCATGTTTAAGCTACGTCTAGCTACGCCCGGATAAACCGGAGCACAACAGGATATACGTTCAGCTGTCCTGGCAATCTCTTTGTGCTAACACTGAATAAAGCCAAAAGTTGGATCAGGTGGGTTTGGGACCAGGGCTTTTCCCCGAACTCATAAGACACCAGGATTACAGGGATCAGTACAAAAGGATCACTGTCTGAAACACTTTGTGTGCGTGCGTGCGTGTGTGTGTGTGTGTGTGTGTGTGTGTGAGAGAGAGAGAGAGAGAGAGAGAGAGAGAGAGAAGCATATTCTCTTCACCACTTGTTTCTGTGTCTCACCAAATAAGGGCAGGAGCTCATGATAACTATCCTCAAGGCACACACACACACACACATACACACATACACACACACACACGTACACTATCTTTGCTCCAAAATTTTCCTACATGCCCTTTTCGAGGGAGAAAAACACACACACACACACACACACACACACAGAGCTGAAGCCTGTGTATCATATATGGAAGGAATGACAGTTTTAAACTGGAACATATTTAGCCTTGGCAGCAGATGCAAATATTGTCCAATACGGCTATGATTTAAGATAAAGAAAATAAAGCCAAATCAACTCGTTTGGCGGATAGCTAACGGACTAGGTGTTTGCTAGCCTGCTAATTACCAGAGCATTTTGTAAATACAAACATAATCTGACACAACTGGGTTGAAAAAGGTAAAAAAAGAAAAAAAGAGCGAGCTTAGTGTCACGCTAATTAGCAGGTATGCTGAGTAGCTCGTCAGCATGCGAAGTAGCACAGAAACATGCTAGCCAGCTCACGATATAAAGCCGATTTATTGTTCGCAAGTGTTGGACAAGCTACTTAATTAACCAGCTCTAATTTAAAGAAGTGAAATAACTGGAAAAAAAAAGAAAACATCAAGGAATACAGAATTCTTCAATCAAATAACTATTTTAGGATTGCAGAACGTTCTTAAAACATACGCATTCTGGAAGTTGTGGGAATGTTCTGGATTATTTTCTGGAAGGATTTCAACAAGGTTAAGGGTCACCAATCATTTGATCAAAATGGAATAATATAGTTCAAAAGATTTGGCTATTTTCTTAAAACACAAAACAAACAGCCAGCGATGTGCTGTACCTAGCAAGAAGGCTAAATTACGGGAGAATATGCCGACTACTGTAGCTCGCAACGATAAAATAATGCTTGGTCATATTAGCAGGCATGTTTGCAGTGTTGTGGAAGCTGCTTTTAAAATCTAGTTAACTGATCGACAAAGTTAGTTTAGTGCTAGCTCAGCTTCATGCTACATGGATACAAGTAATCCTGAACAAACGATTGTGGAAATAAAAGTAATATCGTTAACTAGGAAATGTTGTTGGTCGTTTGGCTGCTCCGGGCAAGGGGTCGCCACAGCGTACCACCTGGTATGCAGACAAACTTGGCACAGGTTTTTACACCAGATGCCCTTCCTGCTGTAATCCTCCCATTTTATCTGGACTTGGGACCAGCTTTGCATCCGGTGGCTGGGGTTTGTGCACTGGCTGGGAATCTATCCCGGGCCTTCTCCATGGCAGACAAAACACCCCGGTCAGCACTTGTAGATATCTAAGATGGAATTCAAGCAAGTTGAGCTTACCTGAGACCCATCCATCCATCCATCTAGGAACCTAGTAGTCCAATTAGGGACCGTGGAGGCCAGTGGTGACCGGTGTATTTATTCCCATTTTGTAGACCCGTGGTAGGATCTTCGATCAACATTTAGATGCACATTCACATACTAGGGCCAATTTGGGAAAGCCAATTAGCCTAATCTGCATGTCTTTAGACTGTAGGACGAAACCCATCAAGCACGGGAGGAACATGCAAACTCCCTGCACACAGACCCGACTGAAATCGAACCCATCTGGAGGTGCAAGGTGATAGTGCTAACCACTAATCCACCTTAGATAAGGTAAGTCTTACCTAACATCGGTAAAACCGGTGGCGCATACAATGGATATGCTAATCGTACTGTCCATGTGTTTGTGTATTATGAATTTCCTTCTGCTTGCAATATTAGAAGAATACTCACTCATTCGCTAACTCATTGTCTGTACCACTTAATCCTGTATTCAGGGTTGCTGGGGGCCTGGAGCCTATCCCAGGAAGCTTAGGGTACGAGGAGGATATATTCCGGACAGGGTGCCAATCTATCGCAGGGCACACACACACACACACTCACTCACACTATGGGCAATTTGGGAACGGCAATCTGCATGTCTTTGGACTGTGGGAGGAAACCGGAGTACCCGGAGGAAACCCACCAAGCACGGGGAGAACATGCAAACTCCATGCACACAGAGACGGGAATCGAGCCCAGATCCCGGAGATGCGAAGTGACAGTGCTTGTGAGCACACAGCGTGTTAGCTTGTCTTGCTAAAGATACTGTACAAGAGGATTGTTTTAGAACATCATACAGGACATAGCGAAATACGTGGGAAATACATGTCCTATGAACAGTGTAGCATGGATACCAACCAGTGTGTAAGTTCCTGGCTGGCTAGCATGCTAATATTTTATTTTTTTTAAAGACGTTACCTCAGCTGTCACATGTGGCCGGTGGAGTTGGCTACCTAAAAGCTTAATTTTAAACAAATACTGATAGAGGACTGATTTCTTGCTGATTGGAGTGATCAGGTTCATTCACATCAGATAGCAGTGGATTTTGCTTAGTGGTGTTTATTATCCGTCAGATCTTGTTTAATAAGGACAACGGGAAATCGACAAGGGTGTTTAAGCAATTTCCCTCTGGGATTAAGAAAGTTCTTTGGATCTCTTGAAATACTTTTAAGTTCGTGGACAGATATGATAAGACACATTACATGAAGCTGATTGGTTCACACACTAGATGATTTTTTTGGTGTTACACTTTTTCATTCAATTCTTTTTTTCGTCTGATTTGTTCCGAACAGATATATTCATACAACGTTTTTTAAAGCATTAAAAACTGCAAAAAAAAAAAAACGATCCAAGAAACTTTTAAATGTTGTGTAAATGTTTTTTTGTTTTGCTACTGTATTTAAGTGTCGTTTTAACATTCATGTACTTTACTTGAGTAGGACACGCTTTTACTTGTACAACACGACACTGTACAGCAAATATCTGTACTTTATACTTCACTACATTTGTACATAGCTTCACTTATATAAAACGTTGAATGGTATAGTAATTTGGGATAGATTAGAACCACACCTACACAGTCTGCGAGTGGATATACACACATTTCACAAAAGACAGAACGAATACAGAGGCTGATCACGCAGAAGGAATTTATTAGATAGTCCAGGACCGCGTGTGTGTAAAAGAAAGATTCACTATATGTATAGATAATGTTTTTGTTGGTCTATTAATTATCCAAAAGCCTTGAAAGACAAAAGCAGATCCTCTAAAAAGTCCAGAATTTGAAAGACAGGATGTGTCCCTAAACGGCATTTGAGGTAAAGCTCATTTCAGGTCCATTTCCTGCATAATTATATGTTTTGTGTATAAGTAGGAATATTTTGGCACATCATGGTGCTGCTGGATACGAAGCGTGTGCTGATTTTGTAGAGTACCAATTTATATTTAAATGTAGCCAATTTAGCATTAGCTAATAGCCGCGCAGCTCCATTAGACAGTAAAATGTCTTGGTTGACAGATAGATTCCATTGTAAGTCAAGGTTTCCTCCATTCTGTCTTGGTGAGTTTTTCTTCACAGCTGTCGATCATCAGGATTGTTCAAAATCTACATGTCTGATGTTAAAAGAGCAATCAATAATACTAATACTAATAATAATAATAATAATAAAAACTCAAATGGAAATGAAATGAAACCCAAACCAACGAGCATGTGAGCAAAGTGATTTTATAAAGCAAGTGGATTCCGTTATACAAAAAAAAAAAAGAAGAAGAAAAATTCATGTGAGGTTTATGAAAAAAAAAACAACCAACCAACCACTGAACTCATGTATGTAAGGTGCAGCGACAGTTGTGACTCTGAACACTGAACATCTATAACAACTCTAACTAATCGATCTGAGCCTTGGTGCCAAAGAAATAGGAATAATATAAAACATCTGGTTAGCTTGTGTTCTTACAAAGTGAAGGAAAAAAAAAAAAGTTAAATATGGCACGGACCATCATCTACCTTCATCGTGGATACAAACCCATAACGATGCAGCTGTTTCTCCACCTTTTAAATCAGGCAATGTGTACAAAGTGTCTTCACACATACCAACATACTGTAGATACATCTAGAAATTCGTGCAAAATGCACCATAACGTCATTTAATACATACCCGCTGATTGCCATGTTTTGGAAATTAATACTTCATTATCATCATCATCATCATCATCATCATCATTAGAACCAGCAGTGGACAGAGAGTTATTGCTTGTGCACTAATAACCTCATTTGCTCCTGAGTTTAAATATCTGAGTCTAATAAACACCTCAGGGTGCTTAATGTGGAGACAACTTTGCTACCATGAGAAAAAAAAAAAAAAAAGGAAGGAAGGAAGAAAGAAAATGGCATATTCTCCAGTGCTCCAGTCCTGCAGGTGGCGCTGTTTAGAGGTCATGGCAGCAGAATAAAAAATGCATGATTAAATCATCTTTTGAGGAAAAATCGGAGGAAGTACCTGAAGAAATTATAGAACATACAGTAGGAAAGGACTGCTATCTGCAGGACTGCACAATTACGCCACGTCGTCCTAGTGTCGTCTCCGCACGAAGTACATCGAGGCTGCTTTAACATGACAGATTGTGCACATTGTTATAAGGAATACAAATACAAACACCTAGCAGAGTCCTAAAAGTGAACTGCGTACGTTATAAAAGGTTTGCGTATCCAGTAGAACAAATTGGCGTTCATCATTTCATAAGTAGCCGTACAGGCCACGCCCACAAGTGACAAGAAACCTGGTATGACGGGAGTTTTTCTTTTTTTTAAACAAAAAATACATTTGACAATGTTCAGATCCACCGATTCTTCTTTTAAATGGATTTGTCTCATTTTGAAAGGGATCAACTGAGCATTTTTTTTTTTCGTCTTCGAGTGACGCCTGTCGATCGTTTCTCTCCACCATTCAGTTCTCAAGAGTTTCTCTCCTGCTCGTTACCCTCTTCAAAAAGATAACATATTGCTTGTTATAAAATATTATGGCTAATAAATAATGTGAATATTATTACGGAGCACGGAGTACACTGCTCCTCATTCAGGACGGAAGCAAAACTTCAGTGGAGGAGAAAACCAAAGTGTTGGCTAGAGATGGCTAGTGAGTGCTAAAACCGTTTTTGCATGAGAACATTCACACTCACTCACACGCACACACACACACACACGCACACACACAAACTCTCTCAGGGTTGTGGTTCCACACCGGGGCTCAATTCTTGTGCCGTAGGTCTTCATTAAAGAGTCTTAACATAGTTTCCTGGGAAGGTTCCGAACAGCCGGCTCCTCCGAGACGTTCCTGCAGAGGACATGGACAGAACAAAGGCAGAAGTGGTGAAAATGTGGAGAAAAGAACAGTAATAAATAATAACAATAATAAATAAAAAGTCAGAAAACAAGGAACATAAAAAATAGGAACTAAGAAAAAGTCAGGCAAGGAGGAAAAGGGAATAATGGAGAAGAAGGGATGAGAAAGAAACATGTTTTTTTTTTTTTTTTTTTAAATAAGGACGGGACAAAAAAGTAAATAATTAATACAGGTCAAGCAAAGAAACCAAAAGCAAATAGTGGAGGAGAAATTTAGAGGAAGAGGAAAAGAAAGAAAATAAAAAGGGAAATTAAAGAAAAATGGCAAGAAGAGAAAAAAAAGAAAAAGAAGTGGAGAAAAATGAATGGAAAGTAAAGAAGAAGAAAGAAGGACAAAATGTGTAGGAGAGAATGATAAATGAAGAACAGGGAAAGAAGAAAAAAGAGCAGATGGGGAAAAAAAGGATGAAAGCATGAATAAGAAAGAAAGAAAGAACAAAATAAAAAATAGATAGATAGATCAAATATCAAGTATGACACACCTACGAACCAGCCGTCATCGCACTTCTCCACCACGTCAATCACATCACCCTCCCGCAGCTCCAACTCGTCCTCATTTCGGGGCACATAGTTATACACAACCTGGAACCTGCAGGAGAGAAGATGTGGTTCAGCCGCTCTGCTGTCTGCAAACAATAAGACTGGATGAGAATCCTGACTAACAAGCTGCTAGTGATGCTGATGTCACTTACGGCTCTCCGGCTCCATGAAGTGAATCCTGCATCATCCTCTGAACGAGAGAGAGAGAAAAGACAGAAAGGCGAGATGTGATCAATTACTTCTCATATCAGTGTTGCTGTTCTGGAACAGGAAGTCACTCCAGCCTCATGTTCGGCAAACGCAAACAGACAGATGCAAAAGCGGCAACACCGTTTTCATCCTCAAGTATCATCAACATCATCATCTTCTGATTCATGCACACAGAGAACTCCAAACAGGGGGAAGGGCATTAAGAGAGGACACCATTTCCCAGCCTGCACTTCTGCTAGTGTCACGGCACACTACGTCCTACCCTTCGCGCTCTACTGGAAGAAATGGAGGGCGATAAACAGCGCCTCCTGGTGGAAATAGGGCTGCGCGGCGGCTTCCCGTCAACTACCGCTGCGTGACTATAAACCGTCTGCAAGAGTCACAGCTCATATCAGGAACTTGGCATCAAACATACACGTACACAAACACACACGCTATTGAATGTCATCTCCATGCTAATGCAACAATCTGACGTTAATAGTGTTATATCCATAGATAAATAGACAGATGAAATCAAAATAAAAACACACACGCACACACACCGCAACCCACAGTAAGTGCCGCACACATCATCCCTTAGCGCACACTTGCTATGCTTTACCTTGATGTGAGGAGAATGCGGCTTTGACCGAGGGGATAATGGAGGAATGGAGACACCAAAGGACAGAGGGGAAGAGAGGGCAGGAGAAGTAGATGAAGGTGGAGGAGACATACTGCTAGAAGGAAGAGTGAAGAAAGGGAGGAGAGGAGGGGAGCGAGGAGGGAATTGAGGATTTATGGGAGATGTGGTTGGCTCAGAGGGAGGAACTAGAGAGGAAATGGGAACTGTGGGAGATGTGGTTGGTCTTGAGGGAGGAACTGGGAAGGAAAGGGGAACTGTAGAAGATGTAGTTGGCTCTGAGGGAGGAACTAGAGAGGAAAGGGGAACTGTGGGAGATGTGGTTGGTCTTGAGGGAGGAACTGGGGAGGAAAGGGGAACTGTGGGAGATGTGGGTGGCTCTGAGGGAGGACCTGGAGAGTAGAGGGGAATTATGGGAGATGTGATATATCCTGAGGGAGGAACTGGAGAGGAGAGGGAAACTGTGGAAGATGTGGTTTGCTCTAAAGGAGGAACTGGAGAAGACGGTGGAGAGGCAGGGATGGTCGGCAGGAGAGGTTGGCGTGATGGGTAAAATGGAGGATGAGAGGAAGGAATGGGAGGAGACAAAGACCGGGCTGGGGGATCGGAAAAGGAGGAGGAGGAAGGAGGAGGAGGAGAAAGAGGAAGGTGTGTATAAAATGAGGAACAGGGAGGATGAATCGAACTAGGAAGGGAGGTAAGAAAAAAGGAAGGAGGGGAGCAACAGGATGAGGAGGGCTCCTCTTCAAATGTAGAAGGTACAGGAGACGGGGACAAGGGGACAGGAGAGGAAGGAGGAGAAAGATGGAGGGAGGAACTACATGTTGAAGAAATAGGGGAGGTTGCATGAGGAAGAGGAGGAGAAGGGGCCGGTGATGGAGAGTAATCAGGCTTTGAGAGAAGACATGTGAAATGAAGTGAGGGATTGGCCTAGCAAGGAGAAATACAATGAGATGTTTACTTGCCACCCAACTCTAGATGATACAAACATACAGGAAAACTATTGTAATGCTTGGAATAGCATACTATTCTGTAAATACAGTACAAACAACAGCTGTATGTTCTACCTCTTGTACAGGAACATCGAGTAAAGAATTGCAAACGGAAGATCTGATTGGCTCATCGCCTTCTTCCTGTATGTACAACTCAGGAAACCCCGCCCCATAGCTGTCCGTCACTGGGCTGGCAGCGTCTGGGAATCTGTCACTCAGTATGCTTAAGGGTGCCCCATAAAACCGCTGGTCCTCAGGCAGAGTTTCTGATTGGCTGGTCAGCCTCGTGGACTCTTGGCATGGTACCTTTAGAGTTAACCTATCACCTGATGCTAGCACACAACATTTAGAAGGTTCATCAGCCAGATGTTCAGTCTCCTGAGATATCTGATTACCGAGGAACATCGTCAGAAGTTTGTCGTAGGGGTTTGTATCGTTTATGAGCATCGATTGGTCTCGGGCCTGATGCTGTTCTGCAAGCAATGTTTTATGTCTGATGGCGTCCGCTTCTAGAATGTACAGCTCTTGATTCTGATCTGAAATCAGAGACTGTGTGGTTGGAATATGGTTTTGGTTTAAAAAGTGAGAGGCGGGGTTTGAGAGAGGAGGTGGGGCCATAAGAGGAGGAAGCGGAGATGAAGTTGAGACTAGATTGAGCGGTGGAAGAGTGGGTGGGCGGGGACTGGGACAGCGGATATTCCTGGGAAGGGGAGGTGGAGTGGGAGGAACTGGAGTGGTACTGGGAGAAAGAGTGAGAGACAGCCATTCACTGGTGACCTCTTGAAGGTAGGGGTCAGGGGTGGAGCCAGAGGGCTTATAGGGGAGCACAAAAGGAAGAAGAATAAGAAAGTGAAAAATAAGGAATAGCAGTTATCCTTGTGTTGGAAAACAGCCTCACCTTCTGCGCTTTGTAGGCATCTATCCGGTGACCTGGACTTTTAGTAGGGGATCCCTTGATGACATCGATGTATGACACAGGAAAAATCCCCTGCTTATTGGAGCCAGGGATCCTCCCTTCATACCAGTTCTTATCCACTTTCCTTAGCAAGATCACTCTTTCTCCCTGCAACACACACAAACATATAGTACTTATGACTTAATCTACCAAGAGTCAGTGCGTTAGTGTCAGACATCTTTTACCTTCCTGAGCGAAAGCTCCACGTTAGTGTCGGCGTTAAAGTTGTACCGAGCCACGGCCTCTCCGATCTCCCGGAGCTGGGCTGGAGGAGGAGGACGCACCGGCTGCTTCCTCTCAGGAGACACGACCTTCTGAAAGACAAAGGCATATCCCCAAACTTAATACAGTACCAAAAGAAAATGAGTCCACCATTTACTTTTGGAAATATGCAGTATTTTAATAAACACACACACACACACCTCAACATATGAAATAGGGAATATCCCGATACGTCCTCTGTGCTCTCCCTCATACCAATTGCTGTCAATCTGTCTGACGATGTTGATCGCATCGCCCTTTTTAAAAGACAGCTCTCTGCAAAACACATCAAACGAAACATCAAACGGAAGTGAGATCCGCCGGGACGGTATGACGTCATCACCGTGCGCCGGGGGCGCATCTGTGTTCCATTTTGTTTTGAAAGCATACTCACTTGCCGGTCTGAGCTCTGAAGTCGTAAATAGCCCTGGCAGACTGTCTCTGATGGAGAAGAGAAGATAATATGAGATATGTCATCTGCTTAGAGGAACCCTAGGAAACAATCAGAGAGGGCGTCATCTCGCACGCTCGATTTATTGTTGCTACGTTTGGTGTAAGATGTGGGGGAGGGAAAAGTGATGACTACTACAACAAGTGTGTTTGTTAGGGGCCTAACCATAATTTCTGTAAAATAAGGAGACAAAAGACAAAGGTGTAACAAGACCAGGAAGTATCGACCATATAAGGAAAGTAGTCAACAGAGTGCAGTGATACAGCAGTAGTGACAAAAGTAGGCCTTTTGTGATGCGTTTTTGGAAAATCCATCAAAAAATCCATATTTTAATAATCTACTAAATGTTATAGTATATATAGAGGCAGTACCTCTCGATCTGGAGTAGGCTTTCTGTTCTGAGGTGTGAGACGACCAGCTTCGGAGCCCTGATCTGTGAAATGGAAAAAAGCACTGTGAGTTCATGCCATTTAAAAAAAGAAAAGAAAAATGAAATAACATTATACCAACATGGCGGCGACGCAAGATGAGAAAGGGTGAATCACTGGTGAGGGAAAAAAAAATTAACGATGGGATAAAACAACTGCAAAGCCGATTCAAAAGTGTTTATTTCACTTATGGTGTAAATGAAAAAATTGTGAAAATTAATTTAATTATTCATTTTTTCAGTTGCTTCAGCACATTTCGCTGTACAGTATGCACCAAACAATCGAATGAAATGATCAAAATTGTTACCTATTTATCCTAAATATCGAAGTCTTATAACTGTCAAGCAACTGGAAAAAACTTAGATTATAAAACATTGGTCACTATAAGACGTTAAAAAACATGGAATCAAATACGTTTTTCGACTGACGAATACAAGATGCATCACCTTGCGTGAAAAAAGAAAAGCAGCAAAAACTGATGGACACAAATCATGCATTTAACAAACAGACCAAACATGAATCATGCTTTCTTGCCTCTTTTCCACAAAATTCATAATCTAAACATATTTTATACACCGTGACTGAAAAGCTGAACAGACACTAGAATTAGGTCTACGTTTTTTTTTTTTTTTTTTAACCATTGAACCAGCAGAGAAGAGGCAGTGTTTAAAATTCATCAGCACAGCGAGTTTGTGGGGATGACAATGGGACCGTGCGACTGTGGCAACAGGGTTCTTAGCGAGTGAAGAAATGTTAGCGCAGCTGCACCTTGATAGTAATGTGCATTAGAGCTAGCTTTAGTATGCTGGTTGTTGTTGTTGGAGGCATCTGCGTGATGCGGCTGCTGGTAGGAGGCACTGTGGTAAGGCTGGTAGTGGTGCGAGGGGGAAGGGGAGAAAGTCCCCCGCCGGACCCGCAGTGACGAGCTCCTTTCGGGAACTTCTGGGAGCAGCTCCTGCAGTAGCCGACGCAAAATGCTGTCATCAGGCAACCGAGAAGCTCCCAGACCTTTCTCTGCCCTTAAATGGTCATAAATGTCCTGTAGAGCAGCGTCTAAAGCCTCATACATTGCTGTTTTTGATTTGTGATGGCTTGAGCGACTGTGGTGTCGCTGGGTTGGCGAAGAACCCCGCTTCTTGCGGAAAGGCACCGGGCTGACCAGGAAGGCCAGTTTGGAAAGGCCTGAATCGCTGGGTGATTGCGGAGCGAGTGGAGGCGTGATGGTGGTGCGGCTCTCTTGCTGTGCTCTCTCATGCTTAAGCATAGTGGTGAAGCGGGTGTAGGAAGCTGGGCAACGCCCCTTACAAGAGCTGATGAGGTGGCGGTGGTGGTAGCCTTGACTCTGGCCTAGACTCTGGTGGAGATGGTGGCGGTGGTGGCTGCTGTGGTGACTGCGTCCGTGGTGATGATGGTGGTGAAGGTGGTGGTGGTGGTGATGGTGTCCAGAAATGCAGAAGCTATCAGACGATGCTAGTGAGCAGTGGTCTAAGTCGCTCTCACTGCAAAGGGAAGATCCTTCTATCTGAATGAAGTCACTCAGTTCAGAGACGCAAGCGTCCTGCTCGCTGTCGGAACAGTCCTGTTGCTGGTGCTGGTTTTGCCTGACCACCGGAACAAGGCTGCGATCTTCTGGACCTGGTCGCGGTTGACCTTCTGGGGGGCTTCTGGACCTTTCTGGAAGGTCTTCTTCCTCCAGGAGCGACTCCACTGAGAAGCGGCGCTTGGGGCAACTGCTGGCTCGAGAAGACCCTGGTGTAGTGGTGCCTGACGGAGTGTTATCTTCACCAAGGTCTGGCATTGACTTAGACTTTTGGATCAGCTGCTCGTACTCCGAAATCCGATTTGGCACCATGCGCTGTGGTACTTCCTGCCCTAATGCAGCCCATGAATGGAGGCTCTTCCGCTGCTGCTGCTGTTGTCGCTCGAGTTCCAGGATGCGGGCACGGACAGAACATATCACTTCTGAAGGAAGAAGCTGTTCCCTGTCAATGTGATGCATCGTCTTGTAAAGCTGCAGGAATCCTGGGGTATCGTGAGCCATTTTGCGACGATGATGCCGACGTGCTCTCGGGGACGAATTAAGACTCTTCGCTTGTGTCTGCTGTGGACGCTTTCCACCTTCGCCAAGCAGAGATCCGACACTTTCTGAGCGATTGCCGTTTATTCCGACGTTACTGTCCGAGAGCAAGTCGTCACAGCTGCGAGACTTGAGGCAAGGCGAGGATGTGCCTGCTTCCTCATCGTCCACACTGCTCCAGGTTTCAGCACTGTCCTTCTGGCACACCTGCCAACCATTTTTGAAGCTGATAGATTGCTTGGAGCTGCGCAGGGTGGATGTGGAGAGGGAGAGGGTGTCAGAGGAAAGTTGGGAGGACACGTGGTCCATACCTGGGGAGCTCACTGATGGAGAGAGAGACTCACAAGTGCCTCCAGCTGCAGAGGCAGCAAATGCGGCATGCCAAAAGAGAGGAGACAGGAGCGGAAGTTAATAGGTTCAACAGTTAGAAAGAGAGAGTTAGTGCGGTTATAAGAACAATTGAGAAGAAGAGACAGCGAGATCATAAACAGATATGCAAGAAAGTGTGGGGCAAATGACAGAAAAAATGTTAACTGTTAAATGTTAGGCCGCTCGTTGATTGTGTGTGCGTGTACCTTTTGCTTTTGCTGGAGAGGAAGGCGAGGAACGTGCAGAAGGTGTCTTCAGACTGTTAGATTTGTAGGGCTCGAGTCTAGAGACTGGAACAGCATTCTGCTCATTTCCTGTGCTCTGCTGTGTGACAAACGGCTCTGACTTTCGTCTCTTCCTGTAGTCACTGGTGGCACCACAGACACCAGAACATCACTAAAATGCTTTGATGATTTTTACTACCTTGTTGTGTCCAAGACCTTTGTTTGGAGTTCATCTTAATCTGACACATTAGGAAAATTAACGCTTCCATGTTTTTTTAATATTGTTTAATCTGCTTTTCTAGTGTATCCAAACTGGACCTGGACAAATTCAGGACCTCTATAAAGTACTCAACTGGTTGCAATTCAGAATTTGTCCCGAGGTTATGCAGATGGAAAAGATATGGATGTATAGATGGATGAGTGGATGTATGGAACAAAATATCGGGCAGAAATTGATGTGGATTGATGGATTGATGAAGGTAAAGATTGATGAATCGATTGATGGATGGAACAAAATATTTGGCAGAAAATCGATGGATATATTGATGGAGGGATGGACGAATGGTTTGCTGAATGAATTCATGGATGGTTGGAAAGATTGCTGAATGGATTGATTGATTGATGGATGGATGGATAGATATATGGATAAATAAATGGAACAAAATATTACAAAATCAAAAAAATCAGTGGATGATGCATAGATGTCGTCAATGTTTGGATAAATGGTGGGATGGGAAAAAAAATCAAATGGCAGCATGGATGGACGGATGATGTGAAGAGAAGAGAAGGATGAAAGTGCAGACAGCTGGACAGTAGATGGACTGTCGATGCTTGTCGAGTGCCACCTAGTGGCCAGGACCTTTGATACTGTATGTAGCCAGTAATCTGTCCCTGGGTTATACAGTTCAAATAGGGTTGTAGTGCCTCAAGTGTATCATCAAAAAGACCCGCTACTGCTTCATTAGTGGTTGAACCCCAAAACTGCTTGATGTGTACAGCAGATCACCTTTCTCTGAAAAACTATATCAGTCCTTCTGATCTGCTTAAACTTTAGCCTTGTTTTTAGGTTAAGGAAAATTATTACATGCAATTGTGTTTACTGGAAAAGCCATGTACAATAACATATCTGATCATTATAATTAACATTAACATCATTATAAAAACAATGTAATTAATGGTCAGTAAATTGCCCCCTTTCCATTCATTAGCTCTTTTGAGTCCTTCGTTTTTTCCTCCCATTTGCGCCTTCATGATTTTGTTTTTTTTTTGCATATTTGTCACACTTAAATGATTGAGATAATCAAACCAAATTTTAATATTACACAAAGATAACCAGCGTAAATACAAAATGTAGCTTTTAAATGATGATTTCATCTATTAAACAAAAGAAAACTTGCCTGGATAAAGGCCTGGTTGGGCCACCCTCGGGACAACAACCGCAATCAAGCGTTTGCAATAACTGGAAATGAGTCACATTTCTGTGGAGGAATTTTGACCCGCTCTTCTTTGCAGAATTGCTTTAATTCAGCCACATTGGAGGGTTTTTTGAGCCTGAGTGGCCTGTTTAAGAATCTCAATCGGATTTAAGTCCGGACTTTGACTAGGCCGCTCCGAAACATTCATTTTGTTTTATTTGAGCCATTCAGAGGTGCACTTGAGATCAGGAACTGACGGATCTTCCCTGAAGAATTAGAGCGCAGAATTCATGGTTCCATCAATCACGGTGAGTCGTCCAGGTCCTGAAGCTGCAACGCCTCAGACCATCACGCTACCACCACCATGTCTGACTGTTGCTATATGATGTTCTTTTAATCAAACGCTGTGTTGGTTTTTACACCAAATGCAACGGGACACCTTCCAACAAGTTCAACTTATGTCTCTTCAGTCCACAGAGTGTTTGCCCAAAAGTCTTGGGGATAATCAGGTTGTTTTTTGGCAAATGTGAGACGAGTCTTTGTGTTCTTTTTGGTCAGCAGTGGCTTTCACCTTGGAACTCTCACATGGATGCCCTTTTTGTCCGCAGATCTTTAGATGTTGTTCTGGTTCTTTTGTGATTTGTTGTTGTGCTCTTGGGAAGGATCACCACTGTTCCATTTTTCACACAAGTCCAGGTAGGTTTGGGCAGCTATTACCCCTTAATAGATTATAGTATCATTTAAAAACTGCG
This sequence comes from Clarias magur, assembly GCA_013621035.1. NCBI lineage: Eukaryota > Metazoa > Chordata > Actinopteri > Siluriformes > Clariidae > Clarias > Clarias magur. The sequence continues at coordinate 672,410 of QNUK01000236.1, read as the reverse complement.
TTTTGTATTTATTCGGGTTATCTTTGTGTAATATTAAAATTAGTTTGCTCCTTATCCATGACTAGTTCCACTTCCTGCTTTGACACAAGGTTGAGGAGGGGCGATTTGTGTAGTGAGACTGAGAGCTGGCTGCGTTAAACTGGTATCGGGTGCTGTAGTACCGGAACAATTTTACGAGTACAATTATAAGCAGATGAGCACGGTATCGGACCGACACCCGTTACTGGTACATCCCTACTTTAATCCTAATGGGTTCAATTAGACAAAATTATCACACATACAAATCTGGTCCTTTTCAGTGGTCTGGGTGCACATGAAGCACAAAAGCAATCTTATAGTCCTCCAGTAAGGCGTTATAATCTGATAGCACCCTACAAGCACCACTCCAGAAGCGTACAACAGCACCGCAGGAAGCGTTACCTCTGCAGCACAGTAAAGCTGCAAATAAAGTTCTTACTGAGCTGAGCTGAGCTGAAAAGAGAACAGCAGGATGTCATGGATACGGCACTCAGCCATGTCCCTCAGCCATACACACACACACACACACACACACACACACAGAGACAGACAGGCACACTCGTGCTATAAATTTCTCATGCACTTACACATTAGTGCACCAACGCCAACACACAGTGTCTCAAAAACAAGAATCATATTGTGCAGAGAACTTGACGGTTAGTATTTTGATGGATACACACAGGACAAAAAAAAGACAATAAGACTCACCTGGAGGTGCTCTCAGGCCGCTCGGAGGATGAAAGACAGAGAGATGTCTAAAAAAGAAAAGGAGACACAAAAGAAGACAGGAGTGAGATGCGCGCAAACAAAAGAAGCCCTGACGTTGCTTTCCAGCCCTCGTGCGACGCTCAAAACCTTCCCCCCTTTCCGTACGGGCAGCTGTATCTCACAATAGTTCCCCACCCCCCACCCCACCCCTTTCCCTGCTGACAAAGCTGTAATGATGACCTTTGACCCGCTTTAAGAAAGACAGAGAGAATGTCTTAGGGTGTCCAAGGTAACCTCGGTGCATACGCGCGCTTTATTGAAATAAAAAAATAAATAAATAAATTCCACGTGGCGGCTGAGCGTGACGACCCGATCCACTGTGTCCTTCAAGATTCGCTCCTCCTCCATCCTGATTTTCACCAATGAGCATCGCATTGATCCGGGGTGCAGATCCAGATTACCCACAGTGCACCGCGGTCGGTGTGAATGAAAGCGCTGGTGAGATACACAGAGCCCGTCAAGGATTCCGCTGGCTAATCGTTTTTTTTTTTTTGCAGAATACATTAATATTTGAATACTTATTAGCATGGACGTGCATTAGAGTCATTTGACTGAAAGAATTCAGACAAAAAAGATCCAGGACGTTCAGAAAGGAGAGCGATGCAGTGCATGATTGTTTTATAAAAAGAGGCTTTTACATTCGAGGAGAGAGAAGAAAGAAAGAGGAGTGTTAGTAAAAAGAGGAGAGATGAGGATGGATGGATGGATGGATGGATGGGTAGAAGAGAGGAAGAGTGGACGTTTGGAGACAAGAAACCAAAGTCAGAAGTGCAAGCATGACCTGACTAAAATATAGAAGAATATGTTGAAACAAGAAGAGAACAGAATGGAACAAAGTGAGACAGAGAAAGAAAACAAATAGATACTGTAGATACAGATAGATTCATGGATGGATGAACAAAATATTGAGCATGAAATCGGTGGATGATTGATAGATAAATGGCTGGAAAAACTGATCAAAGATACCCTAACCATTGATAAGAAAAAAAGATAGAAGGCTGGTGAGTAGATAAACAGGATGGGAAAGAACCGATGAAGGGAAAAATGGATAAATGGATGGATGTTGCGACTAATTAATGGATGGATTATTGAAAGAAGGATGGATGGATGGATGGATGGAAGGAGGGAGGGAGGGAGTGGCTGTTATTACCTGGGCGCGGGAGTGGGTGGAGCAGTCAGGCGTGTAATCCAGCCTCTTTTTAGGAGGCTAGACGGCCGCATGGAGCGGAGCGGAGGAGCAGAGAGGAGGAGGAGAAGGAGGAGTGGAGATGAGGTGGAGAAGCAGGTGCACCATGGGAAAAAGGGCACATGTGGAGAAAGCAACAGAATTAGAGCATAGCAGCAAAACACTTAAACACACACACACACACAGAGTGTAAGTATAGGGGATGCTAATATCAAAGTGTCAGTCCCGTGCCATCACACACTTCAGAACAGCAGAGCGCGTCAGCGTCTACACTGTGTGTGTTCTGGTTGGTACCATACACACAAGGATTAAAGTCTGGATTATCAGCAACTTCCTGCTTGTTTACTTGATTAGTCACAAACAAGTAAACAAGTGAAAAGCAAACAAACAAACAAACAAAGCTCAAGCTGTAGCGTGGTCTTAAAGCAGCAACCCTGCCAAAGATTCATTATGGGATGGAATACAGGGACAGAGAAGTCTCCGCCCACTACCGAGATGGATAAACTCCCCGCCCACTATCGAGATGGATAAACTCCCCGCCCACTACCGAGATGGATAAACTCCCCGCCCACTATCGAGATGGATAAACTCCCCGCCCACTATCAAGATGGATAAACTCCCCGCCCACTACCGAGATGGATAAACTCCCCGCCCACTACCGAGATGGATAAACTCCCCGCCCACTATCGAGATAGAAAAAATCTCCGCCCACTATCAAGATGGTTAAACGCTCCGCCCCCTACTGGGACCAAAAGCTCTACACCCACTACTGAGGTAAAGAAATCTCCGCCCCTTAACTGAACAAAAAACTCTCCGCCTCCTCCTGAAACACAAACTTTTCCGACCACTTCCAACTGATGGGAGAAATTGCTGACTGTTGTACAGAATGTACGAATTTTATTAAAAATATTGAAATTTGAAGCTCAAACGGTGAATTTCGAACTACCTGGCAACGCAGTTAAAATGAATCTGGTTACTTGGCAGTGTTGTGATTGAGGTAGAGGTGTGCTTCAGGACGATATTTAGTGAGCGAATAGAAGCACTACGGTCCCGCGCACACCTCTAGCCTGAAGACCACGCGAGACACCTGGCATGTGCCGATGATCCCGCTGAGTAAAGATTCATCCAGTCCTGTGAGTGTGTTCACCGTGGGCCTGACGCCAACATGGTGGAACAATTATTATAGACACTGTTTTTAACAATTTAACTAATTTTCGGACTAAACGGTTACTGTGTGGTGATGTGAAAGCTGAATATCGGCACATGCCAACCTCATACACACACACTCTCTCTCACACACACTAACACACACACCTATATCTGCTAAATCACACTCTGAAGTGCAGCCCTCGCACACGAGCCCCCTCCGCGTTTCACTTACCGGCCGGCCAAACTCCAGCTCTGAAAAGAACTTAAACCAAGGCTCGTTCTCTAAATCTATCTCATCTGCTTCTAAAGCAAAACTCTGCAGCACGGAGCGATGAGAAGGAGACAGAGAGATGGAAAAGCGTTAAGAGGACCGCACCAGATCACAGAGCATGAGGGATAAAGAATGGGAAAGAAACAACAGATCAGATGTTCACACACACACACACACACGCACGCACACACACACTGACACACGGCATGGAAATTACCTAAAACACTTAAATGTTGAATGATTTCTATTCAGCGATGAAATAAAGTCAGATCATTCTGTATATGACATTTACTGAAATTTACACTTCACCTTGTCTCCAGTAGATGGCAGCAAAGTTTGACACTGTCTCTCTGAGAGTATCTCTCTCTCTCTCTCTCTGGAGCGCTAACAGTCTGACATTACGACTACTGAATTTCTCCCTGCTGTTATTCTTCCCGCACTTAACGCCGCATGGGGCGGTGATTCAGCGTATAAGCTCAAAGCCCCATGGGAAATGTAGTTTTTACGAGCGCCTGGCTCACCTCGCTGTCTCGAGCCTGTTACAAACTGCTGAGCTGGCTAGCGGCGAAGCGCTGTGAGGGAAAGAAAAAAAAAAACGCTGCGCTAGTCACTTTCTAAACACCTACACACACACACACACACTCTTCGACTGCTTCACACTGAAACACAGTTATCACCTTACTTTATTACTGACTGCTAAGCTAGCTAGCTACTTATCTATTTAAGCGCAGCTAATGCGTTAATAGCTCTGGGACGCACAGTAAGTCTTGATTGCTAGCTATAATTGATACTTTGTTTGGGTAATCATTTAGCTTATGCTGTCTTTAGCTAACACACTCCAACACGAGTGCCTGACAGTTTAACTAGCTCGCTAATCTGAAAGACACACGGATGAACACATGATAAGCTGTGCGTAAACATTACAGCTACAGCTACAGCTACACGAGACAGAGAGACTGCAGCTCACCGGCCTCTCGTGCTCCAGGATGGAGGACTTCCCCGGTTCGTACTCGAAGATGCTACGTGGCTCGGCGCGATACCGCCGCGTGTCCACTTTACGATCCGGTGGACTCCATTCGTTTCTTATAGAGGGAGAGAGAGAAAGAGGGACATTGAGAAATGACGGGAAAGAGAAATGACGAGGAACTGAGAACAATTTAGAGAGACAATGAGAGACGGAAGGAGGAATAAGAGAAAGTGAGAGAGAGAGAGAGAGAGAGAGAGAGAGCATGAAAAAGAGATATGGAGAAATAATAAGAGAGAGGGATTGAGTAATCATGAGAACTAATTTGAGAGAAAGACTAAGAACTAATGCTTGTGTGTGTGTGTGTGTGAGGGACATTAAAAACACATTGAGAACTAATGAGAGAGAGAGAGAGACATTAAGAAGATATAAGAAAGTGAGAAGTCGAGATTTAAAAGGAGAAGATGATGATGTCTCTCTCTGATATCATCATGTCGTCTCTCCTGTAGCGCGACTGTGGAAGTCTTACGGATCGTGCGGTTGCTCTTTCGCTCGGTCGAGGTCTTGCGAGCGGAGCTGCAGGAGCGAGGGCATGGGTGGGGGAGGGGGCGGGACAGGGCTGGGCTCGCGAGGGGGCGGGGCTCTGCTGGGCTCGATGGAATTCCGGGACAGAGGGCGGTACGTGTGTGTCCGAGGTGGTGGGTGGGCGTGGACAGGGTCGAAGTTCTCTGAGAGACAAAGATGACCAGTTACAAACAAACAAACAAACAAACAAACAAACACAAATCCACTTTTACAGCCCGGCGTGTGCAGATCAGGCAGCCAGTCAAATGCGGCGATTTACTGTGGCACGTACCGTTATTCACTACAGCGTAGGTAGCACCGTATGTGTCTGCATAGTCATCGTCTGTGAAGAGCATCATTGAAAAATCTTTATTAAAAATAAACACACACACACACACACACACACACACATACACTCGAGTTTAAATAACTCACCTGCTTTATGCACCATATGGATCTGTTTGAACATGGTCTTGTACCAATCCTTAGGCCTGTCTACAGTCTGTACACACACACACACACACACACACACACACACACACACACACACAGTTCATAATATTTTTATTTCTTACAGAGGAATATCTACATAAACATACCAGTGATGTGTGTGTGTGTGTGTGTGTGTGTGTGTGTGTGTGTGTGTGTGTGTGTGTGTGTGTGTGTGAGAGAATAAAGCAGCTTTGCTGTAGTAAACAGTAACATGATGAGAATATATGATGATGTCAGCAAGTCAATATGGTGCTTTCAAACCCAGAGTGCTCTCTCTCTCTCTCTCACTCTCTCACACACACACACACACACACACACACACACACACACACACACACACACACACACACACACACACACAGCTTCAGACATACTGTATAGGTATTAACAACCTGACATGCTACTTTTTAAATAGTTTGATCTATAGTTTGATACTTTAAAGCTGTATAGTATCATTTCTAGATTCATTCAGTGCCCACCCTGATGGTCCAAATAAATAAAATACTCAAATAAAATAAAAAATAAACTGAATAGAATTTCCACACAAAAGCTTAACCAGACACCTGCACACCCCTGACACCCAGCATTATAACCACTCTGGGCCCATTCTTGTGCCCACCCTGATGCGCACCCTTTGGGCCCACCCTTATGCACAGACCTTAGGCCCACCCTGACGCCCACTCTTTGGGCCCACTCTTACGCCCGCCGAATCTAATATCACTCACCGTGCGGATAGCCAAAGGGAGGCCCGAATCATCCACTGGCCCGATGCCCTCGTAATGAGGCGCTTTGATTACTGAAACTTTCTTTTCCTCCTCTGAGAAACGAGCCACAGGAGTCACACTGCTGAATGACGCCTCACCCACCGACCTCACCTCGCTCCGTCCTGACTCTGAACCTTCTGCCAGACAGACAGGAAGAGTTAGGCAGAAAATATGCAGCGGTAAAGACTATTAGAAGAAATAAAGCAGGATAGATAGATTTAGTTCGACAGACTGAATAGGGAGAAAACTTACGGTGATCAGAAACAGGCATGCAGAGAGAGAGAGAGAGAGAGAGAGAGAGAATCAGCAAGGAGACAAAACACGCAGAGAAAGATGAGAAGAAAAGAAGACAGAAGGATATAAACAGGACAAAGCGAAACTGAATTCCTAAATGACACTGATGTTAACTGCACCTGGTCCAAACGAGCAGAAATCCTGACTAAAGCATTAACCACAGGCACACGGCATAAACAAACTGTTAGCTTCTAGGCTAAAATCTGCCCCGTCAACATCTGAGGCACTCCGAAATCCTGGCAGGAAAACCCGGTGGCTTCCAGTCCGTCTCCACTCCACTCAGGTATTGATTGCTCCAGTCTTTTTTAATGGCGGCAAATGTGAGAGCTGGGCACCGGCACTGCTGCTAATGAGCCGCATACATCACATAGCCATTAGCTAGGCATCAAAAATCCAGAGCTCGATCGATGTGATAGGAGCTGAAATGATGAACGTCTTCTGAAACCATCACAAGGTGTTCCAGTGACACTTATTTGACGGATGAAGTGGTCCTTACAAGCTAATTATTAATTACGACCTAATTATTTAAGATTGCATTTCAATTAGACTGGAATTAAACCAGAAAAGCAAAATGTTGTTATGCGCGTTATTTAACGTGAAGGTCAATGAAGCCAAACAAAGGTAGAAAGCCAAGACGTCCTACTGTACAGTATAACCAAAGAACTCCAAGAATTCAAAGTATCTGTTTTCTTCAAATTCAACCATGTTGATGAGGACAAACTTAAAGAAAACTTGCCTTCACTTGAATGTAAAATTGCGAAATCAAAAAGGAACTTGGATGAGGTAGCGGGTAATCCGGGTATGCCGCGAGTTCAGCAAAGTACCCCATAAAATCACCAATCTTCGAAGCTAATCATCATGAAAGAACTCACAAGCCCATCCCATAGTTAGCTAGTGTCATTGTATTCCACTCTACTACACGCTCCACCCAAAAATCATGGTCAATTTTGCTACCTTGATGGCAAACGCCTATTAGTGGCAAACACCACTAGGTAATTACTACCTCCTAGATTCTTAATTCCCCTTACTGTGTCCAAAAATAGCCAACTAACTAGCTAACACGAGATGTTCACCGAACCGATACATTTCCCGACTGGAAAACCAACAGAACAATGAAGCACTGTCCTACAAAAACATGTAGTGAATGAACTCACCCGAGTGTCTCGTGTGCTGAAACTGCTCGAATCCGTGACTAAAGACCGGTGGTGGAGGACGTTGCGCAGGAGGAGAGAATGGCCTCTGTGAATGTGCACTTCCATTGACGGACAGTTGACCCTGTGAACACAACCGATCTATAAGAAACTGAACCGCATAGATACTCGTCTAGGACAACTGTGTTAGCATAGCAAGAAGCGACATAACATGATGTTATACATACATTTTTGTTTGGGAAGTGTGGTCGGGATATACACAGGGGACATACACATGAAAGTTAGAACACTGTGACGTTTAAACAATGACAGGTCAGTATGCTGTGGTTAGATTTTCAAATGTCCAAGCCTGAGGCTGAAGGATGTTTCGGAAAAGGTATCGAATATACTGAACATTTCAGACAAACACACAAGAACCTCAGAAAATGGTGACACCACAAGTTTAACAGATGGACCAAGACCACCTGCATTTACAGCAACATTTAGTACACATGTTAACAAGCCTAGAGGGAAAGACAAACAAACAGAGATTTTGCAACATTACCAAAACCAGACAAGGCAAACAGATGAGATAACTGAGTGAAGGGGGCGTGGCTGCGTGATAGTTACGTTAGTGTCAGCAGCCGTTGCTGAGGCAGTGGGTGCAGGGACATCGTCAGGGCAAACAGAGGCGTGGCTGAGTGTGGGGGAAGGGGTAGGCGTGGCCTCGGGTGAGTCCACAGCGCAGATCTGCAGTTCTTCGAGGACTGCTGTTGACGATGAATAGTGGCTCAGGGCTGAAAGGGATCGCGACGAAGCATTCGGCCCGGCCAGGATATCAGGTGAGTCCTGACGTGTACCGCCAAAGAATGACCCAGGCCCAAAATCGGTGGTACCTCCTGGTGGGGATACATCACGCTAACGGAAGGCAAGAAGGATGAAAGGAGGGTCGAAGAAAAGATTAGAGCAATCATGCCAGCAAGCAGGACGTGAAATACTGTGTGGTTGTACCAAGTTAGCAGACTGAACAGGGAAACCAGCTGTGGGAGGAAAAAAGGATTTGACAAGTGTTCCTGAGGATTCAAGAGTAAAGATACTCGAAGGAAAAAGGGTTCATCAAGATTTCTATGGATGGTCAAGGTTTCCTACATCTCTAAAAGGGTTCTACTATCTTTTCTAAAGGGGAAATCAACTGTTCTAGATAGAACCTTCTACTGTAGGATCCATGAGAGATTGGTTAAAGAAGAAATTTTTAGTAAGGGATCAAGAATATACCCCTACAGTGGAAATAATAAAGTTTACAGTATTTGTATGGTTAACAGTTCTGTCTCTCTAAAAGAACTCTGGCAACCTTCTTAAACGCAAACACTCTGTTGTAAGACTCTATATAGAACCCTCAAAAGTTCCAACATAAGAATAAACAGAATTTGAACCAGGACTGTGTTTGATGAGAAACTGCCACAAGTGTAAATTTTGTGGCAGTTTCTCATCAAAAGCAGTTCTGGGTCAAATTCTGTTTATTCTGTCTAAAAAACTCACACACTTTAAGATTTCATTGGCTGCCTTTACCTTTGATTGTGGTGCGCAGTGTGGTTCCATTGCTTGAAGGTCCAATATTTATGATTCCACCAAATGATGTCTTTTTTTAATAATGTGTCGATAAGTTCTTAACCCAATTCTAATCATTTCAAATCTTCGGTACGTGATGAAGACTGGTAATTTGACCCTTCAAAGGGGCAACTTTTTTTGGCTGGGCAGTGTACATTCTACTTGGAGTCTTACAGATAAATGATTGTTGGTGGGATCCAAGCATTATGAGTTGCCCCAGTGGTACCAACTATGCAATTTATTTCAAATATAAACAGTGTTGGGGTTTCTCATGGATTCCCTGGAGGCTTAACTCTTCCGAGTTCTCCAAAGAGGAACTATTTCTGGAGAAAACTCATTATACCTTTGTAGGGTTCTATGCAGAACCTTTACATGATCCCCAAAGGGAAAGTGTAAAGAAGGTGCAAGATGAAACCTTTTTTCAAAGAGTGTATGCAACAGATAACTTTGTTAGATTCTTCCATCGTTCTTGATAAAAAAGGGAAAAAACTGTGGATTAGAAAAAAAGACTAATTAGGTGAAAAAGGAAGCTGGTCTGAAGCCAAATAAATGCAATACCACCACATGGGCCGCTGGTCTTGGTGGCACGTTGGGGCTTGGCTCTGCAGCGTCCTGCTTTTCGGATCCAAATCCTGAATGAAGTCCAGATTCAGGACGGTATTCTGAATCTTTAGGAGCTATCTGAATGGAGAGAGAGGCTGTGTGGGTAGCAGGGGATTTGGAGTATGTACGTGGTGGTGGAGATGGAGGACTATCAGGTGAAGGTGAGTACATGACCTTTTCCATGTTAGTATTACCCCAGGACTGACTGGTGTTAGCGTCATTGGTTATATCTGCACTGGTTTTAGCATTAGAGGTGACTAAGTTAGATCCTTCGTTAGCAAGTTTCAGAGATGACACCTTGCGTTCCAGGAGCTGGCTAATAAAGCTGTTAGCATTAGCATTAGCCTCTGGGGAGATATCGGAGCTGGTGGTGGTAGCGCGAGTAGCCTCGGAATACGAGTAGGCCGACGACGAGCTGGATTTGATGTTGTAGGAAGCAGAGTTAACGAGCGAGCTATAAGGTGGAGGGTTAGGGGTCATATGATAGCTCTCTCTCCGAGGGGGTGGGAGCGGCACCTGATTGATACACAGGGTAGCCAATCAGACAAAAGGGGGGGAAAAAAAGTACAACATTAGAAATGGAGTGCATGGCAAACTCGCAGAATGAGTGGAAATGATCTTTAATCAGAGGCGAGAATGTTCGTCCTGAATTAATGATAAGATCGTTAAATTTGTGTCCTGTGAATAAAAACTATATTTTCATTTTTATTTACATGTACAGGCTGTATAAAAAGGACAATCCTGATGCTTTACAGTTCAAAATGTCACATCAAAGATCGTCATGCTGTGTGAAGCCGAGGAATGCTGGGTACTGAACACCAAAATCCTAACTTTTCAACTCAAACCAGACCTGCTTCCAGATATGAGCTGTCGACTGACTGCCACATCAATTCGACAAGTCGGATCATCGCTGATATGGCGAGCATTTCGAGGTGAACAACTTTTGCTATTTTTTCTTTAACAGGTTCAACTTGAGTGGACAGTGGAGTGTGTTGTAGGAGTTTACCGGGACAGGACTGCTCTTGTCCTGCAGGTTGGGACGAACACTCCGGTAACCTTTAGATGTCAGAGTAGAGTTGCTCGCATCGCCATTCCTCAATCCGTCATTCATGCTGCGGGACTGCCAACCATCTACACACACACACACACAAACATACAGACCATTGATTATTATTTAGCTCCATCCATATGCGTCAGGGTCTGAAATATACTGTCTAAATAGTGTTTGATCTCTGGTCATATCCCTTTACCATGACATGAGCACAACTAAAGATCATACACACACTTGTACAAATGAACATAATCGATTACACTTACCAGATTCTGACAAATGACTTTCACTACCTGTAAACACACAGCGGATAAGAAAACAAGCATAGCACTCACGTTATATTATATAGATCATGGGTCAAATGTACGTTCATTAAAAAAATGGAAGAATCAAAAGGCAAAAAATGTACTCAAGTAGTGAAACTTTAATCAAGTCACCACAGAGTAATGAAGTGCAGTTTCTTAAATACTTTCCATCTCACGCTCTAGTACCAACGCTAACAGGGTAACAAACTCGACTGTAACGGAAAAACTTCACAGAAAGCAAGCTAGCGTTCCACTAATAAGATCATCTTTGCTTGTCGCGATGTTTCTTGTCCGTTATTGTAGATGAAGTGCCCTTGGAGGTCTGCTAAATGTGAAATCTTAGCATTGTAGCCTCTTTTAAACCGAGCACAAATGATCTGCGACATCCCACGCTCGGCCGCATGCGGAGCTTACCATGACTCAGCTAAACTTTGCCAATAAGAGAACAACAGCATCAGCAGCAACAAGAACAGAAAAGAAATCTGAATCAAACTGAGCTCTTGGGAACAAACTCGCACAAGACATTTACACAAAAGCTTAAGAATGAGATAGGATCGTATACAGTCATTTGTTAGCCTCATTAGCCTTATAGCTCATTTAGACAGGTTCAAGATTCCTGAATTTTAGACTCGTACCTGTGTTCATGATTAGGATTCCCTTTTAGCGCTTCTGGTAATACGAGCTCACTTTCCTGCAACACACATGAGAACATGGATGTGAGTGGGGGAAAAAAAAAAAAAAATAAACGCACAACTTAGCATTATATACAGTAATCACATTCATTCAAACAGCGTACAGGACGTTTACGGTTCTATAGTAACAACCAGTGTTGGGGGACGTTACTAATAGCATTACAAAGTTACCGTCTTTAAAAAGTAATCAGTTACATTACAGCATTACTTACTGATAGAAGTAACTAGTTAGAGTACTTTTCCGTTGCAGAAAATGAAAACTCCTTTGTGATTTTGGAAGGAGTCTCCAGTTACAGACAAAGGATTTGCTAGACCATACCAGTACCATACCCTACTTTACCTACTACAAACCAGCAAATTCCTGTGGTGTAAAAGGAATGTCACGCATTCCCAGGGGCATGGTGTTACAGGAAAACAATCAATTTAACGTCACTTCAAAGGAAGGAACAATTTTGCCAACATGTTTTAAAAGGAAAGTAGCTAAGGTCTGCTGGAAAAGTCGCAAGCTGTCCCTTCATGACATCACACTCTAATTTGCATATTGAAGAATAGCCAAAATTTGTCCAAAAAGAAAACTTAAGTTTTTTAAAGAAAAAAAACAAAAAAAACAGTCACTAAATCTAGCTTGCAATGTCAATAGATGTCGCTACATGATGTCACGCTGTATTTTACAAAGAGGAAGGTTGAAGAAAAGGTGCTAAATCTTGCATGCAAAGTCCCTAGATGTCACTACATGATGTCCTGCTCAAATTTTCATATTGATGATATCATCACACAAAAAAGTAGCTACTGTAAGCATTGTCCAAAAAGTCTAGCAAGAAGATTCGGGAGACGCCGCTACATGACATCGCGCTCTAATTTGCTGATTGATGACATCAGCACACCAAAAGCAGCTAAACCTTTTTTTTTCCCCCACTACATCTAGCACGAAAAGTCACTACATGTCCCACTCAAATTTCTATATTGATGGCACACAAAAAACGTTGTCCAAAAAGTTGTGTTTCTTATTAAGAGTAAAAAATTTCAATAAATCTAGTGCGAAATGTTACATCACTTACAAAAAGCGCTTAACTTAACACCTAAACCGTTTTTTAAAGAAAACAAAGTTACTAACTAGCGCAGAAAGTCACTAGATCACATTAAATGATGTCCGACTAATCAATTTGCATATTGATTAAATCATTATACATGTACAGTATATAACAGTAGCTCAACTTCATCCAGGTCATTTTGTTGAAGAAATAAGTCGCAAAATTGTAACACTCAAATAATTTGCAAATTGATTACATCATCAAACAAAAATTCTATCTATCCTTCATCTAAGAAGTTGTTTTTTTCCTTTTAAGAAAAAAGTTTGTTAAAGCTAGCAAAAAAGTCACAACACTGGTTCGCAGCACTAGCAGGGAGGCAGCTTTTATTGTCCACGTTCCATTTTTATAGTAAGTGACTAGAGTTATAAAAAAAAGCACTGACACATGGTGAGAACAGCAATGCCTATGAAAAGTATATTATGATGTCAGTGCATATGATATGAACAGCTTTAATGCTAAACACGGGTTCTCCATTCTTTAAAACCTTTATAGTTTCATAGTATCCACTTCGTAGTATCCACTTTTATAAAATTCTATCAACCTTAACTGCCATTCCAGTGAACTTTACCTTCATATATCTGGAAGAGACACTAATGCGGAACTAAAACAGGAATGACAGACAGACAGACAGACAGACAGACAGACAGACAGTGTTGTCATAATGACATAAGCACAAAGCGATACGGATATGGTCATGGCCGACACCGGTCAGTCTGCCATCAGAAATCCACAGCATGTGTCTGGTATGTGTATATTACATCGCCACATCACACGCTCATATGCTCATAGACGCAGAATGAACATAACACATATTAATAACCTCACTCAGTCACTGACCCTGTAAACAGTGCCTTCATTCTGGACAACAGCGGGTAAATAATTCATACCGAACTGCACTAGACCCCACAAGGAAGGCTGGGCTTCAGGTTAATTAATTATTGAATAGTGCTGAATTCCTGACTGAACGTAGATTGAAAGGTAAGGTTTCGTGTTTCTGTAAGAATAAAATGGAAATTAAAATGAATTTTTATTTTAATTCGAACATCTGAACAATATATGTTTTTAAAAGTAAAAAGATATGAAAGTATATCTAAAATATCTAAGGTCCAAAGACATTATATATTCGTAGACATCGAAAAACAATCAAGTGTTATCATTTTTGAAACCCTAGAAGTTAATATATATATATATATATATATATATATATATATATATACACTTAAACTTAATCTGAACATGTATTAAACAATTTCTGAAAATGTTATATTTTTCAATAGTACACATACATTTCACTCTTAATAAAAAAAAAAATTACTTAATTTTTTTTATGCTACAAGTATAAACAGTAAATATTAAAATTCTGTTCAGTCAGTTATCCTTAGCAACTGCTTTATCCTGGATATTTTCATTTAAAAATATAATATTGTTTAATACTTGGTCCAAAATACTATAGGATCTACACAAATATTATAGTTATAAAAACTATCTTAAAAAGTAAATATAATTTAACATTATTATAAATTTTCTATGCATTTTAACCAAAAGCTATGTTGTTTTATCCTAAATATAACCTTAAGATTAATATTGCAATACTGTAAAATGACTAAATATCACAGCCAAGTGAATACGTAAATATATACAGTATGTATTATTTAAAATAGATAGATGGATAGTTTTCATTTGTCATGTTTCATATTAAAACCTCATGAAATAAAAGTCTGTAAAACATATTAAAAGAGAATGACGTATTTATGTTGGAATTACTTTCTTTTCCTACAGGCATTGAAACAAAAATCTGTGAAATTAAACCTTAGGGAACAACTAATGGAACCTTCCATTAAATTGTAATAGAACATTAAGATAAATGAAAAGTGCTGCTTGTAGAAAAATGGGACGTGTCTAACTGTGCCAGCCGAGGAAGGAAAAACTTTGATTAGTATGTTATTGTCTGTACATCTCAACAGAATCATGTACAGCTTCAGATTCTGTATATTCTTTACTCCGGTTCCTCAAAGTACGAGGAGTCCAGGGAAGATTCATGAAATAAATTCCCATGATACTTTCATACCTAATTTTGAACATTTTTCATATAGCAAGAAAATCAAGCTGATTATAGAATCTAGCTAATAGCTAATTACTAGCTGTCATAAGACATACATCTAAACATTCTCTCAGAAATCCTGTCAGGTTAAGCAATTTCAGCTAACTTGTTTGCAATAACAGGAAATATTACGTTATTCAGAAATCCTCTCAAGTTAGCTGGTCATGTTTTCTGCTGTTTAATATTACCAGGAAAGAATAACCTTGCAGTAATCATCAATTAATTCATACTAGCGAGCTGGCTTTAGCATTAGCCTAAAAGTGTAGACAAAAAACAAAACAAATTACCTAGGTTATCTTCTTTAAGTTTTTTTTTACCCTGTTAAAAATCTTAAGTGAGTAGATGTTAGCTAGCTGATTAGCATCGGTAGTAATATTATTCTCACTTATGCATATACATTTCAGAAATTCTGCCGGGATGTTAATTGGATAGCTCTAAAGCTTCTATAAGAACTCAAATCCTACCTGAGTAAACTACTGTATATACTAACATGATGTTAACTTAATGTTTCCATATTTTTATATAGATGGCAACTAGCTTAATTTTGCTAATATGTAACACTACCAATTTAGCTAACATTATTTGTTTAACTAGCATACTAGTAACTAACCTGAGGTACATAAAAATCCTTTATTCGTGAAGTATAAAAATTTAAAACAAGATGGTATTGCCCGGAATATCAACTTTTACATCAGAGATGTTGGTAAATTACTCCGAAACGACTAAAACGAGTCTTGATTAAAAGTATTGGAATGTTTTTAACCTATCTTTAATGTTGGGCGTTTTGGAAAAGTGGATGCAAAGACACAACCACTTAGCCTTGTACATAGTAACACATTAATACTTTCTTCACACAAACAAACAAACACACACACACACACACACACACACACACACACACACACACACACACACACACAGTGTAAACTATGTTTAAGTCTTAATATATTTTCAAAAGTATAAAAATAAAACGTTAACACATACCATTAAGCGTTCGTTGTTAACTACAAACGTTCCTCCTGGGTGTTTTGATGATTTCTCGCCGCTCTGTAAATCTGTCCTAGCAGTCGGCTGTGTTATTAAAATGACTGAGAGTCAAATTCCACTGCAGATCTCCCTGTACTGTTTTTGCCCCATGATGCTCTTTTAGAGAGCTTTCTCATACTACAAACACACACACACACACACACACACACACACACACAGACGGAGAGAGGTCTTGCTTACTGCTCCTGTTACCATTTTAAATTTAACTTGACTCCTGCTGTTAGCTATAAAAATACAGTCAAGTTCAAAAGTCTGAGCTCCAATGGAAAACTTACAGTACAATATATATTAGGTGTTTAAAAATAATTTAAATATCACATCAAGTTTTCAAATGAAAAACAAATCCTGTTCAGTCTTTATTTGAACTGATGTACTATTCCCATAGGTTTCATCAGGCACATATTGATGTTTCTTAAAAAGGCAGTAATCCATTGTAGTGAAGTTAGCATTCAATGCTACATGAAAATGTCCAGTGTTTTTTTCACTAATCTACCAACACATCTGAGGAAAAACTATTTCGTATCAATCCTACTTTCACTGTGCCTTTAGATTTGTTTACATAATCCATAATGATTGTCTATGGTAAAGCTATCCTCAGGCATTACCCAACTTTTAAACGGAATTCCATTGAAGTCTTGAAAACACTGTTGATCGGCAACCTAGGAATCAATGATTTCAAGGATTTCAAGCTTAATCATAACACATAAGACTAACAATTTAGCTACTGTATATAGCATGATTTGTTTAACTACCCATTCTAGCATTAAGTCAGTACCTAGCTAGGATTTATTATAGGAAATATTCAATTTGATTAGTATTGCGATTTTGTATGACGATTTTAGAAATATCCCAATTCAATATACTTTTTAAAAATTTGTTGCAATTCTAAACAAACCGAGCAAATAATTAGCTCCAACCTAGCAAACCACCTGCAGGATCATTGAGGAACTGCAACATTTTACCATCTCAAACACAAAAATCTATTTTAGAGTCAGCGTAGATTGTTGCACAAAAGAACTATTATGTAATTAAATATTTCCTCCCAATTTCTAATGAATTCATTTAAAATCTTTTATTTAGGAAATAGAAAACAAGACGAAATTGTCCGGAATATCAACTTTTACCTCAGAAATGTGGGTAAGTTGCTATGAAAAGACGCTATAAATAAAATCTGTGTGGATTTTTAATCTATTTTTAATCCTGGTGGTCTTGGAAAAAAATCCCGAATTTATCAGAGTATACTGTAGAAATCTCAATTTGACCCGATAATATTAAATAATAATAATATGAATATGAATAATAATATTGCCTTACAAGTTTATGTAAAAAAAATATATAATTAAGTTTATATTGACATTTATCTGTATTATGATGTATATAATGTAAATAAAACACAATCATTTACATGAGGGTCTAAAAGCTTTTATTCTTAGCCTCCACATCTACACACACACACACACACACACACACACCGCTTGTCACGTGTGCAGTTTTAGCATTGTAGGTGTGGCAGTGTGGGTTGTCCGGGCAATAAGGTTTATATTATGGAATAGTGTTTCGAGGGTACAGACAGGCGGCGTCACAGCAGCTGCCAAAACAGGAAACACACATACTGTAGACACACACACACACACACATATTGATGCTGACACTGGCTGTCAGATGATCTCCTCATTCAGAAATCACATATTGAGATCCAGCACTATTAATCTGTGTATGTGACAGAAAACTAAATATAGTGAAAAGAAGGAAAGAAAGAGCTCGATTTTAATGGCTGCCGTTAGCATGAGGAGATTTACTGCCCGACAGGATGCTGGAGGGAAATGTGCCCAGTCATACTGTCTTTGAAAACAAGGCTTAGATTTTCTCCCTTTTTCTGAAACCTTGACTAATCCTACACGACTATGGAGCCAGGATGGTGAAATGCTAACCGCTAAAATCATTACCATCAAATCCTGAGTCATTAGCATTAACGCTAACATCTGTGTTTACAAACCTGACAGGACTTTTATTTCAGATGCCAGCTTGCTGAATAGCAACATTTTGTTTTTAAAGTGCTTGAGAAAGATAGAGAGCATATGTTGGCATGAATTCTGCTAATGATAATTATTTACACTAATCATGTCTTCATGCTAGGTGGCGTCATTGAGAATACTACACTAATAGAGCTAGCAAAAAGTAAACTAGCTAGCGAATAATTTAAAATATTGCTATTGTTTTAGTTAGATCAAATATAATTACACAGTTATATAATAAAGCTACATAATCAACTACACACACACACACACACACACACACACACACACACACACAAACTTATGCAGAATTATGTTTTGTAAGAGATTCAAAGTTGAAAGTTCATGGCCTGCGAGGGTCACTGTGAGAGAGCAGTTTTTATACTGTCAACAGCTGTGTGACTCACTGCGTGTGTGTGTGTGTGTGTGTTTGTGTGTGTGTGTGCGTGTGTGTGTGCGTGTGTGTGTGTGTGTGTGTGTGTGTGTGTTATTAAAAGCCTCACTAGGACAGAACTGCCAGATACTCGTCTATTCTTAGTCCACTGTCAGGAATCAAGATGGCATCATCAAAACACACACACACACGCACACACAATCAGACACACACACACACACACACACACACGCACGCACACGCACACACAAACACACACAAGGGCAAGGCCAATAAAGAAGACCGTGGATCAGTCTCAGGGAAGGAGGTGTGATCTCTCAGTCAGTGGCAGTGGAGGAGGCGTGGCCTCTTTGTGTAAGGAGGTGTGACATCTGTAATTCACAGTGAAGGAGGCGTGGCCTTAGAGTCTGTCTGTCTCATTGTAGGTGGCGTGGCCTCCGTGTCTGTCTATCTTAGTGAAGGAGGCGTGGCCTCTGTGCCTGTTTGTCTGAGTGAAGGAGGCGTGGCCTTTGTGTCTGTCTATATGAGTGAAGGAGGCGTGGCCTCTGTGTCTGTCTATATGAGTGAAGGAGGCGTGGCCTCTGTGTCTGTCTATCTTAGAGAAGGAGGCGTGGCCTTTGTGTCTATCTATCTTAGAGAAGGAGGCGTGGCCTTTGTGTCTGTCTATCTTAGTGAAGGAGGCGTGGCCTTTGGGCCTGTTTGTCTTAGTGAAGGAGGCGTGGCCTTTGGGCCTGTTTGTCTTAGTGAAGGAGGCGTGGCCTTTGTGTCTGTCTATCTTAGTGAAGGAGGCGTGGCCTCTGTCTGTATATCTTAGTAAAGGAGGCGTGGCCTCTGTCTGTATATCTTAGTAAAGGAGGCGTGGCCTTTGTGTCTTTCAGTCTCAGTGAAGAACGTGTGGCCACGGTCAGCCTCATCGTAGGAGGCGTGGCCTCTGACCTTCAGTCTCAGCGAGGAATTTGTGTTTATTCCTTAAAGTTAACCTTTTTCTTTTTGCACTAAACAGATCATATTGCACATACACTTCCCTTCCTCTTTTACCCTTTTACCCACACCTATCTCACTTTTATCTACATGGCATCTTTACTACATCATGCATACATACATACATACATACATACATACATAAAAAAAAAAAAAAATAAACACAACATTTTGGAAATGCTTCTACTGCAAGCAGACTCTGAAGACAACTGAAGAAGCAGCTCAGAAATTTGGAAAGGTTTTCATAAATGCTCCAAAACAAATCCAGATCCAGACATACCAAATCAATCCTCAGCATCGGCCGTCCAGAGAAGTCAGAAAGCGTTTCCTCCTGTACGAATGGACACTGAATCGGTGCCAGGCTATTTTCAATGCTGCGTATTCGAGGGCCTCTCGTCCCGGCCGCGTGTCCCGGAGTCACTGAGGCACGGCCGCGTGTCGAACCGCAGCGGTTTTCAGACGACCCTGAGGTGCTGGCAGCATTCCTTGGGTTTTCCGAAGCTGACCACAGAATTTCTCGTAAAAACTGCGAAGGGACGGTCAGAGACGCTGCTGTTCGTAGCGAGAGGAATTCAGGAGGTGCAATGTGCAGCGGTGAGGCTGAGCAAAGCTTCTTAATGAAAGATGAAATCAGGATTACGGCTGGATTTATGGTTTTAACGGATAACCGCGAGTCAGGATCCAGCAGGAAGTGCTTAGGTTTAGTGAACAGAACAGAATGCACTGGAAACATTTTTTTTCCCCATGTGTAAATAATCTCCTGTTATAAAAGATATGCTCTGATAACTTGAATTTCATACAGGGTTCACTTCAGTCATGATGATGGAAAATCGCCAGCGAAATGCCCTGAAGTAAATGTCATGATATTTGGCACAATTGTAGCTATAGTTTTGTTTGCCAAATATCTGTATTTTTTTTTTAAAGTGACAAGCCAGAAATCACGAAATTCTTTTGAAAAATAATGATTTAAAAAAATAATAAAAATCTCATCCCTGGTATTACCATGTTGTTATATTCACATTTGCATATCGGATATAATTGGTTACTTTCATGTTTTAATTTTGTGACATCACAAACTGAGTTCATAACTCATTTATTTATTTATTTTTCTTTCATGGGAGATTTTGGGATTATGTTAATCTATTTGTTCACCATATAAACGATGAATAAAAGAATTTTGTGCAAAAAGAATAAAAGTCATAAAATGAATAGAAACAGAGAGAGAGAGAGAGAGAGAGAGAGAGAGAGGTATGTAGTGTTATGTAATCCACTCTTGTTAAAGAACTGATATACACGTGACACACACACACATATCCAGACCCCTCTATCTCACACACACACACACGCACACACACACATACACACACACACACACTGGAAACACACATTCATTACTACGCTGGACTAATTGAGAGTAATTATTCCGCTGTGCCTGAATCATTACATACCACAATGACACGTGAACAGAGAGCATTAACCTCTTTCTCACACACACACACACAAACGCACACACGATCCAAAGTTTACTCGTAAAGCACACACTCTCGATCAGAACTTGGTCCATATGCCGTCAGTAAACAGTAACTTCTAATTTCTCTTGAACACGATTCGACATCCTGACCATTCAGTGCTTATCGTTTGTCTGATTGTTTATCCTTTAATGACGTTGTGTGTCGCTGGACACTGAATCTTTTGTCAACTATCCATAATGTTTTGCTGATTTCCAGTTATCTGATTTAGATTTTTGGCCACGCCCACAAATCTCCGTAAAAGGCAAAGCTCACAGTAAGCTGAAATGACGAAATGACGAGTGAGCAATGAAAGAGCGCCCCCTACCTGTAGCTTGAGTGAAATCTTCCAGCAATGTACTTCAGGCACAACTACACACTACTTGAACAGGGCGCCATACGTTTGCTGTAATTGAACAGCGAGCCTTATTCATCTTAATTTATAGATTTGTTCTGGGTTATATTCTTATAAAATGCTGAATACATTTATATGTAATGAAAATAAACAAATAAACTCAGTAAAAGACAATTTTTGTGTTGTGTGATAAAGACAAAGACAAAAACAAGCCACTTCTAAAAATGTTTACACAGAGCCGCTACTATTAGATAAGATCAGAGTGTGTGTGTGTGTGTGTGTGTGTGTGTGTGTGTGTGTGTGTGTGTGTGTGTGCGCGTGAATGTGTGCCACTGGCCTCTGTGGATCGCAGGTTGCGTGTTTGCATGTGTGAGAACCATATTGTATGCGTGTGTGTGTGTTGCGTGTGCGTGTCCGTGCAGTTTCACATTCCTTCAGCCATTGAAACTCAACCTCCGTGTGTGTGTGTGTGTGTGTGTCCTAGTGTTCCCTTTCGAGGCCTTTGTGCCGACCCTGAATAAAACTGGACACAAACATGCAGGAATGAGGAAGAGGAAAGACAGTAAACACACACACACACACACACACACACACACACACACACGGAAAAAAGAAACTGTTGAGTAGGAAAGGAGACTGTAACAGAGAGAAATGGAATGAAAGACTGAAAGCCATAACTGAATGGAATCCAAATGAATCAAATGAAATTGAATCGAATGAAATTGAACTGAATTGAATCGAATCAGATCGAACTGAAGTGCTTTAAAATGTAATGAACTGACTTTTTCAACAAATTGAGTTGAATTACAACAAATCCATTCAAAACAAAATGTAGTGAATTTTATGAGAACACGTTGATTCGTTGTTGTTGTTGTTGTTGTTGTTGTTGTTGTGTGTGTGTGTGTGTGTGTGTGTGTGTGTGTGTGTGTGTGTGTGTGTGTGTGATATGAGAGAGTATCAGATAGTAGGAAAGACACAAGAAGAACAAGAGAAGGAACCTACAGTTCTATTATAGTGGAGAATTTATAGTGCAGATTTTGGTTTGGATTCAGTCTGAAGTTTCAGAAAACCACCAGCTCATGTGATGACTTTTCATTCTTATGTTTTGGCCACCGATTTGGTTTATTTGGGGCCGTTTCTGCACTTTCACTAAACCTAGAATGAGTACCACATGCCACTTCACGTGCCACTTTCAGTCTTATGTTAAGTCTCATATTCCCAGCTGAAATGTCATAAATGTTAATGCTAGAACTACCCGTTTATGACAGTTTTAACCACATTTTCTAGTAAGGATCTCTGTTTCCTAAGCTATCAACGTAGATTAATATATACACACACACACACACAGTATAGTGCTATTTAGGCTAACATCAGTCACATTAGCTACATAGCCATGAACTACAGTATTTTGTTACTTTACTAATAATTATAATAAATGTCTACTAGAATCTACTACCAAGTTTTTCTTTTTTACAAAAATGCCAAGGAAACGAAGAGCTTAAAGCACCTAAACAACTTAGAAATTCGGGAATCAATATTGTTTCAGATGCTCTCACATTTCTCATTTTGGGACAACTGACTAAAATCACTAGGAAAAGGTTTGAGCTTAACACTTTCATCTGAATGAACTACATATTAACTGGCACTGCTAGCTGAGAATATAGAGATCTTTATTAAAAACAATACCTGTAAAACTAACAATTAAGCAAATAATTTTACAGTCTGCAGATTTCTATCACTGACCAAATATCTGTATTTCATAAGGTAAAACTAGCACAGGGACAAAATTATTTCTTGACTTTTTCAACTTCCTAATAACCAAAGAAGTTTATATATTTGGGTGTTTCGTGTGTCTCATGGAATCGCAACACACTATTGTTGTTGAGGGGTAAAAATGGATACATTAAACATTAAACAATCACTCAAATATAAACTTATCTGTATATATGTAATTGTTATCTGTTATACCAAATTATCTGAAGGTAAAACTATCACAGGGACAAAAACCCTAGTTGAAACAAGCAAATTACTTTATTTTTACCAACCAAAGAAGTTCATAGGATTGTATATTTTGTATATTTATTTGTAGCGCAACATAGTATTAGCATATACATCATGCACACAATAATTCAATTATAACAAACATAGAGCTAGTGAGTAAAGTACAGTAGCTAACTAATGTTTCTGTATCTAGCACAAAATGAAAGTATCTAACTTTCATTTTCTAGCTTGTTATAGACAGGTTATGTTGGTAATGTTCTACAGTCTTAATTTTTAAATGTTGCAAAAATAATTTTCTTTTCTAATTTACAAAAAATGATTAGTAGATTTGGAAGTGTTTGTTAATATGCAGAATTTGATCTGAGATCCACTGATTCTTACCGTCATAAAACCTCCTTGGGGAAAAAGTTCTCGTTCAGGCGAGACGAATGTCTGCCGAACCCGTCAACATGGACCTTTCACGTTTCCTTTTCTCGGGAACGCCCCGATGTCCTTCAGATCCTTCCGCTACAGGGACGAAAAAGAACAGAACATGTCTTCTGAGTCTGATTTCAGGTCTAAATATTTATATAAAACCGTAACGGTATAATTGTGCAAGACATAAGATTATACGTACAAGGCAAAATGAAGTAGCAAGCTTTTTATACCAAGATTCAGCATTTGTCTATAAAGTCAGCATTTACAGTATATAATAAAAAAAGCATGAAATCATACTCAGTGTCAAGTTGATGCCACTCACTAGTGTAGGTGCATTCAAATTTGAAATGTATTTTTATTTGTTTATATATTTTTTAAAATATTCCCAAATCTGTGATAATTATTAATATTTTAACATGTTTACAAAAAAAAAAAATCACTACATTTCTGTACAACAAATATTGATGCTTTTTCAATTTAGGCTATTGTCTTGTTTCTGGCCCAGAAATCTAATATCTCTAATATTTAAAATATTGGCCCTGGTGTGTGGTTTTGTTTTTGACACTCATCATTTTGACTGAGGTAATGTCATATATTCAGCCAGAGATCTCAGTAACTGTTGTAAATCTGACAAACAGGCAGCAGGCAGGACAAGCCAACTAAAAAGTCACGACTGAATCAATACCATATACTATATATACTGTATGTGTGTGTGTGTACAGTACCTATATTAAATAAAGTGTTACCTCACACCTATGCGAATTACTTTCACCCATAAATCCCAGGCTACGTTATTAGCATCACGCCCCACTGGATTGTTGTTATAGCGCTTTTCCATTTTGATCTACTACCAGGAAAAGCTTTCAGACCGGTGTTGAGTGTCCGCTACATTATGAAGCCGCGTGCGCCTTTTGAAGTGCCCGATTAAAAAGGTCAAGGTCCTTCACGAGTCACGCATGACTGGGCTATCTTGCGATGATGCAATGCTGGGAATATGTTCCATCTGTGTAATGGGTGGTCGGGGTCCTGTTCGTAAAAGAGTGTTAAGTGATTCAGGATTAGCATCGAGTTTCACACGGTCGCGGCGATAGTTTCGTGGTTGAAGAAGAAAAAAAAACAAAGTGAAAAGTCTTTTCATATCTATTTGAATTATTCCCGTAAAGGCTAGCACATGAGGATAACCTTAATAAGAAATAGCTGATGTGGTTTTATAGTTATTTTTAGTTTGTGCACCCTCAGGATGCTCCTATTATTTATTATTATTATTATTATTATTATTATTACTGCACATTTTTAACACAAAAACTTTGGATAAATACACGGGTCATACCAGTGGACCAATCATGGCCCAATCCCTCCTCTGGGGTTCTATTACTTTTCTAAGGACTTGACCAACGGTTTTCCCCAAAAATTCCCTTTTTCAGTTTCAGGACTAGGTGACCGTATCTGCACCCACATCACAAGCATCAGCCGGGCCTCCTGGGAAAATCTTGCACAAAAACGCCCCATTTTTGCGTTATGACGGTTCACCCAACCCACCTAGTCCGCCATTGACTTATGAGCCTAATCGTTTTGGGTCCGCTCGGAAAACGAGACACGGCAGGTCAAAGAGTGTGGAAATCTACACTACTTTAGACAAATTCATGTCAATGAAAAATAATGAACCCCTTCAAACATACCCCAGACTCGCTCAAACTCGCTCCATAGACAATGACTGGCATTTTACAAACGGAGAGGCAGTGAATCAGCAGAATCCTACCGCCGTATACATTAACTGGAGAGCTGAGGCTCCTGCCTTCTCCACATTTTAAAAGGAGAAAACGGGTCAAACCATTGTGGAATTATGAGCGTTCGATTGCGACCTGAGGAAAATAAGAATTTTATCTTAGAAATCAATTAAGATACATATTTACAAAAAGGGACTTTTTAAAACTTTTTTTAAATAATGATTTTGCCCCCAAATCTGTGAGTGCACACACCAAACTTGACATCCTGCAAATTTAATCCGTCCTCCATCAAAGAATCCAGGACTTAAACCTGTAACGCATACACTTCCTGAGATCTAAGCATCAGAACCAGGGAACTGCGCTTACTATTCAAGTTAATGCATGCGATCAGGTTACGTTGCCTCTGTCTGTGGGTTTGCCAGATTTTACCATCAGAACCTGACAAACCTTTTATACCAGGTTTGGTCTACTCTAAGAATAACAACTTTTGTCACTTTTCTAGAATATTCAAGGTTGATGTTGATGTGCGATTTTCTCGGTCTATGTGCCAACCTTCAGTGTCAGATTCATCATGTATAGAACTTTCCTCAAAATCGTAAAACTCTGTTTTGGTTGATGGTTTTTCTGCTTTCACAAAACCGCCTCCAGATTTTGTCGGCATTATTAGATAAAAACTAGGTTCTTAGCAGATTTGTCATGGCAGTCCACAGTCTAACATCCAGCCATATCGGCTGTCTGTGTGGCCTCAAAACGGTATAACAATTAACCAAATAAGGCTTAACGGTAGCTTAGGCATGTCATCGTTAAAGTGCTTCAGGGCTATTTTCTGCAACGCCAGCACGCACACATGCAGGGAACGTGTCGACACGGCCACTCCAGGCCCGTCTCAACACCCAATCCATTGTGAGGGTGAATATGAGCTAAGTGTTTCTGGCTGTACAAGTGACAGGTTATAAAAAGGATCGGCAATGTGTCAACATATAAATACACACACACCCACACACACACAACCCCAATAATAAATCTGTGGAACATACGGTGTTACTAAGAGTCATGGCAGTCCAGGACAGCCCTTTCTATAAACCAGCGCAAGTGTTTAAAATCATGAGTCGCTCAACAACATAGACCTGACGCTATCTAAGCCAGTTTAAGGCCAGTATTTCAGCTAGCTAGCCGGTTAAAGCTAATGTAGAGACATTATGAGCGTGAAATTAGGACACATTTTAAAGAAATTAAAAAAATCACCATCAGACGTTCTGACAAATTTCCAAAACCCCAATACGACTTAGCGCATTAACAACAGTTTCAAGTTTTTTTTTAAACTTACGGTAGTTAAACTTTGTAGTATTAATAATTTGCTATGCTTTACATTGTTTGTTTATAACAATGCACTGTAGCTAGCTAAAATGGACTTACATCATCTATTATTATTATTATGGTTTCTTAACAAACCATGATTTAAAAAGAAAAAATTTTATTGATGGATGAAAAAAATTCTTACAAAAACAAAATCTTTTTTTTATTATACTGTACAATTATACAAATTAGCATAAGTGTAAGTCTAACTATAAACTGAGCGGTATAAAAATATAAAAAGATAGAAGGGTAAAGAAATGGTGTGTGTATACAGTATGTATGATGAACAGTATATTGTACTATATGTACATGTTCTGTACTACACTCTCCTATTCTGTATTATATTGGACTCTTCTATATACTTATGTATACCCATATTCTCTATTACTTTTGTACTATAGTCTAACTACAGTGCATTGTACTTTACTAATATATACTTATATAGACTCTTCAGTATTTTGTAGCATACTCCAAACGATTACACTATATACTATAATACTGTGCTATATGCTAATGTACTCTCATCTGCTATCCTACTCTGTACTACAGTATACTGTAAAGTATGTTAAACTATTTTATCCTATTCTACTGTACTATATTGTGCTGTATGATTATTCATATTCTCTACTACAATGGGCTACACTGCTTTAGAAGTGCTATATGCAAATATTCTTTTACTTGTGCTAACTTGTATTTTACTGTTTTATTGAGTACTGTACTGTACTGTACTATATGCTTACATATATCTATCTTGTCTACTTTGTTGTACTATAGTTTAAGCTACTATACTTTATCACTACCTTACTGCTACTATCCTTACTACTGAACTGTAATGTAATGTACTACATGGTACTATATTATGCAAATTAGCAATAATCTTCTCTACTGAAATGTGCTATACTTTAAACTACTATTCTTATATTGTATGTAATATGCTACTGCATAATAATAATGTTCTTTACCAAATTGTACTCTAATCTACAATACTACTGCACATTGTACTGTACTGCATGCTAGTGTATACTAATGCTTTCTTCTACATTGTACAATACTGTAAACAACTATATCTACTGTACATTACAACACTACACTGCAAGGCACAATATTGCACTCCACTACATACAGTACTATCATACTATCCTGTACTTCTCTGTTCTACTGTACTGTATTATGATGTACTCTACCATATGCCTCAGTACTATGCCATACTGTGGTATAAACTAAACTATTCTTAACAGGACACTTCCGTACCACATTGTGCAACCTATACTATTACCAACAAAGTACTCAATACTCTTGTGATCTCCACTGTACACTACTGTACTATAATATTCTGAATAATGTATCCGGCTGTAATAACAAACTCTACTGTACACAACCATAACAACTACACTGTAAACTACTGTATTGTACTATACTCTACTCGTAATCGACTATACAATAATTCACTATACTGTAAGCTACTGTAAAACACACTTCTCCAGTATCATGTAATGAGACTTTGATTTACAAACTAAAGGAACTGTAACTGCAGTTTTTAAATCACCGACGTCAGCAAATATTTCTGCATAAAATCTCTTAGACAGAAATCAGCCAAATACATACTTTCCTGGATATCATTTGTGTGTGTGTGTGTGTGTGTGTGTGTGTGTGTGTGTGTGTGTGTGTGTGTGTGTGTGTTTTTGCGGCCTGCACATTGCACATAATGAATCTGCAGTTTGTTCTGGCCCATTTACAACCACTAAGCCAAGCTTTTTTCTGACCTGGGACATTATCCAAACTTATGAGCGCGCACACACACACACACACACACACACACACACACACACACACATTGCTGGCACTGGGTTTGCAAAAACTTGGTTTAGCGTAATCCAAATCAGCAGCTAAGTTCGATACTCTTCAGTAGCTAAACAATTTTATTAAATTAAAATGATCAACATGTAAGCTAGGATGTTTATTTATTTATTTATTTGTTTATTTCTAATTAAAACCATATACGAGGGGAGATGAAATATAATTAATTTATATTTACGTATATAACCACCATTCAATTAAAATTATGGTAAACTTAAGGAAATGGTTTTATTCTGTAACCGGCGGCAGCGGAAAGTTAGCTAACGGTAAATTTGAATATTTTATGACATCATAACATTACTCTGTGATGATGCCATAAAACCATTTTGATGCACTGGAGCTGAATATCGACCTTTAGAGAAAGGCTGGTGCTGCAAAGCTTTCCCTGTTTCTTTACATGAGCACCCACCCACACACACACACACACACACACACATACAATACACCTTACAGCACAACACGGCCGCTCAGATCTGATGACGCAGCGATAACAGATTTACAGTGAGTTTCTACGGCTGTGTAACGCTGCAGGTTAGCAGAAAGAGGCTATTGTCTGATTCACGCACACACACATACACACACACACACACACACACACACCGGTAAGAGGTAAGTTACTGTACATCTTCAGCATCGTGACAGAGAAAGCATTTCCTAAAACATTCCTTCCTCTTTTTTTCTGTTTTATTTCTCCTATAATGAAGTAACTTGTGCTTTTTTATATACTGATAAATCACCAAACGCTACCTGATCGTCTTTGCGACAACTATTTCCTCATTTTTTTTTTGTTTAAACGTGGTAAAATCTTTATTGTAGGCCATGTGTCTCATGGAATACTGTTGTGTTTCTCACAATTCTCTGGTAAAATTCAGCACTCAAGCATGTTTCACACGTTAATGAATTAGCATGGGATTAGCTCAGTTTCTCCTGTCGGCTGCTAACATGCTAACTGCCGTAGGCTCGCGATTGTGTCAGAATTCAACTTGTGCGCGCGCACATAAACCTACTATACACCGCAAGCTCCCTGAGCGAAACTCTTGCTAAGTGTGTGAGAGGAAACAAGACTGTGTGATAATTATCTGTTTCAGGTTTCCGTTGAAGCGGATTAAAAAGGTAAAAAGGAAAAAATGCTGACAGGAAACAGGAGGGGAAGGGCGCTTCACAAATCAAACGCTCTACTAAATAGTAGCCTAATTATTGTTAAAGTACCGGACGTGTAGCTATACATCAGTTATAGCTAAAGTTCATTCACTTTGGCCCATGAATAAAAAAGAGAGGAAATTAATTATCATCTATGTCTACAGAGTCGGGGGTGCGGGAGCTACATCCAGGATGGGGTGCCAATCCATCACAGGGCACACACATACACACTCACACGCTCATTCACACACTACGGGCAACCTGGGAACGCTGATTAGCCTAATCTGCATGTCTTTGCATTGTGGGTGGACACACTATGCCACCATGCTGTGTAAACTCTCTCTTCTGTTAGCTTCATGGTCTGCTTAATTACTGAGAAATACAGTAGCTGGTACTTGTCATAAATTTGTTATTCTTTTAAAACACGGAGGTCAGCTGTTCTGGAACAGTTCTTCCAAGATCAGTATTGTCGAGTGCATTTGCGAAACCCATCAAGCAAGACCGAAACTTAGCTCTGCTGCAGAGGAGAAGTTTATTTAGAGTCACCAGCCTCAGAAATCACCAATTAACCTCAACCAGCACTTCAGATTAGAGCCGTTATGAAGCTTTACAGAACAGAAGTAGCAGATATACATCTCGATATCAACTGTTCCAAGGAGATCCAAGAAAGATCCAAGAAAGAATGCCTTCAGCATTTCTGTACAGTGTAGACAGGAATAAAAATCAGGAACGACCATGGAGTTACCCCGTGTGTATACTGTCTATACTGTATGTACAATACACTGTATATGTATGATATACAGTGTCAACAACCAGTTTGTATGTTACTGTCTCTACTGCTGCTGGATATCTGGAATTTTCTCCAGGATCAATGAAGTATCTATCCATCAATCAGCTATATTTTATTGGACTACGTAAACAGATAATTATGTTGTGTACTATAATGTGCTATGCTAATGCATACTGTACTATGCTATAGTGCTATAGTTGTGTACTATAATACTGTACTATGCTAATGCATAAAATAGTTGTCTGTTAAAAGTGCTATACTGTTTTGTACTACTCTATGAAAATGCATAATAATGTTGTCTACTGACCAGTACTATACTGTAAACTATGTTGTACCGTACTTTACTAATGGATAATGATATTGACAACTACCGTACATTGTACTACACTGTAAACTACTGTATTGTACTGTACTGTGTTAATGAATAATAATGGTGTCTACTTAACAGTACTTTACTGTATTATATTGCACTGTACTATGCTAATGCATAATAAAGTCTGCTTAATTGTACTATACTGTAAACACAATCCATTCATCTAGGAACATCTGTGGTCCAGCTCGGGACCAGGGACACCAACGCTGACCATTGTATTTATTCTGTAGTAATTTTACGGTACTACAGAATAAACACAGTGTACTCGACCGTAAATTACAAGAGTACAGTATGTTGTACTATACCATCAATCACAATATTGCAGTACATTACAATACTACTGTACATTGTACTCTACCGTAAATTATGATACTACAGTACATTGTACTCTACTGTAAATTATGATACTACAGTACATTGTACTCTACCGTGAATTACAATAGTACAGTATATTGTACTCTATCGTAAATCATGATTTTGCAGTACATTCTACTCTACAGTAAGTTATGATACTACAGTACATTGTACTCTACTGTAAATTATTATACAACTGTACATTGTACTCTACTGTAAATTATTATATGACTGTACATTGTACTCTACTGTAAAGTATGACACTATGTACAATACATTGTACTATACTGTAAATTACAATATTACAGTGTATTGTACTATAGTGTAAATCATGATTTTGCAGTACATTGTACTCTACCGTAAATGACAATAGTACAGTATGTTGTACTATACCATCAATCACAATACATTGTACTATACAGTAAATTACAATACTACTGTACATTGTACTCTACCGTAAATTATGATACTACAGTACATTGTACTCTACTGTAAATTACAATAGTACAGTATGTTGTACTCTACCGTAAATCATGATTTTGCCGTACATTCTACTCTACAGTAAGTTATGATACTACAGTACATTGTACTCTACTGTAAATTATTATATACGACTGTACATTGTACTCTACCGTGAATTATGATACTATGTATTATACATTGTACTATACAGTAAATTACAATACTACTGTACATTGTACTCTACCGTAAATTATGATACTACAGTACATTGTACTCTACTGTAAATTATGACACTATGTACAATACATTGTACATAGTATTGTATAATACATAAATTATGATACTACAGTACATTGTACTCTACTGTAAATTATGATACTATGTACAATACATTGTACTATACTGTAAATTACAATACTACTGTACATTGTACTCTACTGTAAATTATGATACTACAGTACATTGTACTCTACCGTGAATTACAATAGTACAGTATATTGTACTCTATCGTAAATCATGATTTTGCAGTACATTCTACTCTACAGTAAGTTATGATACTACAGTACATTGTACTCTACTGTAAATTATTATACGACTGTACATTGTACTCTACTGTAAATTATTATATGACTGTACATTGTACTCTACTGTAAATTATGACACTATGTACAATACATTGTACTATACTGTAAATTACAATATTACAGTGTATTGTACTATAGTGTAAATCATGATTTTGCAGTACATTGTACTCTACCGTAAATGACAATAGTACAGTATGTTGTACTATACCATCAATCACAATACATTGTACTATACAGTAAATTACAATACTACTGTACATTGTACTCTACCGTAAATTATGATACTACAGTACATTGTACTCTACTGTAAATTACAATAGTACAGTATGTTGTACTCTACCGTAAATCATGATTTTGCCGTACATTCTACTCTACAGTAAGTTATGATACTACAGTACATTGTACTCTACTGTAAATTATTATATACGACTGTACATTGTACTCTACCGTGAATTATGATACTATGTACTATACATTGTACTATACAGTAAATTACAATACTACTGTACATTGTACTCTACCGTAAATTATGATACTACAGTACATTGTACTCTACTGTAAATTATGACACTATGTACAATACATTGTACATAGTATTGTATAATACATAAATTATGATACTACAGTACATTGTACTCTACCGTGAATTACAATAGTACAGTATGTTGCACTCTACCGTAAATCATGATTTTGCAGTACATTCTACTCTACAGTAAGTTATGATACTACAGTACATTGTACTCTACTGTAAATTATGATACGACTGTACATTGTACTCTACTATAAGTTATGATCATTTACAGTATAGTGATACAGTATAACACTACTGTACATTGTTCTCTAATGTAAATGGCAACACTGCTGCACTTTGAACTCTAATACATGATAACCATCGCTAAAGTCCTGTACTACACTGTTAGTGACTGAACAGCTGTGAACAGTCAATCTCCAGCGAGGCTCGATCCCGGGTTACCATGGCAACCGACCCGCCACTTACATGTGGCCGCGTCCTCAATCACACTACACTACACACCACCACACTAGACTAGACTACATCACACTACACTACACACCACCACACTAGACTAGACTACATCACACTACACTACACACCACCACACTAGACTAGACTACATCACACTACACTACACACCACCACACTAGACTAGACTACACGGTTCGGGACGAAGCCCACGGCGGCTGCTTCTGCTTACCTCCAGTTCATTTACACCGCAGCACAGAGAGAGAGAGAGAGAGAGAGAGAGTGGCCTCTGGTTCCGAGTGCAGCCTGGGTTTATATACAGTACATTTATATAAAATTGAAAAAGAAAGAAAGAAACTAATAATAATAACAGTAATAAAGTCTCCCGGGTCCGTGTAGCGGGTGCACCTGCTCTCGCGCTCCTTATACGTCAAAGGGACGAGAAACAAATCAAAGAAATCCGCCGCCGCAGAGGTGTGTGTGTGTGTGTGTGTGTGTGTGTGAGCGCGAGCCTTGCGGTATCCCGGTGCTCTCTTGTCTCTGCACACGAAAGGAAACGCCTCTCTTTTCTTCGGATAAGAAACACGGACAGACAGATAGAGAGAGAGAGGGAGAGACGGAGAGAGAGAGAGAGCGAGAGCGTTTGAGTGTTGCACGCGCCCGACGAGACGAGATGCCGGCGCGCGCGCGCACGCGCGCTCGAGTGAAGTGAAGTTGAAGCAGGGGAGGGTTGAGGTTGATTTTTTTCCCCCACACGCTTTGTGTCTAGCCCCTTACCCTTCTGATAGCTGAAGTGTTTCATGACTGCACCGAGGATAAACACACTGCACTGCAATGATGATGATGATGATGATGATGAATATAGACAATAAAGGATCTTTTTTTTTTTGTTTGTTTCATATCAACATGTCAACATTTGACTAAGAAGCCTTTCCTGACGCAACCCTCCCATTCCATGCAGTGCATGCAGTGAGTGTCTGGGTGGTATGGGGTGGGCATACGGTTAAGCATCTTCCCCAAGCACCCCACTGTGGCAAGCCACCAGCGTCAGGGCGCGGACCCCGAACCTCCCATCCGCATCCTAAACCCTTAGCTGCTTACTGTACACCATTGCAAAATATCAATAAGATCGCAATATTGATTTGCCAATGATATATTGTGCAGCCGGACATGATATCACTCTTAGCCTGATTACAATTATGCCTAAGAACACAGCCTTGAATAAAGAACGGTACAAGAATATCTTCAGAAAGCACCTTCTTCCAAGAACAGTACGGTGATGAGCAATGATGGAGATCCCCGCCATAAGGCAAAAGTGATAACTAAGTGACTCGGCGAACAAAACGTCGAAATGTGACTGACAGAAATTGCCAGGGGTCTTAGAAAAGAAGGATTAACACTGCAAATATTGACACTCTGAATAAACTTAATGTAATTGTCAATAAAAGCTTTTGACTCATATGAAACGCTTGTAATTATACTTCAGAGTAACATCTGACAAAACGATCTAAAAACACAGAAGCAGCAGACTGTACTACCTGATCACATGGATCATAGCTTGGGACCAACACTGCATCCAATGGCTGGGGTTTGAACATTGGGTGGGAAGTGAACCCGGGTCTTCCGCATGGCAGGCGAGAAACACTACCACTGAGCCACCAATGCCCGTCATCTTGATAGTGGCACTGATCCTAATCGATGCACTCAGTACGCTCTCGCCACACACACTCGAGAGGCTTCCCTCTCACCCTGACCCACATTACACAAACCCTGCATCAGCAACTGCAGCAGAAAAAACCCCAGCACGGCAATAAAGCATGTCAGAAAAACACACACACGTTTCCGTAAAAACACTCGCGCTTCTACTTCTGAGTCAGGTACAACAAACACGTCCGTGAAACGATTAGATGAGCTCACGCACTGCCTCTTACAAGACTGAGTGATATGCCTTATATAAATAAGTGATCATTAATGACCTATTTAATTGCTTATTGGTTTTAACTGTTTTATAGGCTTTTATCGTTTTCTGGTTTCATTTTTCAAAGCAAGAGAGGTACAGCAGCTACTCAACTCACTTCTTGCTTTCCTTTCAGTCACCACTTTATCCTGGTCATAGAGGTTATGGTGGATACAGAGTCTATGCCACTCACGCCAGCTTTGCAAATATATACGCAAAGTATGTGTAATATATATTATTATTTATTTCAAAAGAAAATGATGTAAATTCCTGTTCTTGCCTGACACGAATGTAAGTGTAGCGCTTTTTCTTTCGCACGAAAAATTGCATGTTCTTGCCGTGCTTGGTGGGTTTCCTCCGGGTAGTCCGGTTTCCTCCCACAGTCCAAAGACATGTAGATTAGGTTAACTGACATTCCCAAATTGCCCGTAGTGTGTGAATGAGTGTGTGTATGTGTGTGTGCTCTGCGATGGATTGGCACCCTGTCCAGGGTGTACCCCGCCTTGTGTGCGAAGTCTCCTGGGATAAGCTCCAGATCCCCCGTGACCCTGAATACAGGATAAAGCAGTATAGATGATGAGTGAGGGATTACTAGCTACAGAATTTTAAAAAGTCTCCATTTAGTCCTATGGGTGGAGGGGATATAAGAGGAACTGGCAACTTGTGTCTGGAAAGAAATTGTTTAAAGCCTCTAATTTTACATTTGGACTTGATTAGAGTCGCAAATAAATCATTTATGTGGTAATAAGTAGACGCAGCCACTAACGTGCCTCCCATGAAATATATTTGAAGCCCTCTGAGGACTTTCCTCTCCTGGTTAAGTCTGTAATCAAACAGAGGTTCATTGTTTAAAAGCAGTTGTGATGCAAAAAAAAAAAAAAAAAAAGATTTTTAAGTTTGAGCAATTGAATTTACAATTATACGCTAGGTTAAGTTTATCATTTTCATTAAAGCATAAGGTGCTAACAAGTGATTAGCCTACAGAGCAACACGTGCATCATATATGGCCATCGCGACTAGCGACATACTGTACGTTGACGCTATAATGTGCAAGATCGTCGCGTGTCATCGCAAATCAGCCCGACTAAATTAGCATTCGAGTGTGTGATCAAAGATGCCGAGATATAAACCGAGCCCTTGATGGCTGACCTTCGCACTGGAACTCACCCACGTGTGAGGTTGGACGTCTGGTATGCGGCGCTTCGATAGCTGAAGGAGCAGGTTGAAGAGGACGACATGAGCTCTGACCCTGGAGAGGACCAAAGACGGACGAAAGCTGAAATAGCATACGCGAGCCTGTCGAGCCGGTCTGCCCTGATGGCATGGATATGCTTCGGTTAACTGGAAAAATCGCACACGGGAAAACCTGCTCAAACAGACCCAGTGATTTTAAATGAAAGAAAAAAAAATATATATATATACACATGTGGTAAAATTGTTGGTACCCTTCGGTCAATGAAAGAAAAACTCACAATGGTCACATAAATAACTTTAATCTGACAAAAGTAATAATTAAAAAAAATTCTATGAATGTTAACCAATGAAAGTCAGACATTGCTTTTCAACCATGCTTCAACAGAATTATTTAAAAAAATGAACTCATGGAACAGGCCTGGACAAAAATGATGGTACCCCTAGAAAATACTGAAAATAATGTGACCAAAGGGACATGTTAATTCACGGTGTGTCCACTAATTAGCATCACAGGTGTCTACAATCTTGTAATCAGTCAGTGGGCCTATATATAGGGCTCCAGGTCGTCACTGTGTTGTTTGGTGACATGGTATGTACCACACTCAACATGGACCAGAGGAAGCGAAGGAAAGAGTTGTCTCAGGAGATTCGAAAGAAAATTATAGACAAGCATGTTAAAGCTAAAGGCTATAAGACCATTTCCAAGCAGCTAGATGTTCCTGTGACTACAGTTGCACATATTATTCAGAAATTTAAGATCCATGGGACTGTAGCCAACCTCCCTGGACGTGGCCGCACGAGGAAAATTCATGACAAATCAAAGAGACAGATAATCTGAATGGTAACAAAAGAGCCAAGAGAGACCCAAGGTGAACTTCATGCTCAAGGAACATCAGTGTCAGATCGCACCATCCGTCGTTGTTTCAGCCAAAGTGGACTACATGGGAGACGACCAAGGAGGACACCATTGTTGAAAACAAATCATAAAAAAGCCAGACTGGAATATGCAAACTACATGTTGACTTCTGGGAGAATGTCCTATGGACAGATGAGACAAAAATGGAACTTTTTGCCAAGGCACATCAGCTCTATGTTCACAGACGGAAAAATGAAGCATATGAAGAAAAGAAGACTGTCCCTACTGTGAAACATGGAGGAGGCTCTGTTATGTTCTGGGGCTGCTTTGCTGCATCTGGCACAGGGTGTCTTGAATCTGTGCAGGGTACAATGAAATCTCAAGACTATCAAGGGATTCTAGAGAGAAATGTGCTGGCCAGTGTCAGAAAGCTGGGTCTCAGTCGCAGGTCATGGGTCTTGCAACAGGACAATGACCCAAAACACACAGCTAAAAACACCCAAGAATGGCTAAGAGGAAAACATTGGACTATTCTAAAGTGGCTTTCTATGAGCCCTGACCTCAATCCTATTGAGCATCTTTGGAAGGAGCTGAAACATGCTGTCTGGAAAAGGCACCCTTCAAACCGGAAACAACTGGAGCAGCTTGCTCATGAGGAGTGGGCCAAAATACCTGCAGAGAGGTGCAGAAGTCTCATTGACAGTTACAGGAATCGTTTGATTGCAGTGATTGCCTCAAAAGGTTGTGCAACAAACTATTAAGTTAGGGGTACCATCATTTTTGTCCAGGCCTGTTCCATGAGTTCATTTTTTAAAATAATTTTGTTGAAGCATGGTTGAAAAGCAATACTTTCATTGGTTAACATTCATAGAATTCTTATTTATTATTACTTTTAAAGTTATTTCTGTACCATTGTGAGTTTTCTTTCATTGACTGAATAACAATTTTGTCCATGTGTGTGTGGTATATATATATATATATATATATATATATATATATATATATATATATATATATATATATATATATATATATATATATTTTTTTTTCTGACTGAAACGTTAGCACAAGCTAACTGTCATAGTCAGAAAAACAAGGCTAGCTTTAATCTAGCGTATTGTTTAGTGTTGAAATCATGTGTGAACTTCCTGCTACAAGACTAGCATTAAAGCTAACATTGAACAGAGTATTAAATAAATATCAGCTAAGATTATGTGTATTTGTTTACTAAAATGGATAGAAAATGAGGACTGAAGAAGGTTTATGAATACACTGCTAAGACAAACTAGCTAGCTCATTAACTCAGTATTTTATAAAAGCAGAGTATTAAGTTTAAAAAACATACACAAGAAAAAGAAGATGAAGATGTTGTGTTATAGAAGCTAAATGTTACCTAGATAGCTAACTAGTATAATGCTTGAGGAAAAATATTCGTCTCCACATCCTGGTTTTATATAAACATTCTTTGTTTGAAATCATGGTATAACAATGGAAAAATCTAGTATAGCATAAAAGCATATCACCCCCCCCCCTCCCCCCCCCCCCCCCCCTTCACTCACTAAGTGGTGAAGTCATGCACAGGTCTTTAATTTTCTCACACACAACCCCTAAAAATACTGTACAGTGTTCATAATGGGGTTCTTAAGCTCCATCTGTCTTCTCTCACTTTTACACACACACACACACACACACACACACACACACTGAGTGACAGAGAGTGACCCAAGCCGGAAAAAATAACTCCCTTATCAACAGCTCCCGTCCACACACCCGTCACATCTACAAAGCTCACGGCGAGCGCTAATAAAACAAAAAAGCTCCAGGCTTATCAGCGTCTGGCTAGCGTTAGCCACCTAGCATTCCAGACAAGGCATTCAGTGCAAGGTCGCGACACAGCCATGTCCCAGTTTTGATTTCAATTTATTTAATTATTTGAAATTCATACGCTTGCTAATATTTTATTTTCTTATTTTATATTTTATATATTAGCATAGCAGAAAAGAATTGGAACGATTACTGATATGCTAAAAAGACTACAGGATGAAGTTTAACATTTTGTAATTAGCTTGGATCATTTCTGGCAATGTTTAGCGCTCACACACTCTCACACACTCACACACACGGCGGAGGTGTCATGCTGCAACACTTTTCTTGCTAACATACGTTAACACGGCGGTGCATCAGCATAGAGAGACGATAATTGAAGGATACAAGGTTTCTCACATTTGTGTGTGTGTGTGTGTGTGTGTGTGTGAGAATTTCATATTGTGTAAACAACAAAGCCAAGTGCTAGCTAGCTATCTACAGTAGTTTACCTTAGTTATCTTATTTTGTTGTTAAACTAGCAGTAGTTATTAACTAGAGCTACAGTACCATGCTAGCACCGATGTACAGATTTTTATGTTTATGCTAGGCAGTTAGCTAGCTATGTTATCATAAGTCATATGCTAGTGTTGGGCATCTAACTTTAGAAAACAGCAACACAATCTATATAAACAAAAGAAAGGTTCTGTCTGTACACGGGTCAGAACTCGCTCATTCAGTGACATCTTTACGTTTCATACATTGGAGAAAATTTTCTCTCTGTCTGTCTGTCTCACCAGGCGGATTTAGTCAGAGCATGACGCAAAACTGTAACAGAATTTACTGAATCTTCTGCAGCACTTAGATCTCTGCCTGAAGTTTAATCTGCACCATCAGTGAAATCTAAATGTTGAGTAAAAGCGATGTTATGAACGGTTATGTGTGGGATTTAATAATCTACTTTAAAACAATCTACTAATGCGCTACTGTCTGAATGTAAACACACACCCGCACCAATAGATATTAATTAGAAAATCCGATCTACTTTTTCCATTTCTCATCTGTGATTCACTCCGAATGTGAACAGGCTGGGTATTCGGCTTACGACGAAAGAAGTACAACTTAGTACGTAACCTTCATGTTAACGATGCGCTAACTCTGAGGATGATTTTAGCCTCTGAAACCGAATCTGTGACCTTTAACACAGAATGACCTGTGGGTTAAAGGTCAACGTGCAGGTCTATTATAGGAGGTCTGTTTATACACTGGCTCTTTCCGAACAGCTAGCATTCGCTTATGACTTACGACTTACGACAAGCCGCACACACTGGACTACACTGTAACACTGTATGAAGGCTCAAATGTGTACATTACTATGGATAGCATGATTTAACTAACCTAGCTCGTCTTTCTGCCTTGCTAATCGCTAATATAAGATCTATTGTCTGACAAGCTAGTTGGTGATCTCCAGCTAACAAACTCCCCCCCCCGACTTTGAACTCTCATAACACTAAATCTTCTCCTCCTGCCTCTTTGTAAGGCACCAGAACTGGACTCGTGCCCCA
This sequence comes from Clarias magur, assembly GCA_013621035.1. Classification (NCBI taxonomy): domain Eukaryota; kingdom Metazoa; phylum Chordata; class Actinopteri; order Siluriformes; family Clariidae; genus Clarias; species Clarias magur. The sequence continues at coordinate 631,641 of QNUK01000236.1, read as the reverse complement.
TAATTCCTCAGCCATCGGGCTAAACTTGGCGGAAGCCACATAAACGCTCAGAACCTAGCCTGGCCCAAAGAGCTCCTTTTCCAACAGGAATGTGTGGGAAGGCATTCCTGTCTTAATGCTCCACATTCTTCTCGTCGCTCCTTCGTTTTTTCCCCCCCTTCGCTTCCTTTTGAAATTTGTGCAGCTGCAACCATAGAAGGCGAAGCCAGTGGCAGAGGAAGCACTCACTGAATTTCCCAGAGTTCACAATGGGGTTCAGTAGATGTTTAAACCTCTTTAATGTGGATTCCTGGCACTTCAGAGCACTGCGTAATCGCTAGCAGAGTTTAATGATAATGTAATATGTGGCTTTATCGCCGCTTCTCGTGCATTAGTTCTGACAACTGGCTGATTACTGCAGAAAGACGGGAAGGGAGACTGGAGTGGAACAATAAACACCTGCTCAGGGACAACAGAGATCCATTACAAAGAGCCATTACTTAATTACTCGCCTCAGGAGAAGCCATAACCTTCCCTATGTGTGTGGGTGTGTGTGTGTGTGTGTGTGTGTGTGTGAGTTTTAGACAGGTATGAGAAAGTAAACCAGCTGGTCTGTAGCACATGCACAATATTTTGTCAACAGTTATACATGCATCCTCAGCATTTATTTCAGGCAAGGTTTGTAAAGTGTTTGGTTGAGCCTACTGAGTTTGGTCGTTGGTGTTGGGTTAAAGGATATTATATGATGTCTTGATGCTGCCATCTAAGCTGTTGGATCGTTTCTAACATTCTCAGTGTTAGGTTAATAGTTTATCCATTAGGGTTTGCTACTGATGTGATCCCACTATGCTTGGTACTGTTACATGAGGCCATTGGTGCTGGCTTGAGAACTGGCTTTTGATTTTGGGTTCATCCTGTCTGGCTTGATCCTATCATGATTGGTGTTAGGTTCATCTGAACGTGTTTGGTGTTGGAATTCTGTGCCTCCTGCTGCGTTTGGTGTTCAGTTGATGTTGGGTCGATCCTATACTGTTTGGAATTGGGCTCATCGTCCTGTATTATGTTTTGGAATGTTGGTTTAAGAGTGGTTCTGCTGTTGTAGTTGTTGGGTGATTGTGCTGTATTATTGTTGGACTGGAGCTCAGGTTCATCCTGGCAGGTTCGGCAGTGAGGTAACTGCACTGGTGCATCCTGGTCTGTTTGGTGTTGGGTTGATGCTCCTGGGTTTGGTATTAGGGTCACCCTATTGTTCTTTATTATTGGGGTTATCATGGGATGTTTGGCTTTGAAGTGATTCTGTGTGTTCAATGCTGGGTTGATCCTACCATGTTTGGTACTGGGCTCATCTTTCTATGTTAGGTGTTTGGTTTATCATAATCTATTTGGTATTGGTTTCGTTTAGAAGTGGCTCTGCTCTCCTTGTTTTTGGGCAGTTGTATCATACTCATTTTTAGATTGGAGCTCAGGTTCATGCTGCCAGGTTTGGCAGTCATCCTGGTCTATTGGGTTCATCCTATTGTGCTTTGGTATTTGGCAGATCCTACTGTTTGTGTGTTATTTGGGTCATCCTGGCATGGTTGGGTTTGAAGCCATTCTGCAATGTTTGTGGTTGGGTTGACCCTGTTTTGTTTGGTATTCTTTTCTTCTTCCTGTGTTTGGTGTTCAGTTGATCGGTTGTTGTATGGTCGATCCTCATTGTTTGGTGATTGTGCTGTACTTCGTGTTGGATTGGGTTGTCAGTTGGCCTGCCAGATTTGGTGTTTTGGTATTTGATGTTGGGTTGGTGCTACTGTGTTTGGTATTGGGTTCATCCTCTTGTTCTTAGTGTTAAGTCAATCAGTTTGTGTTTACTATTTGGGAGATTGTCCTGTTTATTTATTATTGGGTTTATCCTGACATATTTGGCTTTGAAATCTTTTCAATTTTACCATGTTTGCTATGAATAGTATCTTCTCTAGGTTTAGTTTGACGTTGAGTTGATCCGTTGTTGTTTGGTTGATCCTACTGTGTTTGATTTTACCGGCAGGAACTGGAGTTGATTAAATTGTGCCGCATTTGGTGTTGTGGTGAATCCTGATGTGTTTGGTGTTGGGTTGATACTATTATGTTTTTTATTGGGTTCACCTTCCCACAGTGAATCGTGGTGTTTTGTGTTTAACTGACCCTGCTGTTTGTTTTAGCTTTTGGATGATTCTGTGTGTTTCTTTCTGCTTTTGGTGTTGGCTCTATGTTCATGTTCTTGGTTGATCCTGATACATTTGGTACTGGTTAATGCTGCTGTGTTTGGTGTGTGCGGCTGTCATTTCATGCTGTGCTAAGCTACACCAGTGAAGTATTGATGCTTCACAGTGTGCGTCAGCAAGCAATTGAGGCAAAATGTATTGTCCTCTCTCTCTCTCTCTCTCTCTCTCTGCCTCTATCATTATTTCCCCACCTACACACTCTTTAGTTCATATTGAACCCGCTTGTCCACTCAATTCCCAGACGTCACCTAAATGACGTTTAAACCCACTGATTAATGACTCATGTTTAATTAGACTGGACAAAGTGCTCTCCACTGAGAGTAGCAATAGATTTGGCGCTTAATTTGGTGAAGGAACAAGTGGAACAATAAGGAAGTGACCAGTCTAGGACCTACTGTAGTTTGATGACGGAGGTATACAGATTGCGAGGTTGTTTTGAGAGTTTACAAGCTACGGTTTCTTTCCTAAACGTGATATTTCGTTAACCGTTCTAACTTCTCTAAGACGTCTTGTGGCATTGATTTCTACACTACAGTGTTTCCAGTCTCAGGACAACCTTGTGCCAAGACCGAGCTCGATCAATTATTATAAATATCTAGTAGCTAATTTCCAAGATATATAGCTAGCTATTTATTTACTTCAGTGACTAGCTCCCAGTGGAACGCTAGCCAGCTCGCTAAACTTAAATCTTAGAAGTAAATTTTTCTTTCTTTCTTTGTTATAATTTATTAGGTTACATTGTGGCCTATTATGTAGCTAGCCTTTTTATATCGAATGACAATGAGCTAGTTATGAATTTACGTGTAGCTAATCTACTCATAAAACAGCACCTGACTAATTTATTTTTATTAGTGTCTAACTTCATAGGGTTTATTTAAACATCTCTATCACCATATCTCTCTATTACACACACACACACACACACACACAAAACACAGTACAGTTTATCAGTGGGAGAGGAATGACGTGCTACTGCAGTACATTATGATCACACACACACACACACACACACACACACACACAGGTTTTAACAGCATTTTAAGGGCATCATCATTTTGTGTGTGTGTGTGTGTGTGTGTGTGTGTGTGTGCTCATGAACACAATGATTTTATCCTGCTGCTGTGCCGGGACTTGGATAGTCTATGAATCTAGTCTATATAGCCTTTAGTTCAACACACACACACACACACACACACACACACACACACACACACACAAGTTTTAATGTCTTTGCAGCTGGAAAACATTTTTAAACCATTAGAAACCAAGACTGGTGAGTGTGTGTTTATAACCTTTAAAAAAAGGACAAAGAAAGAGAAGCAAGGGTGAAGACATCAGATCTGACAATTAACCCAGATCATTTTTAACCACACACACACACACACACACACACACACACACACACACACACACACGCACACACGCACGCACACACGCACGCACACACACACACACACACACACACACACACACACACAAAGCGAGATGTTTAAAGATGACTCATTGAACCCCATGTGCCATTCCAGTCTCACTTCCTACTGCTGTTGCTAGGTGATGGCACACAAGACCTGGAAATGTGTGTGTGTGTGTGTGTGTGTGTGTGTGTGTGTGTGATAAAACTTTTCTGAGTTAATTGTTTAACCCCTTATGATACACACACTTGGGTCCTAGGACCCCAAGTCCCTACTCCCAAAAGCGTGTGCGCACACACACACACACACACACACACACGCACGCACTATTCTTTATGTGCTCTTGCTCCAAATGCACACAGGGTAGACGGTTAGGTCTGTGGTGCATTGTGGGATAGATAAGGTGCCAGATAGCCTGCTGTATAATTTAAGTGTAATGCTGCAGTCCCAGAGCCATGCAGCATACTATATAGTGGGTAGGGTTCACAGCTCCTGTAGGACATGGAGAGATATGGAAGCCTACAGCGCCCTCTGCTGTCTAATATCACTTTACAGACTGCAACATACTCTCTCACTCTCACTCATCATCTACACCACTTAATCCTGTATTCAGGGTCACTGGGGGCCTGGAGCCTATCCCAGGAGACTTAAGGCACATGGCAGGGTACACCATGGACAGGTTGCCAATCCATCGCAGGGCACAGACACACACAAATACACTCACTCATTCACACACTACGGGCAATTTGGGAACGCCAATTAGCCTAACCTACATGTCTAAGAACATGCAAACTCCATGCACACAGAGATGGGAATCGAGCCTGGCCGGGGATCGAACCCGGCCCCTGGCGGTGCACGGCGACAGTGCTAACCACTACACCACCGTGCCGCCCACTGCAATATACAGTATATAAAAAAGTTTATTGAGCTCCAGTGTTTTGTAGAATGCATTTTAAAGGATAAATCATCATATTCTATTAACGTAGTTTATGTTATAAAATGTCAAATAAACTAATAGATTATGTTATCACTGTATGCTGAGTAAATTAAAAAGAATCACTGTGTCTATAGTGGATCAAAGAGAATCACTGTATCTATAGTGGATCAAAGAGAATCACTGTATCTAGTGGATCAAAGAGAATAATTTGTATCTAAATTAGATCAAAGAGAATCACTGTATCTATAGTGGATCAAAGAGAATCATTTGTATCTAAATTAGATCAAAGAGAATCACTGTATCTATAGTGGATAAAAAAGAATCACTGTGTCTACAGCGGATCAAAGAGAATCACTGTATCTTTATGGATCAAAGAGAATCACTGTGTCTATAGCGGATCAAAGAGAATCACTATATCTTTATGGATCAAAGAGAATCACTGTGTCTATAGCGGATCAAAGAGAATCAATGTATCTTTATGGATCAAAGAGAATCACTGTGTCTATAGCGGATCAAAGAGAATCAATGTATCTTTATGGATCAAAGAGAATCACTGTGTCTATAGCGGATCAAAGAGAATCAATGTATCTTTATGGATCAAAGAGAATCACTGTATCTATAGTGGATCAAAGAGAATCACTGTATCTATAGTGGATCAAAGAGAATAATTTGTATCTAAATTAGATCAAAGAGAATCACTGTATCTATAGTGGATCAATAGCGGATCAAAGAGAATCATTGTATCTTTATGGATCAAAGAGAATCACTGTGTCTATAGCGGATCAAAGAGAATCACTGTATCTTTATGGATCAAAGAGAATCACTGTGTCTATAGCGGATCAAAGAGAATCAATGTATCTTTATGGATCAAAGAGAATCACTGTGTCTAAAGTGAATCAAAAAGAGTCACTTGATGATTACTGATGCAGCTGTATAGTGAAAACATGTGGTTTGGGACATGTCCACGCTGGCACAGTAAGTCTGTGTGTATTTTAAGAGACACGACACAAGGTCATACGTCACGTTAGTGACATTTGTTTTGATTTCCACAGAAATATGAACTATAGGAGGAAGTCGTGAGTGGGTGAAAGGACCTCGAAACCGGACTGCTTTCATACTTACACCAGAGAGTGAGAGTGAGAGAGAGAGCGCGCGCGCCACACCTCTCTCTCTCTCTCTGTCTCGTGTAACACAGGGACATCCTGTCTGGACAGGAGCCAGGACACGGAGTGTTTAAGCGCGCTCTGTGAAGAGCGCGCGCTGGGAGCGGGACCTGGGGAGCGCTCGTCATTAAAGTGCGACGCTGTGTGTATAGTGTGTTATTATAAACAACAGTGTGTTAGTAAACAGAGGACGCGCGGGTCTCTGGGTATGTACTGTGTCCTGATACTCTATATTACTATTGCTCTCTCTCTCTCTCACACACACACACAGCGTGCGGGTCCTGACAGGTCGCAGTGTACTGTTTGATTTTTGTTTGTTGTTGTTTAATAGTGTACATATCTAATAATAAGACTAATACTAATAATAATTACAAATAAAAAAAAATACATATCATTGTGCGCAGCTTTCTCATGCGCACTGGAGGGTTATAGATTTTCAGCGCACACACACACACACACACACACCCTCGAAATCTCTCTTTCATTTAATTTGCACTTAAGAAAAAAAAAACGCGTTTATATTAACTAGTGTACCGTAGTGTGACGGATGTGATAGAATGAAACACAAGCCGCGCGCGCGCTTCCATCGGCGTGTTCGCGCGCACCGAACGCTTGTGGTTACTCGAGTGCGCGCGAAACGGTCCCGTGCACAACGTGTCATTTACTGTACGTGCACGCAGTATAAATGGATATTCACACATTTTAAGAGGACACACGTCCCTTCACGTGCGCAGGCTCACCCAGGCATTTGGAGTATCCAGAAAGTGTGCACTTAAAGATACTTTAACCAAGGCTTTAGTTCTGGAATGAGTACAGGATCTGTTGTATTAAAGCATATTACTACTGGTGGCACCTCTGGGGTCAACGATTCGATTCCTCACTCGTTGAGGTTGCCACTTCTCCTCGTTGGTTCCGGAAGGGTGTCCCCCATTGTGGGTGTCTCCCTCCCACAATCCAAAGACATGCAGATTAGGCTAACTGGCGTTCCCAAATTGCCCGTACTGTGTGTGTGTTTGCCCGCTGGCACGCTGTCCAGGGTTCCTCCGGGTCTCCGCAACCCAGTATACAGAATAAAGCACTATAAAAGATGAATGAATGAAGTGATTAAAGTGTACTATTGATCTGAAATCACCAATCACCTCCGGATATGATATTATCATAATACCTCAGTGCCGATTTGGATAAAACCACGATTCTATAAATATCACGATTTTATAAATATCGTTGATGTGGCATTTTTACCTGATTTTGTTACAATTTGAAACCTTTAATGAATAAATATATTTGCAAGCAACAATGAGCGGGCCCAAGCACCTTGCGCCTTCGCCACCCGGGCGCACCAGACAGACAGTTGGCACACTGGACACACGCATTCAAAGGGGACGTACCAATACCATTATGACATCATTTTAGAAAAGGCGGAATTGTATGTTTACACCTTCAAAAAGCCTCAGATGCTGAACAAAAAGCATCACTCAATGTGACGTCACTCAAGTTTAGAGCATCGTCACGGCTGACCCGTTCGAGATATCCAAAATTCCTCCGCAATTCTGCATCCTCTGCGTCTTCAGATCACATAGGTCCAGTTTGTTGGAGATCGTATTAATCCCCTAGGAAGAGTGTATCAAAATGTTGCAGTGGTAAAAATGCTCGCCCTATCATCCAGAGATCGCCAGTGCGAATCCCGGGAGATGGGACGAGGGGCAGTGGTGGCTCAGAGGGCTAAGGCACTGAGCTACTGATCGGAAGATCGGCGGTTCGATTCCCAGCTCAGCCAGGTTGCCATTGTTGGGCCCTTGAGCAAGGCCCTTAACCCTAAACTGCTCCAGGGGCCATGGCTGACCCTGCGCTCTGACCCCAGTTACAATGGGATATGCGAAGAAGGAATTTCACTGTGCTGTAATGTATATGTGACAAAATAAAGGCTTTACTTTTGATGCTGTAACCTCTCGCAGCCGGAGGTCTAGAGAGAGCTGATTGGCCGAGCTCTCTCAGAGGGGAGGGATGAGAGGTACTTAGTGCTCAGGGGCGTCTGTGAGCTCACAAAAGGGGAAGGAGTGGATAGCACTGTCCTCCGAGTGTGTTACGCCGCCCCCAACAGTGCGAGAGCGAGCAGTTCGAAAAAAGATGTGGTTCGCTGGCGTCACATGGTTCGGAGGAAACACGTGATAGTTTTCAGCTCTTCCGGCTGAGTGGTAGTAGTAGTGTAATGCTGGAGCCCCCTAGTGACAGGAAGGAATTGGACACGACTAAATTACTTTAGGGAGAAAATCAGGGGGGCAAAAATGCATATGGCTATCAGAAATGCGTTTTGCAAACAACCCAAAATAACTGACTTCCTCTTGAGTTGAGCCCAATGCGAAAGTAGTTCAGCTCAGTGAGCTCTAAATGTGTCCCGAGTTTCATGTGCATACTGTACATGCAAGTGTGTATGAGCTATAGAGAAAAAATATTGTGTGTGGGTCCTGTGCCATGCCTGGAGCCAAGACTCTCAGGTATCCTAATGGCAGCAGATTTTAACCTGTGTGCCAATTTTTTTGAGCATGTTAAAATACAAAAACAAAACAATCCCTAAAAGAACAAGAGGGCCCTTACACACTATGACGACATAGGGCTGATGTCATGTAGGCCGTTCCTTATGACATTAGTTTTCTTACTTAAAAACCAATTGCAGCGTTTAAACACTACAAACGAACTTAAAATAAAAGAGTTTAACATTTAACTTCAAATTAAATGAAACACATAATTGTTATTGAGCAGCGCGTATCTCTCTCATCCGCCATAATTATTATTTCTAAACAAATATAGCCAATCATTTACTCCTACCACATGGAATGAACATGTGGGAATAGTTCTGACTGCACCACCTGTAGGATTAAAAAACGTTTCAGTCCACATTTTACCGCCTCAAACGCCTCCAACGTTTCAGACCTCAAGTTGACCGTGAGCGTGTTGACTGCAGTCTGCATGCGATTTTCGACTAATGAGTTCTCTCTCTGTTTTGAGACTGGTGTAAGTGTGTGTAATGAGTGGATTTGAGATCAATTCGCTCCGAGTTTGGAGAAAAAGGGCAGATCGGGGGCTTTTCACACACGTACAACACCATGGAAATGTATTTCTGTTGCGCCACTTGGAAGCTCAGCTGCTCTAAACAGAACACTAAACAAGGATTTAGATGCTTTGATTGATTAAGAAGATGCACAAACCACCTAGAATCTGCTCCAATCCACCTTCAAATAACTTAAGATATTCTCTGATGTTTCTTAACTCGTTTCAACACTTCGGCAAGTAGGTCTGGGTGTTCACTGGATCACTACATGCTTCATGGATTAAAATGAATCACTATATAAAACTGGACCAATGCATAGTTCTTCAAAAATGAATTGATAATGGATATGATTACTGAATCAAACAGAAGCAGTATATACTTGAGATAAAACACAAGGTCATATATATCATGTTATGAAATGGAGAAGGTGAGAGCAGGTCGTAACGAAATATGAGGAAGTGGTGAATGGGGAAAAGAAACTCGAAACCGGTTGCAGGCTTTCACACTACAGCAAAAAACAAAAAAAAACAAACAAAAAAAAAACACAGAGATGAGGAGGATCCAAACTTAGGCAAGTCACGTCACCTTCCCCTTTAACAGAGGGACATCCTGTCTGGACTGGTGTGTCAGCACGGGTTGCTCAAGCTCCTCTGGTTTGTTGTTTGGGAATTGCAAGCGTGGCGATTCGGATAGGGGTACGTCATAAGACTGCGACAGTGTTTAACGGTGTGTGTGTGTGTTGCCATTTATTCTCATAATTTCAGAGAGCGCACATGGCAACTTGGAACACCGCCCCCCTGCTCCTGTTCCTCTGCACGTGGGTTCCCGGGCCGAGTCAAGCTTCCAGAACCGAGTGCAGAGTCGAGCTGAGAAAGGCGGACTGCAGCCACATGAACCTGAATGCCATTCCCCAGGACCTGCCCGAGGACATCAGCGCCCTGGACATGTCCCATAATCGGCTGGTCCAGCTCAAGCCCTCGTCGCTGACTCGATACAACCGTCTGGAGCAGCTCGACACCAGCTACAACAGTCTGAAGGCAGTACCGGCAGGTCTGTGCCAGGCTGCGGCCAGAATGTGGCGGCTCACCCTGCGTCACAATGAAGTGCACCTGCTGCAGGACCAAGACCTGAGCAACTGCACACGCCTCACACACCTGGACCTGTCTGATAACAGATTGAGACTTAAAGGAGAACCCTTCTCAAGGACAGAGGTAGGTCATGTGTTAATCCCAGAGTTAGTGAAGGAGGCGTAGTTGTTGTATCTGTCTTAGTGAAGGAGGTGTAGTTGTTGTATCTGTCTTAGTGAAGGAGGCGTGGTCACTGTACCTGTACAAGTCAGGGGCCGGCAACGTTAATCACTCAAAGAGCCATTTGTGAAATAAAAAGCCGAATTGATATTATCCACCTGCAGCAAACCAAAAACGGCGTCTGCTTCTGTGTGACATCATCCTTTTATCGTGTGTACTGGAGCATGCAGTCAGCTGTGAAAAAAAATGAATATATTTATTATCATTGTCGACAACGACACCATTTTAATATGATACAATCATTTAAACTTTAAGCCAAGGAGTCATTAATATTATATTGGTTAGTTATTCAAACTGTAAAAAAATACATAAATCTCTGTACATCTTTAATTAATTATAATTATTACCAATAATACGGAGGAAGTGACGTGAGCAGGGTTGGGGATCAGGTTGATTTTCACTTAAAGTCAGTCTGTCTGTGTGTCTGCAGAGTATTTTCATGTGTGTGACGCACAGGGTGGTGCCATGATATAATGGCTTGAAGGTCAGTTTGGCTGCCGCTACCTTATTTGCATGTGTTTGCATTCATAACCCGTGTTGAGAAAGCATGAGTCAGAATGTAGCCACGTCATACTGTGACTAGAGCATCAGGTTTGCACCTCCTGCAGGAGTCCCTGGGCCTTGCCAATCAAAACCCTCATCGTGCAACATGTTTAGAATAGTTTGCCTAACTTTAGGAAGATTGCAAGCAAATGTGGTTTCTAGTTTTGCATACCCAATAAATTATGCATGTGTGTGAAATTCTTCTAAACATAAAAATAGATGTGTAATGTTTGTGAAATGCTACAGAATTGTTATACTGTGCAATTAAAACCTGTCGGACAACCTGGTATGCACCAGGATGCTAAGTGCTACGCTGAGCAAATGGCATTGACATGATCACCTTTCATTTGTATTTGAGCAGAATTTGATCTGGCTGGACATATCCAGAAACAAGCTGACCACCGCTTGCCTGGGATCACGACCGCAGCTTGACAGCCTGGAGACCCTCATCTTCGCCGGTAACGACATCATGGAGCTGAAAAAGGACGACTTTAGTTTCCTCAATGAATCCTTGTCGTTCCGGACGCTGGTGCTTTCTTCTCTGCCTCTGAAGAAGGTGAGGACGAAACACAGCTGCATTATATATTCTCGTTTCCACTGATCTGGCATCAGTGCAAAGGAATGAGGAACAAAGTAGTAGCATATGTTGTATCACATGTGCAGCTCAAAATAGGAATTGAGCTTGGCGTTTTTATAAATATATAAATCAGTGTATATGATATAAATTTGGTATCTGAGAGTAGTTGGAGCTGTCAATGATTTATTGTCAGTATTCTCCTCTAATGCAGAGTCATGAATAATAATAGTAATGATAATAATAAAAACGCATGGACTTTGATTAAGGCTGCAGTGTTTACTGACATAATCAAACAATGTGCAAGTTTCCATTCACCCAGTTTATGATTTACTAACATTGTTCTAATTGTACTAATTGCACACTTATTCACCAGGTCGAGTCTGGCTGCTTCAAACCCATTGCTAGGGTCCAAGACCTGGTGCTAAATGGTTGTAAGCTCAACCCCACCTTCATGTCCAAACTCTGTGAGGAACTCTCTGACACCTCTTTGAAAAACCTTTCCATGCAAAACACCCAGCAATTCAGTCTGCTCATCAGCACCTTCAAAGGTTTTGACAAGACCAACCTGACGATCCTGGATCTCTCCAACAACGACATGTCCAGAATCGCAGATGGGGCCTTTCAGTGGTTTCCCATGCTGGAGGACCTCTCTTTAGAGCACAACAACATAAAACAATTGACCAACGGAACATTCTCAGGACTGAAGAGCCTGAAGAAGCTCAACCTTCAGTTGGCGCTTTTGAAAAGTCACGCGTTGCCCGTCATTGACGACTTCTCTTTCCAGCCACTGGTCCAGCTGGAGTATCTGTACATGGAGAGGACGTCGTTCAGGGAGATCACCGAGAATATTTTTTATGGACTTCCGTGTCTACGAGAGCTGAATTTGGGTTGGAGCAGCACAGGGCTAAAGACAGTCAGCAACACCACATTTGTCTCCTTGAAAGGATCTCCACTTCTTCAGATCCTTAATCTTACAGGTATGGGCATTAAGGCCCTGGGGCCAGGAGCTTTTTCAAGCTTGGGAAACTTGAAAGTTCTTGTACTCAGCCACAACTTCATCAATCAGCAGCTGACAGGAGAAGAGTTTCAGGGTCTTGACAGTATCAAGGAAATCCATTTATCTTATAACCAGCAGATGATAAATTTGACGTCTATGTCGTTCATGTATGTACCCACATTGAGGATTCTTTTGCTTGGGCATGGTTTACGTCCAAATACGAAAATGGACCCGTCTCCATTTCAAACGCTGGTCAACCTGGCGGTGCTGGATCTCAGTAACAACAACATTGCAAACATCAAAAACGGCTGGCTCGATGGACTACAGCATCTTAGTGTGCTGAAACTTCAGCACAATAATTTGGCCAGGGTGTGGAAAAATGCTAATCCTGGTGGTCCTGTGCTGTTCCTTCGTGATGCTCAGAACCTTACCGTTCTTGAGTTGGACTACAATGGTCTTGATGAGATTCCAACGATGGCCTTTCGAGACCTCTCACAACTAAGATACCTCAGCATTAGTGGGAATCTCCTGAACTTTCTCCACGACTCCATTTTCGACGATTTGCGGTCTTTGCGCTACCTGCGGCTGCAGAAGAATCTTTTGACCTCGGTGAGGCCGGAGACGTTCAAAGTGCCGCTGTCCAACCTGACTGATCTCTACATGGATCATAACCCGTTTGATTGCACCTGCGAGAGCATAATGTGGTTCCACAAATGGCTCAATACCACCAACACTAGCGTAACTGATGTAGAAAGCTACATCTGCAACACTCCATCCTTGTACTTTAATCGCTCTGTGTTGGACTTCAACCCAGAATCATGTAAGGACCTGGTACCCTTCCAGGCTGCATATATAATCTCCAGCACTTTAGTACTGGGTCTAATGGTTATAGCCTTCCTGGTGCACTACCAGGGCTGGAGGATTCATTTCTATTGGAACATTTTAGTCAGTCGCACCCTGGATATAAATGAGTTTCGCTATAAAAGGTTGAGCGAGTTGAGCAGATACAAATACAAAGCCTACATTGTCCATTCTCAGAAGGATACACTTTGGGTGGAACGAAGCTTGCTTCCTTTGGAAGACAACGATTTCAAGTTCTTCTTGGAAGACCGGGATGCAATGCCAGGCTGTTCCACGTTAGAGACGATTGTAGACAACATGAGAATGTCCCGGAAAATCGTTTTTGTTGTCACTGAGGCGCTTTTGAATGATCCCTGCTGTAGACAGTAAGTCTAAGAATGAACACTGACACATGACATGTTGAAATAATGAATTGAAAGACTGCAATGATAATGAATTTGACCGCAAGCCAGTTTCCTCTTCCCATGTCTGGTTCCTTAAAATTCTGCCTTGCAAGCTAGCCAAATAGTTATTAAATAATAATAATTCAATAAAGCATATTCAGGTCCATTTTAATGCTTATATTCATGTCATAGGCATTCAGATGGTGCAAATGATTAAAAACACAAACTTGTTTCAAGTCACAAGCAGTGACTTCTCAGTTCTGCCTTTCTCTCTCTCTGTCACTAGGTTTAAAGTCCATCACGCCCTTCACCAGGTAATGGAAGAGAATCGAGACTCGCTGGTCCTGATTTTCCTTGAAGATGTTGCAGAGTACCGCCTGACTCAGTCGCTAATGTTGCGTAAAGGCATGCTGAAACGTCGCTGCATGCTCCAGTGGCCTCTGCAAAAAGAGCGCATCGCGGCTTTCCGCCAGAAGCTACAGCGGGCGTTAGCCTCAAGCAACCGTGTTGGCTAAAGCCGACTGTCTGGGTAGAACCCGGATGAAGCACTTAATGGACAAGGATTGCTGTTAATGCTAGTGTCAGTTGGTGCTGTTTACCTTTCTAGTGCCTTTGGTAACAAGTTGGCTTTTTATGCTAGCAGTTTATAAGGTTGAGGCTACCTTGATGCAGCTACTTAGCTCTCTTAGCACACTAGGTTCATACTGTAGATAACAAGTATTACTAGTGTATTTTTAGTGCTGAAACTAAAAATACAGTCAGATAATCCACTTTATGCGGTCAGGGCTAGATGGATTTAGGTTTGGAGAATGTCAAGCTGATGATACTTAGGATAAACTAAAGCTACGTTGCTAGCCATTTTGATCTTCAGGTCAGAAGAGATTGAGTGAGTGATGGAAGTTTTAGGCTTTTAGATGATGCAGCATAACCTCGGCATACAAATTTAATTCGTTCTGGAGGCGAATTCTTAAGGTGATACACATTTTGTGATGTAAATGCAGATAATCTGTTTACGCCACCGTAGAAATATTACTAATATTACAAAAAAAAAAAAAAACTTTGGCAATGTCAGCATCACGGGTTGACTCTTTTGAAACTGCTCTTGCTGACTGAAAAATTTGTCGTGAACTTACTTCGCTTTACTTTCCATTGATGCAAATAAATTATAGCAAACAACTTAGCATACAATTTAGCATACAAGGTATAGCAAACAACTTAGCAAACAACTTAGCAAATAAGGTATATTAAACAACTCAGCAAACAAGCTATAGAAGCAACTTAGCAAACAAGTTATATCAAACAACTTAGCAAACAATTTAGCATACAAGGTATAGCAAACAACTTAGCAAACAACTTAGCAAATAAGGTATATCAAACAACTTCGCAAACAAGTTCTAGAATCAACTTAGCAAACAACTTAGCAAACAACTTAACAAACAAGCTATAGCATCAACATAGCAAACAAGTTCTAGTTCATCTACTTCATCAACTTAGCTGGTGTTCGGTTCGGCTTAGTTCAATCGTTCGTATGCCGAGGTTCCACGTTCATTTTTTTAGTAGAGCTGAACTGCTAAATTTCTACTCGGGTATTTTATCCACAGGTTAAAACAGCTTCACTTTCTTTATTTCTAAACGAACAGTTTCACCTATAGCGAAGCTCCTAATTGATTTTTTTAAACGCCTCAGAGAGTGTTAATATGAACGTGAAACAAATGTTTTGCACTATATAGAGCTTTTTAAAATATGTTGTATTTTTTATGTTCATATATTTGCTCTAAACCATGATATCAGAGATGATATCTGATTTTACACAACTGTGCTGGGGTCACGTCTCACGAATTACGGGTATGGTCTGCCCTCTAGTGGCTGGTTCTGCAAATAAACAATTGAGTGTAAATTTACCAATATCTCCCCCTTGCTTTATTTGAAAGTGTAATCTGTATGAAAGAATATAGTACTATATGTTAAAAGCACATAATCAAGCATCATGCATTACATGATGGATTATGTAACTCTCACAGATTGACCTGTATGTACTGTCATTTTAGAAACTTTTACATTAATATGTTTTACACTTAGCTACGTGGCCAATAATAAAAAGACACATGATGCAAAAGTTTTTACATTAGCTTAACTACATTTAAGCTGTAGATCTATGACTATATTAGTATAATTTACGCACAAGACCTAATTCATAATAGAGATAATAGACATGAAGAAAATAGCGTTTGTTTTAAGGCATGGGAACAAAGTATAATATAATATAATAAGTTAAACATATAATAATAATAATTCAAGTCTCACATGTGGCAGGATGATTGTTGATAAGAACTTGCCTAAGGATTAAAATGAAATACATAAGGAAAACACCAAAGAATATGTAAATAAACAATGACGTAAATATGATTAAATGACAAAGTAAACAAGTAATCAGTAATGAAAATATGTACAAGTAGTAACTAAATGTAATGTAATTTGGTAAATAAGTCAGTATAGTGAACTATATAAATATATAAAAAGTAACTATACATGAATAAGTACATCAGTACGTAAAAATATAAGCAAACAAGCGATGGTTGAAACTATAAGTACATAAATAAATGAGTACATAAATATGATTAATTGTAATGTAAGTAAACAAATAAATACTCAGTAAATAAAAATCTATATAAACAATAACATAAATATACAGTAAATAAGTAACTACAATGAAATAAGATCATATACAAGTAATTAAATAGGAAATTGTAAATATCAGTAATGAAATAAAGAAATACATATTTAAATAATAAGACGTAATTACACAATAAACAGTATATAGTGGGGAAGATGAACACACTGAGTGCACATGAGCAACTGCTTATATGTGGCTGCAATAAAGAAGGTATTGTATACTGTGATAAAAACAGTATACAGAGAAAGACAAGGGATTTAACCAGCGTGATATTCTTCATTTATTTTCGCCTCGTCTTTGATCAGAGCTATGATTACACGTTTGACTGGGATGCAGAAGGTCGTCATGCTTTTGATTCATATACATTTGGGAATGGCTGCACTGGAGTAAAGAGGCACTCATATCTAGCTTCATGTCTTCCTGTCTCTGAGTCATAAACACTCCATGTTTTAGGCATTTTACTCTCTGTATACAGATCAAAGAACAAAGTCCAGAGTGAGGACCAGTTCTGTACAAACACACTGTGTGTGGGTTGTTTAGAGCACGACTGTCGGCGTAAAATATATTATGAGTGGATTTTAAGTCTTTGACTTTGCATGTTTAGTACTTGTGAATTCTTTCACATGAATAAGGCTTAGTCTTAGGTTTTGTACCCGCGGCTCAGGAGGAATTGCTGACCAGGTAGAAATCATGAAGCGTTCAGTAAACAGAGTACATTATGGTTTACATTCAGTCACTTTCTTTGGAAAAAGCTTGAGGTGTTTTATATATTGTATTGTATTTTATTATATTTT
The DNA here is from genome assembly GCA_013621035.1 of Clarias magur. Taxonomy (NCBI): domain Eukaryota; kingdom Metazoa; phylum Chordata; class Actinopteri; order Siluriformes; family Clariidae; genus Clarias; species Clarias magur. The sequence goes on along the minus strand of QNUK01000236.1, from coordinate 614,722 downwards.
TAAAGCCCCCTGGTGGCAGCTGCTGGTATGAACTGGGCCGTACACCTGCTGAGCGCTCATCCTGACATACAGAGGAAAGTTCAGCAGGAACACACACACACACACACACACACACGGAGATAAATGTCAACACTGTCAAGTTCAACTCTTATAAATTTTCCAATAGACCACTGAAGCCCCGCCTCTACTCTCTCTCCTGATTGGTCGGCTCAGAGGGGCGGGGTGAGCTCCGAGAAACGCTACGATGCATCACTATAAAGCGGAGAGCTCGGAGCGCGTGCCCGCTATCTGCTCCTCGTGCGGCTCCGTGTGCACGTCATGGCGCGCGCTCTGGGTCTGGTGGCTGCGGGCGCGTGCGTCCTCGCGCTGGTGCTGGCCTGGGTCTCGTACCGGCTGATCCGGGACTTCGTGCGGATGTGGACCGAGCTGAAGCCCGTGCCGAGCATCGGTGTCGCCTACCCTGTGCTCGGGCACGCGCTGCAGCTCAAGACCAGAGCCGGAGGTGAGAGGCAGGGCACATACACTACCGCCGCAGGCATGACGTAATCAGGTAAACAAGTAAATAAGGGCTGGGTGCAGGTAAATAAATCATGAATCAAGCAAACACCTATGGGCGCAAATAAGGAAATGTTTAGGCATAAATAAGTTTACAAGTTAAATAAATAAAAAAAATCTATATTTATATTGGTAAATAAATAAATAAGTGTGTAGTTTAAAAAATGTAAATGAATAAGTCGCATAATTAGGTAGAGTAAAAGTAAATAAATAAGTAAATAGCTTTTTAAAAACAAGTAGCATAAATAAGTATGTCTAATTAAGTAAAGAACTATATAGGTTAAATAAATGAATTACTGAATTATATAATCAATAGATAAATAAGTATATTGCTAAAATGTAAAAAAAAACAAGTAGCATAAGTAGGAAGGTAAATAAGAAAATATATAAACAAAATATTTAAGTAAATAAATATGTAAATAAGCAAATATTTAGCCAAAATAGTAAGTAATTACGTACATAGATCAAATGATCAAATAAAATATAAATATAAATAAAATATATATAGATAGATAAGTAGCATAACTAAGTAAATCTAAGTAAATAAAGAAGTATATAAGTAAAATAAATTTAATAAGTACATATCTTTAAATAAGGTAGGTATACAAGTAAGTAAGTGCATAACTTAAACATCAAAGTAAATAAATAAGTTAAAATAAATAAGTAAATAGCTTTTTAAAAAATACACAAGTAGCATAAATAAGTATGTCTAATTAAGTAAAGAACTATATAGGTTAAATAAATAAATTACTGAATTATACAATCAATAGATAAATAAGTATATTGCTAAAAATGTTAAAAAAAAACAAAACAAAAAAAAACAAGTAGCATAAGTAGGAAGGTAAATAAGAAAATATATAAGCAAAATATTTAAGTAAATAAATATGTAAATAAGCAAATATTTAGCCAAAATAGTAAGTAATTACGTACATAGATAAAATGATCAAATTATATATATATATAGATAGATAGATAGATAGATAGATAGATAGATAGATAGATAGATAGATAGATAAGTAGCATAACTAAGTAAATCTAAGTAAATAAAGAAGTATATAAGTTAAATAAATTGAATAAGTGCATATCTTTAAATAAGGTAGGTATACAAGTAAGTAAGTGCATAACTTAAACATCAAAGTAAATAAATAAGTTAAAATAAATAAATAAATAGCTAAGTATACAAGTTTGAACAAGTAGGTAAATAAGTAACCTAAATAAATGTGAATACTTACAAAATAAGTAAATAAATATGTAATTAAACATATACAAATATATGTAAGTCAAAAGTAAAAATAAATATCCAAGTAAATAAATGTGCATAAAATAATTAGCCTAAAAAGCTAACAAATAAACATACAAATAAATAAATAAGCATCAGTCAGTAATTAAGTACTGCAGGTAGGTACTGTAAATAAGCAGCCTGAATAAATAACTGCGGGCAAGTAAACTTGCAATATAACAATATAAGTCAAAAGGAAAGTGATTATAAATGAATAAGTATGCAAGTCAGAAATTTATACAGTAGTTTAGCAAGTAAATAATAAATAGAACATAGTACCAGTCAAAAGTTTTGATCTATTTACTACATTCCAGAACAATTAGGTAATTAAATAACAATAACAACAACAACAGTCATTTTTTTTAAGACATGAAGGTCAGTTGATATGGAACAGTTCTTGCAAGATCAGGATTGTTAAGTGTTTGTAAACCCCATCAAGCTCCATGATGAAACTGTCTCTCATGAAGACCTTCCAGCGTCACCAATTAACCTCAACCAGCACCTCAGATTAGAGCCGATTATTAGTTCAGAGGAGATTATTGTGTGTTTTAACATAAACGCCTTCAGCATTGTTTTACAGTGTCGAAATAAATTAACATCAGGGTAGATCAGGAAGTTAGTAAGTGTGTCCAAAATTGATAGTGTATATAAGCAAGCAAGTGAATAAAATAAATTTCTAGCACTAGTTTATGGCAGTGAAACTGTTACTTCACTTACTATGTGTGTGCGTGCATGCAGCGGTCTGGCAATACACAGAGCTCCGTCATGTTGACCATAATTTGCCTGGAATCTCAGTTATTCTATATTTATTAGTAATTTCTTGCTCACACACCTTGCTCACATATAAAAGCAATGTTGTTTATTAGAGTGTAAATTAAATAGTTAAAAAATGTGTGTGTGTGTGTGTTAGAATTCTTTTCTCAGGTGATCCAATTCACGAACGATTTTCGGGATGCACCTTTGCTCATGGCATGGATCGGACCTATACCCTTCCTCTTCCTCTACCACTCAGAGACAGTTGAGGTACACACACACACACACACACACACAATCTCTCTCTTATTTACACGCATGCCATGTTTCAACTTCATTAAAGGTCAAAGAACACGGTGCAGAGGTTCATTGACGGTGCAAACTTACATAAGTGCTACATTAATTAATAACTATATCTGCACTTTAAACAGAAATACTTACGCAAGGCGATGCATTTAAGATCCTTATGTAAGCTGTGTTATTGTTACATAGTTTTCACCTTGGTTACCAATTTTCTTGTGTTTACACTCTTTTTTTTAGACAGTTCTGAATAACTCAACGCACATGGACAAGGCTTATTCTTATAAGTTTTTGCACCCCTGGCTCGGAACCGGACTGCTGACAAGGTAGAAACCTGAACGCAGTTAACCCGTTCCTGAGATAGGAAACCAAAAGGTTATATAGTTATAGATAAATATTATATAAGGTGATTTATTAGGTGATTAATGTCGTTGTTATCGGCGCTCCACCTCGCCTCACCTCTCGTATCTCTTTCTGTCAGTACAGGGAATAAATGGCGGAGCAGAAGAAAGCTCCTCACGCCCACCTTCCACTTCTCCATCCTGGCCGACTTCCTGGAGGTGATGAACGAGCAAGCCGAGGTCCTGGTCGACAACCTGGAAACGCGTGTTGGGAAAGGGCCTTTTAACTGCTTTAACCACATCACACTCTGTGCTCTCGACATCATCTGTGGTGGGTGTGCCGTCCTATGCTTTGTTATACACACCCTCCGTATAGCTGTACAGTATATTAGTTTCCCATTGCCATATTGGTAGCTACTACTGTATAACTATCAAAAAACAGGTAAATGACTTTAAGTTCTAGCAACAATATCAAACTTAAGTGTCATCATCTTCCAGTGATGTTCTTCTGCTCTTGAATCGCATGTGCGACTCAAAACTCCTCAAACAGCTCAGTGCGGCATCGCCGTAAACTTGCCGAGTTATGTCAAACGTCTCTGTGGCAGATTTGCTGAGTTTCACGCAGAATTTCACGTTTTTTTTTTTCTTTGTTCTAATTTGATGTCCATGATAAAATAGCAGACGCGGTAACGTTTGTGAACAGCACTGAATGTACACAGTTCGATGTCTTTCGGAACACCGACTGATGAAAGTCGGTGCTCCCTGTGACTGTACGTGCAACCTTGTGCTGCCATCTGCTGGTGTGTTTACAAAACCTAGTCTTGAAACTTTTTGATACCACCATACTAGCCTACGATTAAACCGTCCATAGATTTGCATGAGTTTTATCCTCATTGACGCAGAAGAAGAAGAAAGATTTACATGGCACTACAATACGAGCTGCCAAAGCAACATTTTCAGTATGACATCGCAAACAGGCATAATCAGCATACAGCACAAGGCTAATGTTAGCTAACACGTACTCCAGAGAACATGGGCAGTTTAACGATTAGAGGGGCGTTTGAGTCAAACTGGGACTTATGATAAACTTTCTGGTGAATGAAGGTGTAAATCAGGAGAAGGACGTTTACAGAAGACTTCAAGCACAGTACGGCGATGAGACTTTTAGGAAAACATTCGAACGGTGGAAACATGTTAAACGGACGAAACCGTTTCCGCATGCTTGAGAATTCCGAGTTTCAAAACATTATAGACCATTATAATGAAGGAGGTTCAAGAAGAACAAACAGATCACTTTTAGCATTTTATTATCACCATAAGGGCCATTAAAGGAGTTCCTGGGAGTCCACGCACTAGTGAAATGCTGGGATAAGTACGTCAGCGTAGCAGGGGATTATATTGAGAAATGAAGGACGTTTTTACTCAGAACTGAATTCTGTTATCCTTCACCGCTATCAAATGTCCCGGTTTCACTCATCATTTTCTATATAATCA